>CM035411.1:81126821-81171821 GCA_020310875.1 Ceratopteris richardii
GTTACAACTGCAGGTACTGAAGTTGATGTAGAAGGTGTCGAAGATGATGATATTCTCCATATTCCTATTCGTGTTGCAGTTTTTGTTGCACCTACTACAGAGCAGATTTGTTGGGATGGCAGAGATGCTCAGGCACATGCATTGATAGGTTTTTCTGTCAAACGTGCCATTGTTCCTCACATTCCCTCTTGCAGAACAACTAAGGATGCTTGGGATATACTTACCACATTGTACCAAGCTAGGAATGAGGCTCCTCTTGCTTACCTCCGAAGAGAGTTGGAGAGTGAGCACATGAATGAAGGTGATTCTATGGACAATTTCCTAAGAAAGATCAAAGACTTGAAGGAACAATTGATTTTTGCTAAAGAGGTTATACCAGATAGCTTACTTGTGCAGACCGTTCTCAATGGTCTTCTGATTCATATCAGAGTTTGCTTCTACTCTTCCGTTGATGATGAAAGGCAATCCAAATGCCGTGTCATATTAGGAGTTAGTCTCTGCTCTATTGCAAGAAGATTAGTCCAGGCAGAACAGGTCCATTATGCGAGTTGTAGATCAAGCTTTCCTGGCTAGTCAGAAGGGCAAAGGAAAATGGAGCTCTTCAACTAGTAAGCATAAATCTACAAATTCTGCACAATCGAAGAGGGAAGACAAAGATGAAACGAAATCAGAAAAGCAAAAATTGATTTGCAAGTATTGTAAAGGAAATGATCATATCATAAAGACCTGTCCTAAACTGGTTGCAAAAGACGCAAAGAAAAAAGGGGTAGGATTGTTGCAGAGGCCTCTACTCAAAAAATAGAGTCTACTAATCTTGTCCAGGAAAAAGAATGGGCGTTTACTACTGTTTGTAGTTATCTTTGCATGAACATTGCATGTCTACAGTAGACTAAGATGTTTGGTACTTTGACAGTTGGGCGAACAAACATATTACCTCGTAGTGTAGTTTTTTCTTTTCACTCGAACGTGCCCCTACAGGGAATACTGTTACATGTGCCAACAACTCCTCTTATCTTGTTATGGGAGTTGGTAAGATCATTTTGACTACTGCTCATGGTAGTTATTTCACTTTGTCACATGCTTAGTTTGTGCCAGTGATCAAGAAAAATTTGTTATCAGTTTTTGCATTAGCCAAGGTTGGCTTGGTTGTGAAATTTGTTGTTGACAGGTGTACAGTTCATGATCTATCAAATGGCGACGTGATTATTGCTTCTAGAATTTTATTTCATGGGCAGTATAATCTCATACACTATGAAAGATCTGTAAAAGACTCGGCATGTGCAGTACACGATTCTCAGGCTATGTTAGATGCAAAGCTTTGGCATGCGTGCTTTGGTCATCTGAATTTTGCTGGTTTTGTATGCCTACAGAAATCTGAAATGGTGTCCTCTTTGCCCAAACTTAAGGCACCTGGAAAACATGTTTGTGAAAGATCTATTTTAGGCAAAATGCAACGTTCGTGCTTTTTAAAAGATGGTTCACTTCGGGCTACTGAGGAATTGCAGCTTGTACATAGTGATGTCTATGGTCCTATGCAGACACCTTCTTTTGGAAATTATCTTTACTTCATGACTTTCATCGATGATTTTTCTAGGCATGCATGGGTATATCCATTGAAGGCAAAGTCCGAAGTGTTCATGTGCTCAAACCGTTTTTGGTTTTGGCTGAAAATTTGTCAGCATGTAAAATGGGCACCCTCCGTTCTGATCGAGGGGGGGAATATATGTCTTCTGATTTTAATGCATTTCTGGCTCAATCTAGGATAAACAACTAGTGTATAGTGCCAGATACACCTCAACAGAATGGAGTTTTTGAACGAAAGAACAAGTCATTCATGGATATGGCAAGGTGTATGGTCAAGAGTCAGGCTTTAACACATAGTTTCTCTCTTGAGGCTCTCTTGTGTGCAGCATATGTACTTAATAGGTATCCCACTAAAGCACTGTAGTCTATCACTCCATATGAGGCTTGGCATGAACGCAAGACATCTATTGCTCATCTGCATGTTTTTGGTTGTTTGGCATATGCATTAGTGCCCGAACAACATTGCAAAAAATTGGATGATAAAGCAGTAAAATGTATTTTGTTGAGTACAGTTCTGAAATTAAAGGCTATCATCTGTATCATCCATAGACTAAACACATTCTAGTAAACCATGATGTTGTTTTTGTGGAACATGCTATTCAGCCATTGCTTTCATGAACTAAGGAGACATCTGTTAGCTCCTAATGAGGCATCTTCTCAACCTTTGCAGGTTTCATGTGATGATGCAGATCAGCCCATTTCTGATGCACATTTACATGATGCACTTGATAATGAGAGAGCTGATATTGAAGAGGCAGAAACTATGCAAAAATGGTTGGTGTAGACTTTGCATGATAGCAAATTAGATGCACCTCTGTCATATCACACTCGATCAGGCCCTCATAGTGCCTCTTTTGCATTAGATTGTTATGCTATGGCTACATCTAGTCTTTGTGATGAGACTAAGACTGTTTTGTTTGATGAAGCACAAAATTCAGAAAATTGGATGGCGACTATGCAATCTGAATATGATGCTATAATGAAGAATGGTACTTGATATTTATGTGAATTTCCTCGTGGCAAGAAGGCCATTAACACTAAGTGGGTATACAAGCTGAAGCGGAAACCTAATGGTATAGTTGATAGGTATAAGGTTAGGCTTGTTGCAAAGGGTTATGCACAGAAAAGAGGCATTCACATAGATGAATCCTTTGCACCTACATGCCGTATGACTACTGTTCAGAGCATCTGCACACTTGCACCTCATCATGGTTGGAATGTGTTGATATATTTAGGTAGTGATGTGTGCGAACACACTAGGACTGCCGGGGCAAGTTTTTCCCTCCTTAGGAGGTTTTTTCCCCTCGGCTTGTATATACTCCTAATACCCTAATGGGCTACTTATATTTGTACATTCTCTAGTAATACATTCAGTATTGTGTGTTGTGCTCCAAGCTTCTTCTTCTTCCTTGTGCTGTTTGCATGCTTCCTCTGACGTCTAACTCCAACAATTGGTATCAGAGCAGGTCATCGCTTCATCTAGGGCACCGTCGACACTCCTTCATTTGCAGCATCAGAATTGCAGGAATTTTGGTGAGCATACTTAGCATGTTTTCGAGATCAAAACGGCTTCGCTTTGTTGTGCCGAAATTGCGATCTGAGCTCGTTTCGGCCTCCAAATGCACTATCGCAGTGCTTGTGCAGGCTATCTTCTCTTTTTGTGCCAAAGGTATATACTAGTTTCTGTTCGCTAGGATAAGCGTCTCGAAGCCTGCTATATATCTAGCAGAATTCGTCTAGGCAGTGTTGTTCAAATTTTTGAGATACAATCAATTTTCTGCATCAAGGTATTTTAGTCAATGGCCATGGCTGAAAGCAGTGATGTATTCCGTAGGTTGGCTGTTGAGGATAAGTTGGATGGTACCAACTACCCGTTATGGGCTTATATGATGTGACATGTGTTGGTTGCAAAAGGACTATGGACCATTGTGCAGGGTGTCGAAAAACGTCCTCTTACACCTGCAACTGTTACAACTGCAAGTATTGAAGCTGATGTCGAAGGTGTCGAAGATGATGATATTCTATATATTCCTCTTCGTGCTGCAGTTTCTACTCCACCTACTACAGAGTAGATTTGCTAGGATAGGAGAGATGCCCAAGCACATGCATTGATAGCTTTGTCTATCAAACATGCCATTATTCCTAACATTCACTCTTGTAGAGTAGCTAAGGATGCTTTGGATACACTTACCACATTGTACCAAGCTAGGAATGAGGTTGGTGTTGCTTACCTCCGAAAACACTTGGAGAGTGAGCACATGAATGAAGGTCATTCTATGGACAATTTCCTAATGAAGATCAAAGACTTGAAGGAACATTTGATTTTTGCTGATGAGGTTATACTAGATAGCTCACTTGTGCATACCATTCTCAATGGTCTTCTTGCTTCATATCAGAGTTTTGCTTCTACTCTTCGATTGATGATGAAAGGAAATCCAAATGCCTTATCATTTGAGGAGTTAGTCTCTATTCTATTGCAAGAAGATCATTCGAGGCAGAATAGGTCCATTATGGGAGTTGTAGATCAAGCTTTCTTGGATAGTTAGAAGGGCAAAGTAAAATGGAGCTCTTCAACTAGTAAGCAAAAATCTGCTAATTCTGCATATTCGAAGAAAGATGAAGATGAGAAGAAATCAAAAAAGTAGAAATTGTTTTGTAAGAATTGTAAAGGGAATGATCATATCATAAAGAACAGTCCAAAATTGGCTTCTAAAGAGGCAAGGAAGAAAGAAGCTGGAATGGTTGTTTCCAAGGCCTCTACACTAAAAACAAAGTCTGCTAATCTTGTGCAGGAAGAAGAATGGGTGTTTACTACTCTCTATAGTTTTGACTCATCTTCTCATGAGCAATGCATGTCTGTAGTAGACTCAGATGTTTGGTATTTTGACAGTGCTACAAACAAACATATTACCTTGCAGCGTAGTTTCTTCTCTCCACTCGAGCCTGCCCCTACAGGGAATACTATTACATGCGCCAACAACTCCTCTTATCCTATTATGGGAGTTGGTAAGATCATTTTGACTACTGCTGATGGTAGTTCTTTCACTTTGTCAGATGCTTTATTTGTGCCAGGGATCAAGAAGAACCTGTTATCATTTTCTACATTAGCCAAGATTGGCTTGGTTGTGAAATTCGTTGATGACAGGTGTACAGTTCATGATCTGTCAAATGGAGATGTGATTATTGCTTCTGGCATTTCATGTCATGGGCTATATAATCTCATAGACTATGAAAGATCTGTAAATGATTTGGCATGTGCAGTAAATGATTCTCAGGCTATGTCGGATGCAAAGCTTTGGCATGCATGCTTTGGACATCTGAATTTTGCTAGTTTGCTATGCCTGTAGAAATCTGAAATGGTGTCCTCTTTGCCCAAACTTGAGGCACCTGGAAAACATGTTTGTGAAGGCTGATTTTAGGCAAAATGCATCATTCATCCTTTCCAAAAGCTGGTTCAGTTTGAGCTACGTAGAAATCCTAGCTTGTACATAGTGATGTCTATGGTCCTATGCAGACACCTTCTTTTGGAAATTATCTTTACTTCGTGACTTTCATTGATCATTTTTTTAGGAATGCATGGGTATATCCATTGAAGGCAAAGTCTGAAGTGTTCATGTGCTTTAAACAGTTTTTGGTTTTGGCTAAAAATCTGTTACCATGTAAAATAGGCACCCTCCATTCTGATCGAGGGGAGGAATATATGTCTTCTGATTTTAATGCATTTCTGGCTGAATGTGGGATAAAACTATAGTGTATAAGTACCGTATACACCTCAATGGAATTGAGTTGCTGAAGGAAAGAACAAGTCACTCATGGAGATGGCAAGGTGTATGGTGAAGAGTCAGGCTTTACCACATAGTTTCTGGCTTGAGGCTATCATGTGTGCTGCATATGTACTGAACAGGTGTCCCACTAAAGCGCTGCAGTGTATCACTCCATATGAAGCTTGGCATGATCCCAAGCCATCTGTTGCTCATCTGCGTGTTTTTGGTTGTTTGGCATATGCATTAGCGCCTGAACAAGATAGCAAAAAATTGGATGATAAAGCAGGAAAATGTATTTTTGTTGGGTACACTTCTAAAAGTTAAGGCTATCGTCTGTATCATCCACAGACTAAACACATTCTGGTTAGCCATGATGTTTTTGTGGAAGATGCTATTCAGCCATTGGTTTCATGTACTAAGAAGACATCTGTTAGCTCGAAAGACATCTATGATACTTTGCTGCCTCTTTTCACAGAAGGACAGTCTAGTGTTGGTCCTTATGGGGCAACTTCTCAGCCTTTGCAGGTTTCATGTGATGATGGAGATAATTCTATTTCTGATGTACATTTACATGGTGCACTTATTGATGAGAGAACTGATACTGAGTAGGCAAGAACTATGCCAAAATGGCTGGTGCAATCCTTGCGTGATAGCAAATTAGATGCACCTCTATCATATCGTACTCGATTAGGCTCTCATAGTGCCTCTTTCACATCAGATTTCTATGCTATGGCTGCATCTAGTCTCTGTGATCAGACTGGGGCTGTTTTGTTTGATGAAGCACAAAATTCGGAAAATTGGATGGTTGCTATGCAATCTGAATATGATGCAATAATGAAGAATGGTACTTAGTCCTTATGCGACTCGCCTCTTGGCAAGAAGGCCATTGGCACTAAGTGGGTATACAAGGTGAAGCGTAAACCTCATGGTGAAGTTAATAGGTATAAGGCTAGGCTTGTTGCAACGGGTTATGCACATGAAAGAGGCATTGATTTTGATGAGACCTTTGCATCTACATGCCGTATAACTACGTTTGGAGCATCTGTGCACTTGCAGCTCATCATGGTTGGAATGTACATCAATTGGACATTAAAACTGCATTTTTGAATGGTGACTTGCATGAAGAAGTGTATGTTTTTCAGCCCCGTGGCTTTCTGTAGAAAGGGCATGAGAACCAGGTGTGCAGGTTAAAGAAGGCATTATATGGTTTAAAGCAAGCACCACGTGCTTGGTATGAAAAGATACATGCCTATCTGATTGCACGTGGTTTTGAGAACAGTCCAACTAAAAGAACCTTATATGTTAAGCATGATAATGATGTACTTCTGATCATTGTCTTTTATGTTGATGACATGCTGCTCAGTGGTCCTTAAGAGAGGCATATTGCTGATTTTAAGGTTGACTTGCATGCCTCATTTGAGATGTCTGATTTGGGGCATTTGCATCGCTATCTGGGCATTCAATTTATGCATGTTGATGGTGGAATGGATTTGTGTCAAACGAAATATAGTGACACATTATTGCAGTGTTTTGGCCTTGAAGACTGTAAGCCTATTGCCACTCCTATGGAGACATGTTTAGGATTGAGTCTTCATGAAAGGCCTATTCAAGAAATTTGTGAATTATTCAAGTCCCATTTATATTACTTACTATATTAACTTCTTAAGTTTAAGCCCAACCTTGATACCCCATTTATAATAAAAGTATCCATAATATTAAAGTGTAAATTTAATACACTCCGATCAAGAGATAATACCATGTTGTTGTGTGCGAATGAGTCAAGAAACAAAGCATTGAGACACAAAGAACTATCTCAAAATCCTATGTAATTCCCATTTTCCTTGAATAGGCCTATGATGCTTGAGATGCATTTGATGCTGTTCTCTATTAACAGGCTGTTGGATGCTTGATTTACTTATGCATTACTTGGCCAGATATTCAGTTTGTTGTCTCACAGATGAGCAATTTTATGCATTGCCTATGAGTCCACCATTGGCAGGCAGTTAAGTGTATCCCTCGCTACTTGAGTGTTACCCGACTGCTTGGGTTGTTTTATCCCAAGGGGGGATCACTACTGCCATATTTGCATGCTTCTTCTGACTTTGATTGGGCTAGTTGCTATGACACTCGTGTGTCCACTAGTGGCTTTTTCTTCATGCTTGGTCGCTCATGTATATCTTGGTTCAGCAAGAAGCAGCCTACTGTGGCCACTTCTAGTTGTGAGGCAGAGTATAGGGTAGCTTTCAGAACAATTGTTGAGTGGTGTGGCTCAGACGCCGTATGGATGATTTGGGTCTTGGTTAGACTTCTGCCACCACCATCTTCACTGACAGTCAGAGTGCATTGGCAATTGTGAGGATCGATGTGTTCCATGCTCGATCTAAGCACATTGAGATGCATTATCACTATGTCAGGGAGAGGTTCTCTGCTGGGGAGATCAGCTTGGCATATGTGCCCACGCAGGAGCACATTGAAGACCTTTTCATGAAGGCTCTACCTAGGGAGAAGTTTGAAGCTTTCCGCAAAGCTTTGGGCTTACTTCCTTTTGTGGAGTGATTTCCACATAGCTTGGCACTTCCTTATACATGAGTACCAACTCCTTGTTCATCGCATCACTCCCAGGGGGGATTTGTTGATATATTTAGGGAGTGATGTGTGTGAACACACTAGGATGGCCGGGGCACTTTTTTCCCTCTTTAGGAGGTAATTTCCCACGGCTTGTATATAAGCCTATTGCCCTAAGGGGCTACTTATCTTTGTACATTCTCTAGTAATACATTCAGTATTTTGTGTTGTGCTCCAAGCTTCTTCTCTTCCTTGTGCTGTTTGCATGCTTCCTCTGACGTCTAACTCCAACAAAATGTACATCAGTTGGACATTAAAACTGCATTTTTGAATGGTGACTTGCATGAAGAAGTGTATGTTTTTCAGCCCCGTGGCTTTGTTCACAAAGGGCATGAAAACTAGATGTGCAGGTTAAAGAAGGCATTATATGGTTTAAAGCAAGCACCATGTGCTTAGTATAAGAAGATACATGCCTATCTCATTGCACATGGTTTTGAGAACAGTCCAACTGAAAGCACCTTATATGTCAAGCGTGCTATTTGTGTTCTTCTGATCATTGTGGTTTATGTTGATGACATAATACTCACTAGTCCTCATGAGAGACATATTGCTGATTTTAAGGCTGATTTGCATGCCTCATTTGAGATGTCTGATTTGGGGCATTTGCATCACTATTTGGGCATTTAGTTTATGCACATTGATGTTGGAATGGCTTTGTGAAAAAAAAAAATATATTGACACATTATTGTAGCGTTTTGGCCTTGAAGCTGTAAATGTATTGCCAGTCCTATGGAAACAGGTTAACGACTAAGTGTTCATGATGCTGGAGATGCATTTGATGGTGTTCTCTATCAGCAAGTTGTTGGATGCTTGATTTATTTCTGCATTACTTGACCAAAAATTCAGTTTGCTGTCTCACAGATAAGTAGGTTTATGCATTGCCCAGGAGTCAAGCATTGACAGGCGGTTAAGCGCATCTTTCGCTACTTGAGTGGTACCCGGCTACTTGGTTTGTTTAATCCCAAGGGGGGATCCCTACTGCTAGATTTTCATGCTTTTTCTAACTCTCATTGGGTTGGTTGCTATGACACTCGTGTGTCCACTAGTGGCTTTTTCTTCATGCTTGGTAGCTCATGTATATCTTGGTTGAGCAAGAAGTAGCCTACTGTGGCCACTTCTTGTGGTGAGATTGAGTATAGGGAAGCTTTCACAATGATTGTTGAGTGTGTGTGGCTTAGACACCTTATGGATTATTTGGGTGTTGGTCAGTCTTCTGCCACAACCATCTTCACTGACAGTCAGAGCACATCGGCAGTTGCAAGGAACCCTATGTTCCATGCTCACACCAAGAACATTTAGGTGCATGATCATTATGTCAGGAAGAGGTTCTCTACTAGTGAGATCAGCTTGGCATATGTACCCACGTAGGAGAACATTGTAGACCTTTTCACGAAGGCTCTACCTAGGGAGAAGTTTGAAGCTTTCTGCAAAGCTTTGGGCTTACTTGCTTAAGTGGAGTGATTTCCACATAGCTTGGCACTTCGTTATACATGAGTGCCAACTACTTGTTAGCCGCATCACTCCTAGGGGGGATTTTTTGATATATTCTCTCAGTTTTCTTCTCCATCTTCATCATCATCACCATCATCTTCTTCCATCTTCATCTTCACATAAAGTTTTTGTTTTTCATTGTATATTTCCTATTTTAACTTCATTTTTCATTCGTGGTTATGCAAGAAGGGGAGTGAGAGAGGCAAAATGCTTATCTATACACGTTTTTGTGATTTTGATGACCCTTTGCATGATGCATAGACCTTAGTGCTACAATTCAAATTTACCGCCCAAAATCTCAAAAAAACACGACTTTGCGGTGAAAATTGCAATTCTATGAAAAACTCAAAGTTTTTAAAAATCGTGATTTTCTAAGTTTTTGAATTTCCTGCCTAAGAGCATTTATAAAAAAGAAGATGATCCTGAGGTCATTCTCAGAATCGTTGTTGATATATTTAGGTAGTGATGTGTGTGAACACTCTAGGACCGCCGGGGCACTTTTTTCCCTCTTTAGGAGGTTTTTTTCCCCCGGCTTGTATATACGCCTATTGCCCTAATGGGCTACTTATCTTTGTACATTCTCTGGTAATACATTCAGTCTTGTGTGTTGTGCTCCAAGCTTCTTCTTCTTCCTTGTGCTGTTCGCGTGCTTCCGCAGACGTCTAACTCCAACAATTGGTATCAGAGCAGGTCGTTGCTTCTTCTAGGGCGCCGTCGACAGTCCTTCGTTTGTAGTCTCAGATTCGCACAAAATTTGGTGAGCATACTCACAGTGTTTCCGAGATCAAAACTGCTTCGCTTTGTGGTGCCAAAATCGCGATCTGAGCTCGTTTCGGCCTCCGAACGCACTATCGCAGTGCTTGTGCAGGCTATTTCGTCCTTTTGTGCCAAAGGTATATACCAGTTTCTGTTTGCAAGTTTAAGCGTCTCGAAGTCTGCTACAGGTCTAGCAGAACTCGTTTGGGCAGTTCCGTTCAACTGTTTTAGATACAGTCAATTTTCTGCATCAAGGTATTTTAGTCACCGGCCATGGCTGAAAGCAGTGATGTATTCCGTATGTTGGCTGTTGAGGATAAGTTGGATGGTACCAACTACCCATTATGGGCTTATATGATGCGACATGTACTGGTTGCAAAAGGATTGTGGAACATTGTGCAGGGTGTTGAAAGACGTCCTGTTACACCTGTAACGACAGGTACTGCAAATACAGGTGTTGGAGCTGATAAAGATGGTGTCGAAGATGATATTCCGCAGATTCCTGTTCGTGCTGCTGTTTCTATTGCACCTACTGCAGAGCAGATTTGTTGGGATGGCAGAGATGCCCAGGCACATGCATTGATAGCTTTGTCTGTCAAACGTGCCATTATTCCTCACATTCGCTCTTGCAGAACAGCAAAGGATGCTTGGGATACACTTACCACTTTGTACCAGGCTAGGAATGAGGCTCGTGTTGCTTACCTCCGAAAACAGTTGGAGAGTGAGCACATGAATGAAGGTGATTCTATGGACAGTTTTCTTACAAAGATCAAAGACCTGAAAGAACAATTGATTTCTGCTGATGAGGTTATACCAGATAGCTCACTTGTGCAGACCGTTCTGAATGGTCTTCCTGATTCATATCAGAGTTTTGCCTCTACTCTTCGGTTGATGATGAAAGGCAATCCGAATGCCTTGTCATTTGAGGAATTACTCTCTGTTCTGTTGCAGGAAGATCAGTCCAGGCAGAACAGGTCCATTATGCGTGTTGCAGATCAAGCTTTCCTGGCTAGTCAGAAGGGCAAAGGAAAATGGAGCTCTTCTACTAGTAAGCAGAAATCTGCAAATGCTGCACAATCGAAGAACCAGGATAAAGATGAAAAGAAATCAGAAAAGCAAAAATTGTTCTGCAAGTACTGTAAAGGAAATGATCATATTATAAAGAACTGTCCAAAACTGGCTGCTAAAGAGGCAAAGAAGAAAGAGGCTGGAATGGTTGTTGCAGAGGCCTCTACACCAAAAATAGAGTCTGCAAATCTTGTGCACGAAGAAGAATGGGCGTTTACTACTGTCTGCAGTTTTGACCCATCTTCTCATGATCAGTGCATGTCTGCAGTAGACTCAGATGTTTGGTACTTTGACAGTGGGGCGACCAAACATATTACCTCGCAGCGCAGTTTCTTCTCTTCACTTGAGCCTGCTCCTACAGGGAATACTGTCACATGCGCCAATAACTCCTCTTATCCTGTTATGGGAGTTGGTAAGATCATTCTGACTACTGCTGATGGTAGTTCTTTCACTTTGTCAGATGCTTTATTTGTGCCAGGGATCAAAAAGAATCTGTTATCAGTTTCTGCATTAGCCAAGATTGGCTTGGTTGTGAAATTTGTTGATGACAGGTGTACAGTCCATGATCTCTCAAATGGCGATGTGATTATTGCTTCTGGCATTTTATGTCGTGGGCTGTATAAGCTCATAGACTATGAAAGATCTGTGAATGATTCGGCATGTGCAGTTCATGATTCTCAGGCTATGTCAGATGCAAAGCTTTGGTATGCACGCTTTGGTCATCTGAATTTTGCTAGTTTGTTACGCCTGCAGAAATCTGAAATGGTGTCCTCTTGGCCCATACTTGAGGCACCTAGAAAACATGTTTGTGAAGGCTGTATTTTGGGCAAAATGCAGCGTTCTTCCTTTCCAAAAGATGGTTCAGTTCGGGCTATGCAGAAATTGCAGCTTGTACATAGTGATGTCTGTGGTCCTATGCAGACACCCTCTTTTGGAAATTACCTTTACTTCGTGACTTTCATTGATGATTTTTCCAGGCATGCATGGGTATATCCACTCAAAGCAAAGTCCGAAGTGTTCATGTGCTTCAAACAGTTTTTGGTTTTGGCTGAAAATCTGTCAGCATGTAAAATGGGCACCCTCCGTTCTGATCGAGGGGGGGAATATATGTCTTCAGATTTTAATGCATTTCTGGCTGAACGTGCGATAAAACACCAGTGTATAGTGCCGTATACACCTCAACAGAATGGAGTTGCTGAACGAAAGAGCAGGTCACTCATGGAGATGGCGAGGTGCATGGTCAAAAGTCAGGCTTTACCACATAGTTTCTGGCTTGAGGCTGTCATGTGTGCAGCATATGTACTGAACAGGTGTCCCACCAAAGCGTTGCAGTCTATCACTCCATATGAGGCTTGGCATGACCGCAAGCCATCTGTTGCTCATCTGCGTGTTTTTGGTTGTTTGGCATATGCATTAGTGCCTGAAAAACATCGTAGAAAATTGGATGATAAGGCAGTAAAATGTATTTTTGTTGGGTACAGTTCTGAAAGTAAAGGTTATCGTTTGTATCATCCACAGACTAAACGCATTCTCGTTAGCCGTGATGTTGTCTTTGTGGAAGATGCTATTCAGCCATCGCTTTCATGTACTAAGGAGACATCTGTTAGCTCCAAAGACATGTATGATACTTTGATGCCTCTTTTTACAGGTGGACAGGCTAGCGCTGGTCCTAATGAGGCAACTTCTCAGCCTTTGCTGGTTTCATATGATGATGCAGATCATTCCATTTCTGATGCAGATTTACATGATGCACTTGTTGATGAGAGAGCTGATATTGAACAGGCAAAAACTATGCCAAAATGGCTGGTGCAGACTTTGCGTGACAGCAAATTAGATGCACCTTTGTCATATCGTACTCGTTCAGGCTCTCATAGTACCTCCTTTGCATCAGATTGCTATGCTATGGCTGCATCTAGTCTCTGTGATGAGAATGAGCCTGTTTCTTTTGATGAAGCACAAAATTCAGAAAATTGGATGGCTGCTATGCAATCTGAATATGATGCTATAATGAAGAATGGTACATGGTCTTTATGTGACTTGCCTCCTGGCAAGAAGGCCATTGGCACTAAGTGGGTATACAAGCTCAAGTGTAAACCTGATGGTACAGTTGATAGGTATAAGGCTAGGGTTGTTGCAAAGGGTTATGCGCAGGAAAGAAGCATTGATTTTGATGAGACCTTTGCACCTACATGCCGTATGACTAGTGTTCGGAGCATTTGTGCACTTGCAGCCCATCATGGTTGGAATGTACATCAGTTGGACATTAAAATAGCATTTCTGAATGGTGACTTGCATGAAGAAGTGTATGTTTTTCAGCCCTGTGGCTTTGTGCAGAAAGGGCATGAAAACCAGGTGTGCTGGTTAAAGAAGGCGTTATATGGTTTAAAGCAAGCACCACGTGCTTGGTATGAGAAGATACATGCCTATCTGATTGCACATGGTTTTGAGAACAGTCCAACTGAAAGCACCTTATATGTTAAACGTGCTAATGATGTGCTTCTGATCATTGTTGTCTATGTTGATGACATGCTGCTCACTAGTCCTATTGAGACACATATTGCTGACTTTAAGGCTGATTTGCATGCCTCATTTGAGATGTCTGATTTGGGGCATTTGCATCACTATTTGGGCATTCAGTTTATGCACGTTGATGGTGGAATGGCTTTGTGTCAAACGAAATATATTGACACATTATTGCAGCGTTTTGGCCTTGAAGACTGTAAGCCTATTGCCACTCCTATGGAGACAGGTTTACGATTGAGTCTTCATGATGCTGGAGATGCATTTGATGTTGTTCTCTATCAGCAGGCTGTTGGATGCTTGATTTACTTATGCATTACTCGGCCAGATATTCAGTTTGCTGTCTCACAGATGAGCAGGTTCATGCATTGCCCAGGAGTCATGCATTGGAAAGCGGTTAAGCGCATCTTTCGCTACTTGAGTGGTACTCGGCTACTTGGGTTGTTTTATCCCAAGGGGGGATCACTACCGCCAGATTTGCATGCTTTTTCTGACTCAGATTGGGCTGGTTGCTATGACACTCGTGTGTCCACCAGTGGTTTCTGCTTCATGCTTGGTAGCTCATGTATATCTTGGTTGAGCAAGAAGCAGCCTACTGTGGCCACTTCCAGTTGTGAGGCTGAGTATAGGGCAGCTTTCACAGCTACTGTTGAGTGTGTGTGGCTCAGACGCCTTATGGCTGATTTGGGTGTTGGCCAGTCTTCTGCCACCACCATCTTCACTGACAGTCAGAGCGCATTGGCAGTTGCGAGGAACCCTGTGTTCCATGCTCGCACTAAGCACATTGAGGTGCATTATCACTATGTCAGGGAGAGGTTCTCTGCTGGGGAGATCAGCTTGGCATATGTGCCCACGCAGGAGAACATTGCAGACCTTTTCACGAAGGCTCTGCCTAGGGAGAAGTTTGAAGCTTTCCGCAAAGCTTTGGGCTTACTTCCTTTTGTGGAGTGATTTCCACATAGCTCGGCACTTCCTTATACATGAGTGCCAGCTCCTTGTTCACCGCATCACTCCTAGGGGGGATTTGTTGATATATTTAGGTAGTGATGTGTGTGAACACTCTAGGACCGCCGGGGCACTTTTTTCCCTCTTTAGGAGGTTTTTTTCTCCCGGCTTGTATATACGCCTATTGCCCTAATGGGCTACTTATCTTTGTACATTCTCTGGTAATACATTCAGTCTTGTGTGTTGTGCTCCAAGCTTCTTCTTCTTCCTTGTGCTGTTCGCGTGCTTCCGCAGACGTCTAACTCCAACAATCGTGATTCTAAAGTTATGCTCAAAATCACAATTCTCTAGTTGTCTCATAAACATGACTTTTTGGTCATTCTCAAAATTGTGATTTTCAGGTAAAAACACAATCCTCAAGAGAAACATGATCTTGAGATCATTGTCAAAATCATGATTTTTAGGTAAAAAACGTGATTCTTAATTAGGATCATGATTTTTGGCGATTCTCAAAAATGCAATTCTTAGTCTAGATGGTGATTTTTAGCATTTCTCAAAATGCGATTCTCAATCAAGATTGTGAATTTTGGCGATTCTCAAAAGGTGGTTCTGAGTGAGGATCATGCTTTTTTCGGTTGTTCAAGATCGTGATCCTTAGTCAAGGTCTTGAATTTCCAAGTGGTTCAAATATGATCCTCAATAAAAATCATGTTTTCCAAGTTGTCTCAAGATCATGATTCTCAGTCAGAATCGTGATTTTTCCATAGCATCGCGTTTCTCTGTTTTGACCCTGAGGAACCTCATTTGACATAACATTTCCATCCAAAGTCCGTTTTTTGAGCTCTATAGCTCATTGAGAAACTTCTTTTGAATCCCATATGGGCTCTCGTATTTTCCTTAAAAATAATGCATTGAGTTTTAGATAGGCTAATTTGAAGTTAACCTTTAGATGCGATTAGGAAGCAAAGGGGGCTCTAAAGGATTTTGAGGAGTATCAAAGGGAATATTGGGACTAGTAGACAAGGCTTATGAACGTGAGATCATGTACACATCTAGGCTATGATAGACAAAGCATTACATCTTTTGAGGCTACTGTCAACCATATAGGAAGGTCATGGGCACAACAACTTAGTGATTGTCCTTACATGCTAAGTTTGGAAACAAGTGATTTAGAGATATCTTTTAGCATGGAGAAACCTGTGGGTAACTCAAACACTACCTATTTACAAACACCAGAAGGTCCCTATAAGACATAGTTGGAGTCTATTAAGACTAACCGATTAGGTACACACATATATGAGGAGGGCCTGAGGCAATTAGTTGTTCAACTCAAAAATCCGGATCAACCCTCTGGACGTAAACATCAGGTGGTTAAATTTGAAGAGGGTTCATATACATGTATGCGGCTAGTAGCTTAGGAGATAGGATAGATCAGTTTGGAAATGTTATTCTTGAGAACGAGATAGGAGACCTAGAGTAATGAGACCTAGGATGCGAACCCAAAACCCCTTGAGGAAAGTCCATCCTGATAGAGATAATTACTCTAGAGGATCGAGATAATTACTCTAGAGTGGATTCCCCAATGCAACAAAATCATATAACTATTCTTGAATATAGAAATAGAGGAGCGTTTTGGAGATTCAAGCTAGATTAACTTAGCAAAATAAGAGGACTCACCATTATGAGTTTAGAGATCTAGAGATACCAGGAAAAGTTGTCTATCTAGATAACACATCACAGAGAATGTTCTTGATATTAGAGCATGACAGGCATGCCTGCACTTGGAAGGGTGAACTCATCTTCTCTCCACCAAGATCTAATGTTTCCCATGGCCTCCAAGGAACAGGATCATCCTAGGCTCATGAAAACCAGGGGGAAAGAAATAGAGATGTTGAAGTCAATGTTCAATGTTGAACTTATCTTTTCATACTCTCCAAAAGATTTTCTCCACCGTGGCTATGCTGGGATATTCTCAAAGCATCTGCCCGGTTCTACATCTATAATAATAAATAGAATTCGACAAACCTTTAAAGAAAAGCTTCTAGGTGATGTGGCTAGAGTAATTGCCTTCGAAGGAATCCATGCGGGTTCAATCCCCACATCCAACATCATCGAGAGCATAAGCAGTAAAAGAAAAGCCATAATTGGTATTGAAAAAGCTAGGAACATGCACACACCAAAATTCATAAAAAGCATGATACACCAAAAACAAAAAATCTTCATCGCAGAGTTGTTGCCATTGAAAAAGGATTTTGAAAAAAGCTTATGCTCTCGACGATGCTGGACGTGGGGATTGAACCCGCGTGGATTTATTGGAAGGCAATTACTCTAGCCACATCACCTACAAGCTTTTCTTCAAAGGTTCATCGAACTCTATTTATTACTATAGACGCATAACTGGGCAGATGCTTCGAGAACATCCCAGCACAGCCATAGTGCGAAACATCTTTTGGAGAGTATGAAAAGATAATTGGACCATTGAACATTGGCTTCAACAATCCCTCCTTCAATGCTCTATTGGTACAAGCTTCAGTAAGCTCGAAATCTTCTCATGACTATCTCTAGTCAATGCTTTGGTAAAAACCTCTGCAGCATTCTCACTAGAAGGAACATAAACCAGCTCAATGTGCTCTTAGCTATCTTCTCTCGAATATAGTGGTAGTGTACCTCTATATGCTTCGTCCTTGCATGATGCACTGGATTCTTAGCTATAGCTATCGCACTCTGGCTATTTGAAAATATCTGAATCGGTTCATGTACTATGACATCAGGATAATTGAAAATCTTTTACAACCAAACTGACTCTAGAGTAGTTGTAAATACTGCACGATATTCAGCTTCACATGATTAAGTGGCAATAGTGGGTTGTCTCTTCGAAAGCCATGAGATAAGACAATCTCCAAGATAAAAACAAAATCCACTAGTACTTCTTTGTGTGTCTCTATCACTTGCCCAATCAAAATATGAAGATCCTTTTAGTAACAAATGTGTAGATTTCAAAAATACCATAGCATAATTTGAAGTTCCCTTCAAATATTGAAAGATCCACTTTTCTGCTTTCCAATGTAACACTGTCAGATTCTGCACAAACCTTGATACTTGAGAAACTACAAACTGTATATCAGGATGTGTATTACACAGATATATCAAGCAACCAACTGCTTGAATATACAAAGTAGCATCAAATGCCTCTGGATCTCCTACCATCTATATAGATGCATTCTAATCCATAGGTCTTCGCATAGGTTTAGAATTACTCATCTGAAACCTCTCCAATAGTTTCTCAATGTACTTGTGTTGTGTCATATAGATACACTCATCTTGAAATAGAAACTGAATCCCAAGATAATAATAAAAAATGCCTAAATCATTCACATCAAATGTTTGCTTCAGTTGTTCTTTGAACATGTGCAAATCTTCATCTCTGGGACGTGTGACTATAATATCATCCACATAAATGATTGCTATAATTATCATACCTGTTTCAGCTTTGACATAAAGAGTTGAAGCCACATCTGAGTTATGGAAATCAATGGATAAAAGATATGTATGTATCTTTTCATACCATGCTCTAGGTGCCTGTTTTAAATCATATAAAGCTTTTATAAGCTTACATACTAAGTGTTCTATACCTGTCTCTTCAAAACCTTCTGGCTACTGAATATAGACATCCTCATGTAAATCACCATTAAGAAAAGTAGTCTTAATGTCAAGTTGATATATATGCCACCAAAAATGTGCTGCTAGAGCAAGTATTGACCTAATAACAGTCATCCTAGACATAGGAGCGAATGTCTCATCATAATCAATACCTTTCTGTTATGCATATCCTTTGATAACTAACCTGGCCTTGTATCTATCAATAGTACCATCTGCTTTCCTTTTGATTTTGAAGATCCATTTTACACCTATAGCCTTCTTTCCCTCTGGTAACTCACATAGCTACCAAGTTTGATTCTTATGAATAGAATCAATCTCTTCTTGCATAGCTTTTCTCCAAATAGTAATGTTAAGTGCATCTTTAACACATGTAGGTTCATCCTCAACTGTCGTAAGTGACAAAATATCATGAATCTCAAAGTCTTCAGCAAAACTTACATGATCTCTTTGTTGTTGCTATCTAGTCCAACTTCTTGTTCTTATATGATGTTGTTGTTGTTGTCTAGTCTGACTCCTTGTTCTTCTCATAAAAGTCTTTATATCACTT
Source organism: Ceratopteris richardii (assembly GCA_020310875.1). NCBI lineage: Eukaryota > Viridiplantae > Streptophyta > Polypodiopsida > Polypodiales > Pteridaceae > Ceratopteris > Ceratopteris richardii. The sequence continues at coordinate 81,145,782 of CM035411.1, forward strand.
CAGCTTCCACAAGTTCTGGAGCTTGTCCTGTAGGACTTCCTAAAACTCTAACTTCTTCCATTTCTGGAACCAAAGTCTCATGTCGAAGTGATTCTATAGAAGGTTGTGAAATTCCTCTTTCTTCAACTCTTTCTTGAATCCTAAGAATTCTAACTTCCTCTTGATATGGTTGAACATGTACATCTAGAATCTTTCTAAAAAATCCATAGTCATTTTTAGTAATGAACTCTTGAATTTCTGCTTCTTTATCATAAACCTTATTTTCAGCAATATAGACATTATGTGAAAGAATAACTTCACGTGTATCTAGAACATAAAACTCGTATCCTTTACTCTTAATAGGATATCGAATAAAAAAAGCTTACTTTGCCTTTATATCTAGTTTGCCTTGGTCCTTTTTCTTAATATGTAGATAACAAAGTGATCCAAACACTATGAAATAACTCGCATTAGGTTTTCTACCATAATAGGCTTCATAAAGTGTGATTACCTTTGGAGCTTTTGTAGATGACCTATTCAAAATGTGAAAAAAAATGAGGGCTTATTTAATTCTATTCGAATCCGTGATTTTGATGCTCATGTGTGACCATGTCTAATTATGGATGTTTTCAGATATGTCTTCTTGGTGTTTTTCTCCTATTTTTGACAGGTGCGCTAAAGAACAAAAGCACACTACAATCACATGGCTTTTTGCTAAAGTTTTGGAGACACTCGACTTTTTCTAAATTTGGTGGATCGCACACTTCTTTGGAAAAAAAAGGCAGCGTTCAAACTCTAATATAGTCTCCTACGCATCAACATAGAGGACACACAGAAATCTGAGAATTACCTTGTGATTGAGAGTGTGATTGAGAGTGAGAGTGAGAGTGAGAGTGTGATTGAGAGTGCGCGTGTGAATGCGATTGTGATAGCTCAGGGGTGGTCGAGAGGTAGAGGCTTCATCAAGAAGCTATTGTCCAAAGCTATTGTAACCATTGATTCACGTCTATAATATCAGAATTCTTTCTTCTCTGCGTCATATTTGTTTCTACTCTTCCGCATCAGATTTTGTTTTACCTTGTGCAATCTCTGCATTCTTCTCTCCACTGAAATTTTTGAGTGATAGAGAAATCATGATTTGGGATAGATTGTGATTGAGGAAATGCTACAAGTGGTATCAGAGCAGAATCAATGCTCGACGGAAAGCAACTAGAAGGAGAGCAAAAAATTTTTTTGTGGAGCTGAACGATGAAGTAGATGAAGGTGCGGGAACATCTAGTGTACCTCGCGGAAAACAAAAACGCAATTATGAAGATATGGAACGAGGTGAGTTTACCCTTAACCAAGTCTTCAAGAAGGCAAAAGTTGAATGATTTTGATGGTGAGAAGAATAGTGGCGAAGATCTTGAGGCATGGATTGAAGAACTGGAGGAAATCTTTGATCTTCGACAATTTGGTGAAGAGTCCAAGATAAAAGTTGGGATCCTTCACCTGCGTGGGATCGCGAAGCTATTGTGGAAGTCATATATGCATACTCAAACGTGTTCTCCTCCAGTTCTATGGAAGGAATTTAGACAACAAGTTGAAAAATGCTATTATTCTCCACACTACCATATGGAGAAGAAGATGGAGCTCTACAATTTCCGACAACATGAAAGTGATAAGCATAGCTTATCTGTTGATGAGTACAAAGTGAAGTTCCTATGTCTTCATAAATATGCATTCGAGGTTAGTGGTAACGCTCTAAAGAGTAAATTTATTGAAGGGCTTCATGAGGAAATTCACTATCAAGTCAAGGGATCTAGATGCATTGATTTTCTTGATGTTGTTGCGATGGTCGAGAACTTTGAGAAGATGGAGAAGTTCAATTTCTAGAAGGAAAATAGAACCAGACTCATTGCAATGGGACATAGGCCACAGAGACCTATTGCAATGAACATGAAAAATTCAAAGAAAACTCCATCTTCTAATAGCCAAGGTGTTGGAGAATTCCTCTCCTAATCGCAGCGGAAAGTGTAGAAGACCTTCTCAGGATGAAGACTCTTGCCAACAGCAGAACCTTCAAATAAAAAACTGGTACCAACGGAAATATTCAATGAACTTGAAACTTTGGTCACTCAAACTAGACACCTAGAGCTTTCAAATGAGATATCAAACACTCAATTTGGAGTAGATTTGAGTTGTCAACTATTTGATTCAAAACAGACTACCTATCCACTCAGTTAGGCTAAAAATTGGACTTCACTAAAACCTGAATAACTCAGAGAGCATAAAGAATTTCATAAAGCTGTTCTAGACAGAGGAAGTAATCACGATAATCTTTACAGAGAATGTTTAAACACTAAATTTGGATACATATGTTGAGAGATATGACTCTCACAAGTAGACTACCCAAAAATGGGTGTGCGGCTGGACACAACTGAAAACTGGACTTCACTAAAACCTGAATAACTCAGAGAGCATAAAGAATTTCATAAAACTGTTCAAGACAGAGGAATTACTCAAGATAAGCTTTCCAACGAATGTTTAAACACTAAATTTGGATACATATGTTGAGAGATATGACTCTCACAAGTAGACTACCCAAAAATAGGTGTGCGGCTGGACACACTCTATGAGAGTGAACTGAACGAAATGACTCAAACCAAATGAAGTAGATACAAGGGGGCTTCCACGCCTTCTTGCTCTCCCCTTGAGTGTCCTCCCTTGCTTCTTTTATAGCCAAGTGACCAAAAACTCTCATGATGAGTTTGAGAGCTCTTCTCCATCGTTTCTCCACTACTTTGGACAACCACTCCTCTTACAATTCAGATTTTGGATTTGATTCTCTTTTGAATGATTCTCTTTTGGCCTCCACTACTTGCTGAAGTAAATGCTTCTATTTTCATTTTTGTATTTTCCTTCTACTTGAAGAAAATCCTTTTTGCAAAAATATATACGAGCTTACTTCTTTATTTTTAACACTCCCCCTCAAGCTCACATGTGAGCTTGCACCTTCAACCATATCTTATAAGTGGATGTCGTCCTTGAACCTCTTGAGCTTAGAAGCATCGAGGGACTTTGTAAGCATGTCTGCAACCTGGTCATTAGTTCCAATGAACTTTATATCCACATCCTTGCTCAAAACTTTTTCTTGAACATAATGATAATGCACTTATATGTGTTTGCTTCGTGCATGAAACATTGGATTGTTTGTCAAGTGAATGCTTGACATGTTGTCACCATAAATTGGAATGGTCTCCACCTGCACATCAAGATCAGCCAAGAGCTTCTTAATCCACATAGCTTCACAAGTTGCAAAGGCTAAACCTCTATATTCAGCTTCTGTAGATGATAGTGCAACAGTAGCTTGCTTCTTTGAGCTCCATGTGATAGGTTTGCTACCTATCATGAACACATAACCTGAAGTGGATCTTCTATCCTCCTTTGAACCAGCCCAATCAGCATCACTGAAGCCCTTTATCTGCAATTTTTCATCATATCTATAAAACAATGCATGATTGACAGTGTGCTTCACATATCTTAGCACTCGTTTGGCTGAATTTAAATGTTCACTTGTTGGAGCTTGCATAAATTGAGAGAGAACTCCAACAATATAACACAAATCTAGTCTTGTGATCGTAGCATAGATCAATCAACCTTTAATACTCCTGTATGTAGTTACATCATGTAACTTCTCTCCATCATCTGAGCATAGCTTCACATTTGTGTGCATAGGTTGAGTGAGTGGTTTGCATTCACTCATTCCAAATCTGAAAAGAACATCCAATAGGTACTTTCTTTGCATTAAGTAAATGCCATCTTTCCCATAGACTATCTCAATGCCTAAAAAGTATTTCAGCTCACCAAGATCTGAAATTTTAAACTCCTTACCGAGTTTCTTTTTGATCTCTTGTATTCATGTAACATTACTTCATGTTATGATGAGATCATCAACGTATATGCAAATATATACCTGCTTGCCTTTATCTTTCTTCATGTAGGGAGAGGGATCTGCATTACTTGGACTAGACCCACACGTTGTGAGGTACTCGACCAATCTTTGATTCCAAGCACGTGGTGCTTGCTTTAGCCCATACAAAGCTTTCTTCAATCTACAAACAAAATTTGGATGCTTTTTGTCTTCAAATCCAATCGGCTGACTCATGTATACCTCTTCTTGAAGTTCACCATTGAGAAAAGCATTTTTTATGTCGAGTTGGTACAATGGACATCTCCTTGCTGCACTCACTCCAATCAAGGTTCTAATTGTTCCCATCTTTGCAACCGGGCTGAAAGTCTCTTCATAATCGATGCCGTGAGTTTGCTTGAATCCTTTTGCTACTAGTCTAGCTTTATGCCTTGCTAGAGAGCCGTCAGCATTTCTCTTTATTTTAAACACCCATTTATTTGGAACAATCTTCATACCTTCAGCCTTTGGAACTAGCTCCCATGTGTGATTGTCCTTGAGAGCTTTCATCTCTTCTTGCATAGCTTCTTGCCATTCTTTTTGTGTACATGCTTCTTCATATGCATCCTGTTCTTTATCTTTGACCACCTGTGTCATATATGCAAAATGTTTTGCAATAAAACTATCATAGCTCAGCCTTTCAATTGGATACCTTGCTCTTGAAGACCTCCTTTCATTTCCTTTTGAACATTGCTTCTTCAATCGGTTCAACTTTACCTTCGGTGTGATCACCTCTTCATACTCTTCTTCACTTGTATTTGAATCACTATTTTGGGCAGCACTTTCGGCTTTAGATCTTTCATAAGCTGATGTTGGTGATGAGGAATGACTCCTTAGCCTCCCCTTCCATGTTGAGCTTTCTCCAAGTGATGTAGAAGCTTCTGGACCTGACATTTGAGTGCTTGTTTGCTGAAATTCTTCTTGGACAGCACCTTCATCATCTTCGCAATCTTCTTCAAGAGTCTTCTCTTTCCCTTTGTCTCCAAACCATGGTCTTAGCTCATCAAATACCGGTTATGGATCATCTCCACTAACTAAACCCCATAAACCTTTACCTTTAAGGTAATTTATCATTCTATACCTCCAAGACTGAAAATTGTCTTTGTCTAACTTCTCAACTTGTTGTCCTAAATCAGCCATTGAAAACTTCCAAGATTGAAGTTTATCTCAAGTATGTTGTGGCGCTCTCTCTTGAATTCACGAAGCTCCCCCTTGATTTGTAGCTTTCCCTTTGCTTCAGTTTAGTTCCAATGCTTTGCCTCTTCAAACTCCAAGGCTCTGATACCAAATGTTGGAGAATTCCTCTCCTAATCGCAGCGGAAAGTGTAGAAGACCTTCTCAGGATGAAGACTCTTGCCAACAGCAGAACCTTCAAATAAAAAACTGGTACCAACTGAAATATCCAATGAACTTGAAACTTTGGTCACTCAAACTAGAAACCTAGAGCTTTCAAATGAGATATCAAACACTCAATTTGGAGTAGATTTGAGTTGTCAACTATTTGATTCAAAACAGACTACCTATCCACTCAGTTAGGCTAAAAACTGGACTTCACTAAAACCTGAATAACTCCGAGAGCATAACGAATTTCATAAAACTATTCTAGACAGAGGAAGTACTCACGATAAGCTTTCCAACGAATGTTTAAACACTAAGTTTGGATACATATGTTGAGAGATATGACTCTCACAAGTAGACTACCCAAAAATGGGTGTGCGGCTGGACACAGCTGAAAACTAGACTTCACTAAAACCTGAATAACTCAGAGAGAATAAAGAATTTCATAAAACTGTTCTAGACAGAGTAAGTAATCAAGATAAACTTTCCAACGAATGTTTAGACACTAAATTTGGATACATATGTTGAGAGATATGACTCTCACAAGTAGACTACCCAAAAATAGGTGTGCGGCTGGACACACTCTATGAGAGTGAACTGAACGAAATGACTCAAACCAAATGAAGTAGATACAAGGGGGCTTCCACGCCTTCTTGCTCTCCCCTTGAGTGTCCTCCCTTGCTTCTTTTATAGCCAAGTGACCAAAAACTCTCATGATGAGTTTGAGAGCTCTTCTCCATCATTTCTCCACTACTTTGGAGAGCCACTCCTCTTACAATTCAGATTTTGGATTTGATTCTCTTTTGAATGATTCTCTTTTGGCCTCCACTACTTGCTGAAGTAAATGCTTCTATTTTTCATTTTTGTATTTTCCTTCTACTTGAAGAAAATCCTTTTTGCAAAAATATATACGAGCTTACTTCTTTATTTTTAACACAAGGTAAGAACCCTGCTCACGTGGAAAATCAAAGGAGGCATCAACCAGTCGAGTGGCAACAAGATCCTAATTTTATTGAGAGGGCAAAAAGACTTGGTCTATGTTTTCATTGCGGCGACCAAGGGCATCGGACATATGAGTGCCAAAACAAGGTAGTCTTTTGACCTGCACAATCAAAAGTGATAAACATCATCGAGGAGCGTACAATTATTGAGGAAGCAAATGATGGAGGTAAGTGCCCTGACTCTACTTTACATTGCTTGGTGGTTAGTTCTTTCCCAAAGGCTTCTGTAATCATGATTCGGGGTATGATTTCTATGCATAAGACCATATTTTTTATCGATTCAGCTAGTAGCCATTGTTTTCTATCTTTCAAATTGGTACAGAATCCAGGGATAGCCCTAAATATGTAGATAACGAGACCTGTAGAGATGGCCAATGGACGATTACACTATACGAAAGGATATGTTGAGAACCTTGAATTTACTCTTTCTAATAGGCGCTTTTCTGGAAGTTTCCATGTAATTGAGATGAAATAGAGTGATGTAATCATAGGCATGGATTGGTTAGTTAAAAATTCTACGACAATTAGTTGTGAACAAAGAACGATCACTTTAAAGCTAGGTGATGAATCTAGTCATATTCTAGGTTATGTGTTTAATTCTAAACCTACTCTTATTTCTACTATGTAGATAATTAGAGGTATATGTGATGGTTGTAAAACATTTGTAGTGTATGTGAACAATCTGCATGAGGAAGGTAATGACGAAGATATTCCAAATAACATAGGAAATCTCTTGAAAGAATACGCCGATGTATAGATATGTGTATGTGTATGTATATGCATATGTATGTGTATCTCTAAAAGTATATGTTTATGTGAGTATGTGCATTCATGCATGTGCATGAATGTGCATGTGCATATGCATTTGTATAGATATGTGTATGTGTATGTATATGCATATGTATGTGTATCTCTAAAAGTATATGTTTATGTGAGTATGTGCATTTAGATATGATTTTACATATGCATGTGTGTATGTGTATGTGTATCTTTATGTGTATCTTTATGTGTATGTGTGTGTATGTTTATGTGTATGTGTGTGTATATGTGTGTATGTCCATGTGGATGTGCATGTGTATAAATATGTGTATGATTATCTATATGTGCATAGGTGAGCATGCATGTGCATGTATATGTGTATATGTTCATGTGAATGTGTAAGCTTGAGTATGCTAGTTAATGGAAAGAAAACATTTTAAATGATATACAAACAATGAAAATTGTACTTGCAATAATTACCAATATATTATGCTCAGTGAACTTCTTGAACAACTTGCAAGTATGCTATCTTCTGAACCATTGCATATTTGATATTACTTTGTGTCGCATATGCGACCCTGTTTACCATCACATATGCGATACTGAGAAGCATACCATATGCAAGGCTTGGATTAACATCAGTTATCAGCTCAGAAGTACCATTGTTTGGATGAAGAAGCATGCTCGATGCTCAATTTGACAAAATGCACAATTGTCAAGTGAAAAAATTGTGTCACATAAACCATGGCTATGCCCTTGTATTTCTTGTAGTGTTGTAACTCTTAACAATGATGCTTTTGGAGAAATATAAGTGAACACTTTCCTTTTCATTATATTGAAACCCAGACCAATTCACTTCATAGAGATATTTAAAAGAGTATCCATACCAATTGATGCATCTCATTAGGTATATTGTACTCATAATGGAGAATTTTTTACCTTCAAGAATAGCAATAATGAAGGGAGTTTCACAAAATCCAAGGAAAGAGGTAGAACTATCTTTCATTCTCCCATGCCTTGCTCTCAACCACATACCATAGGGGAAATGGTGGCTAAGATATTCGCATTAATAGGAGTTTGTTTCGTATACTTTTGAATACTCACGTTATTGAGAACCATTAGTGGATTGGTGCTTCCCCCTATGAAATTCACCATTGTCTCCATGTATGCTCCTAGTATCAATTCCGAAAGAAGTTCCACTTGGCAATCTTTTGACTCTTTATCCATCAACCTTGTTCTTTGTGGGGACTTTAATATGAAGGGGAGTATTTTTGATAGATGCAAAAATAGAGGGTGGGTGATTGATGTTCATGAGAAGGATGCCTGAGACCAAGTCAAGCTCCACATGGATATCGTGGAGATAAAAAAAGATGAGACTAGTTTTTCTTGGTTGAACCTCTAGCCTAGAGTCAACTTTAGCAAAGCTAGACTTCATAGGAGCTATATTGAATAGAATATGATCAATAAGTGGGGACCCTAGCCTCTCCCAAAGTGTGGACCTAGTTATCTCTCATCATTAGCTTATTGTGCTTACCTTCAAGCTGGTCATGAATCTCAAGAATGCCCCTTAGTTTCATGCCAATCTGACAACCTTCTCTTTCCCTTCGATTGAGTATGAGATTACTATTGCTTAGAACTAGGCCTTTGCCGCCCATTCATGAGTGGCCAAGTGTTGAAGGATGGAAGTCATAAAGACATGAAACATCTTGGTAAGGACTCAGAAAAACATTCAAAACATTCCTCGAGCTAGAAGGAAAATCTTTATCAAAGACTAAGGCATCTTGAGGAAGAAGTGAACATAGATGATTCTCAATACAAGAGAGGGCTCTGGAAAATTAGAAGCATGGTGAGATATGAAGAATAAATGGAACAAATCAATCTACACGTATACTTTAAAGATTGGTGGGCACAAAAGATAGACAAACCTACTAATCAAGTGTGTGGCCTCCTCAAGAAGAAGAAATCCAAGGAAGTGATCCCTTTCTTGATAGACATCAATGGGCTTGAGTGTAAGATAGATGAAGAAAATAGTATGTTGACTGTCAATCATGTTTCCCAATTATTGGGGGTTCCCACACCTCAACTAACATAAACAAATTCAATGGACCAGTTTCTCAAGCTGTTTTACTAATATGTTCTATGAAGAAAGGTTTCCCCTTAGCCCCTCTTCTCTATCAAATTAGTCCCAATCGTCTAAGTTTCTTTATGAAACATCACACTTGTTTAGGTTTTATTCAAGGCCTCTTTCTTACTAGCAATCAAGACCACATAAGCATCAAAATCTTTGCCAATGACATGAATACTTCTGTATGTAACAGTTTAGGCAACATTAAAACCTTTTGTTGCTGTCGAAATACACTTTATGATGCATCTGGCTCCAAAAAACACACTCTAAAATTGCTTTCAAGGCTACTATTGGGCATCCACCTCACATTTTGGCTGAGCATGGATGTCACCTATGTTGAAGGAGATGGTGGAAAGTCTTCATAGATGAAGTGGTTTTGCTAAAACCTGCTTCACACCATCCAAGAACAAGTGATGGAGGAAATATTGGGCCTCTTTACTTGCGAATGATGATAAATAATCACCTTTGGTCTTTGGGAGATGATCCACTAATTAATGGATGAAAACAGATAACTAGAAAATTAATCCAAGGTCATAGACTTCCTATTTTAGTTTCTACACATGTTCATTATAATCAACAATGCTCCGAGCATGACAACAATTAGCCTAATTCCTTCTAATGATGTCTAATTAGCTTAGACAGCTACCAATCATGCATGATTTCAATAAAAAAGATGAGCTACACATTGAGTATGACTTTTAGCAAATCATAAGACTTCCTTGACATTTTTGGGATGCATTAGAGTACAAACCAGAGAGTAAAGATATGATAATATCTTATGATTGAGAGAACCAATGATAATGTGATCTTATAGCTATAAACTAGACAATATATTGAATCTATGATGATTTAAATCACGACAAACGATCAATCATACACCGAGAACAAGCTCTAAGAAGATCAATGTACTAATGTAGTCATGGTAGAGAATCGAAGTAGAGATATAACCAAAATATGTCTATTAGATCAAATAGAAATTCAATGTCATTGGCAATAATCTTTTGCACAATGTGAGGGTACTGATTGAGCTATGAGGTGAGCTCTCAAATCACTTAGGACACCTCTCTATTGCCCTCCCAAAGTGGTACATACATGGGAGTCTTTTAATCCACCTTTATATTTGAGTTTGGAGCCAATCTTCAATTCAAATTCAAATGTTCACCTAAAAATAAATTCTCAACTTTATGATATATTCTCTCATCGATCATCTGCCAAATGAATCAAGATTTGATGTTACCTAACTCCACATGGAAGTAAGGTACTTGTACAAAGGTAAAATGTAATTGATTTTACAAAGGATTGATCATATGTGACTCCTTGAGATATATGTTGATCATCCAAGTATGTGGGCTTGGATTCTCTTGCACCAACTTGATCACTGTAGGAAAAAACTTCTGCATATTATGGGATCGGACATTTTGATGGGTTAGTGATGGAACAGGGCTCTTTCTAAGCTTGATAACATGTTGGCATATCGAAAAGGTATGAAGATCAACCTAGAGGGGTGACCTATGGTGCTTAACACATTGCTTGTTTCTTACATTATTGAATCTCCGATGCACCAAGAGATTGTCAAATTGGAAAAAATTTGTAGAAACTTTTTGTAGACAAGAGACCCTTATATAAGGGAGTTTCCCAAAATTAACTAGCTTACTTTCATAATCCCAAATGATCAAGGTTTTTGGGCGATTCTCGCCATTTAAGAATGTCCTTTAAATTAGCTCCCAAATGGTTAATTTAAGCTTGGAGCAACAAAGATGCCTCTTGCACCAAACTCATTTTTTGAAATAAGAGTGCTCTTAGGCTAGTGGGCCTTCTAGGGTGGAAGGGTGTGAATCTTCTCACTCTTTTGTTCTCCCCCTATCAAGTGACTCCTAGAGGCTCGCACTTCGTTTGATCCCTGTGGATGACTTGGAACAAGGTGTAACACTTTCTCAAGGTCAATGAAGATAAAAAATGGGTGGTTGAAATTAGACAAATGATTCCATCTAGTTCCCTATCAAGGACATCAAAGGTGTTGAGCCCTGGAACCTCCAAAAATCTAGGAAGCTTTGGAACAAAGGTTTCCTTTATGGAAACACCTTTGCAATCATGAAACACACCAATGAAATAGATTTGAGGACATTGACATGACTAGGAGAATGGACTATGAACAATTGTGCTTGTTGCAGAGTAGAGTCAATGCTTTAGAGGGCTTGAGGACTTGCCTCCTTATTAGGCATGAATTCCCTCACCTTTAGGGTCTTAGATGGCACAATGGCAACACTCTTGATAAAATTCTGAGATTCCAGATGAATGTGGACTTCACATCACATTTAGTAGGAGATGGTGTTTGGATTGGTCATGTTTTAGATAGGATTTCAAGTTCAAATCCCTCTAGCATCCCCTCACATGGAGGTGAAAAATTGATTCTTGTGGTAAATCCAACACCAAGGAATTTGGAGCAATGTAAAAGCTAAAAGAATTTGTGTAGCCCCTCGATGGTGTAAACCATGCCTTCATGGCAATGACGACTTGGGGAACCTCTTCTTTTCATGTCCCAACTCAAGTTCTATTTCGCGGGTCCTTGGAAAATTCATATTGCTACATGCACAAATCAACTGGAAGCAAGCACCATTGGGTGAAGCGATCCATTGTTTCTTAGCACTATGGAATGGTGTAAGAGGTGACACCCTCTGAAAGAACTGGAAAGAGATCTAGGTGTTTCACCAACTTTGGTAACCCTCCTAGGGTGTTGGAGAATTCCTCTCCTAATCGCAGCGGAAAGTGTAGAAGACCTTCTCAGGATGAAGACTCTTGCCAACATCAGAACCTTCAAATAAAAACTGGTACCAACTGAAATATGCATAGAACTTGAAACTTTGGTCACTCAAACTAGACACCGAGAGCTTTCAAATGAGATATCAAACACTCAATTTGGAGTAGATTTGAGTTGTCAACTATTTGATTCAAAACAGACTACATGTCCACTCAGTTAGGCTGAAAACTGGACTTCATTAAAACTTGAATAACTCATAGAGCATAAAGAATTTCATAAAACTGTTCTAGACACAGGAATAAATCAAGATACGCTTTCCAACAAATGTTTAAACACTAAATTTGGATACATATGTTGAGAGATATGACTCTCACAAGTAGACTACACAAAAATGGGTGTGCAGCTGGACACACTCTATGAGAGTGAACTGAACGAAATGACTCAAACCAAATGAAGTAGATACAAGGGGGCTTCCACGCCTTCTTGCTCTCCACTTGAGTGTCCTCCCTTGCTTCTTTTATAGCCAAGTGACCAAAAACTCTCATGATGAGTTTGAGAGCTCTTCTCCATCATTTCTCCACTACTTTGGATAGCCACTCCTCTTACAATTCAGATTTTGGATTTGATTCTCTTTTGAATGATTCTCTTTTGGCCTCCACTATTTGCTGAAGTAAATGCTTCTATTTTTCATTTTTGTATTTTCCTTCTACTTGAAGAAAATCCTTTTTGCAAAAATATGTACGAGCTTACTTCTTTATTTTTAACACTCCCCCTCAAGCTCACATGTGAGCTTGCACCTTCAACCATATCTTGTAAGTTGATGTCGTCCTTGAACCTCTTGAGCTTAGAAGCATGGAGGGACTTTGTAAGCATGTCTGCAACCTGGTCATTAGTTCCAATGAACTTTATATCCACATCCTTCCTCAAAACTTTTTCTCGAACATAATGATAATGCACTTCTATGTGCTTGCTTCGTGCATGAAACATTGGATTGTTTGTCAAGTGAATGCTTGACATGTTGTCACCATAAATTGGAATGGTCTCCACCTGCACATCAAGATCAGCCAAGAGCTTCTTAATCCACATAGCTTCACAAGTTGCAAAGGCTAAACCTCTATATTCAGCTTCTGTAGATGATAGTGCAACAGTAGGTTGCTTCTTTGAGCTCCATGTGATAGGTTTGCTACCTATCAAGAACACATAACCTGAAGTGGATCTTCTATCCTCCTTGGAACAAGCCCAATCAGCATCACTGAAGCCCTTTTCCTACAATTCTTCATCATATTTATAAAACAATGCATGATTGACAGTGTGCTTCACATATCTTAGCACTCGTTTGGCTGAATTATAATGTTCACTTGTTGGAGCTTGCATAAATTGAGAAAGAACTCCAACAATATAACACAAATCTAGTCTTGTGATCGTAGCATAGATCAATGAACCTATAATACTCCTGTATGTAGTTACATCATGTAACTTCTCTCCATCATTTGAGCATAGCTTCACATTTGTGTCCATAGGTTGAGTGAGTGGTTTGCATTCACTCATTCCAAATCTGAAAAGAACATCCAATAGGTACTTTCTTTGCATTAAGTAAATGCCATCTTTCCCATAGACTATCTCAATGCCTAAAAAGTATTTCAGCTCACCAAGATCTGAAATTTTAAACTCCTTACCGAGTTTCCTTTTGATCTCTTGTATTCCTGTAACATTACTTCCTGTTATGATGAGATCATCAACGTATATGCAAATATATACCTGCTTGCCTTCTTCTTTCTTCATGTAGAGAGAGGGATCTGCATTACTTGGACTATACCCACACCTTGTGAGGTACTCGACCAATCTTTGATTCCAAGCACGTGGTGCTTGCTTCAGCCCATACAAAGCTTTCTTCAATCTACAAAGAAAATTTGGATGCTTTTTGTCTTCAAATCCAATCGGTTGACTCATGTATACCTCTTCTTGAAGTTCACCATTGAGAAAAGCATTTTTTATGTCGAGTTGGTACAATGGCCATCTCCTTGCTGCACTCACTCCAATCAAGGTTCTAATTGTTCCCATCTTTGCAACCGGGCTGAAAGTCTCTTCATAATTGATGCCGTGAGTTTGCTTGAATCCTTTTGCTACTAGTGTAGCTTTATGCCTTGCTAGAGAGCCGTCAGCATTTCTCTTTATTTTAAACACCCATTTATTTGGAATAATCTTCATACCTTCAGCCTTTGGAACTAGCTCCCATGTGTGATTGTCCTTGAGAGCTTTCATCTCTTCTTGCATAGCTTCTTGCCATTCTTTTTGTGTACATGCTTCTTCATATGCATCCGGTTCTTTATCTTTGACCACTTGTGTCATATATGCAAAATGTTTTGCAATAAAACTATCATAGCTCAGCCTTTCAATTGGATACCTTGCTCTTGAAGACCTCCTTTCATTTCCTTTTGAACATTGCTTCTTCAATCGGTTCAACTTTACCTTCGCTGTGATCACCTCTTCATACTCTTCTTCACTTGTATTTGAATCACTATTTTGGGCAGCACTTTCGGCTTTAGATCTTTCATAAGCTGATGTTGGTGATGAGGAATGACTCCTTAGCCTCCCCTTCCATGTTGAGCTTTCTCCAAGTGATGTAGAAGCTTCTGGACCTGATATTTGAGTGCTTGTTTGCTGAAATTCTTCTTGGACAGCACCGTCATCATCTTCGCAATCTTCTTCAAGAGTCTTCTCTTTCCCTTTGTCTCCAAACCATGGTCTTAGTTCATCAAATACCACATCTCGTGAGACTTGTAGCTCCTTTGTCACCGGATTGTAGCACCTATATCCCTTTTGCTCCGATGAATATCCAATAAAAATACATTTTTCGGACTTTGCCTCCATCTTTGTCCTTAGTTCTTGAGGGATGTGAACATAACACACACATCCAAAAACTTTGAGATGTGTAAGGTCAGGCTTCTTACCGGAATAAACCTCCTCGGGAGTTAGATTATGCACTCCAGCGGTTGTGCACTTGTTCATCAAATAAACGGCCGTACTAGTTGCTTCAGCCCCATAGTTTAGTGGCATCTTCATCTTGTTGAGCATGCATCTTGCAACTTCTGTGATATGTCGATTTTTCCTTTCAGGTATTCCATTTTGTTGAGGTGTGTACCTACATGTAAATTGTCTCTTGATTCCATTTTCATAAAGAAAGTCTGAAAATTCTTTGGAGAAATATTCTCCTCCATCGGACCTCAAGGTCTTTATGTAGCGTCCTGTTTCCTTTTCTACCTGCGCTTTAAATCTCTTGAACATGGAGAACACATCTGATTTTTGTTTTATGCAAAACATCCATACTTTCCTTGAATGATCATCAATAAAAGTGACAAAATATCTATTACCAGCCACTCATGGTTGTTGTGATGGTCCCCATACATCCGTGTGTATCAAGTCGAGGACATTCCTTGCCACATAGTTGCTTTTCTTGAATGGTTGTCGAGTTTGCTTTCCTAGTTGGCATGCTTCACAAAACACATGTAGTCCGGCATCATTGAATCTTGGAAGACCTCTTACCACTTCATGGTCACTTATGTCCTTGAGCTTGGGAATGTTGATATGTCCAAACCTTTTGTGCCACAAATCGATTTCAGCTATCCTCTTGTTTCCAAACTGAATATACATCACCTTTCCATGTGGTTGTTGAATGTCCAAAGTGAACATCCTTCCTTCTTTCCTTCCTTGAGCAATGACCTTGAATCCTTCTTTTGGATTCTTTATAAAGCAGCCTTTTTCATTGAAGATAACATGATATCCTTTCTCTACCATTTGTCCTACTGAAATCAAATTCTTTGCAATAGTAGGAACATGAAGAACATCAGCCAAATACTTCTTGTCTCCAAGCTTGATATCTCCAACATGCTCAATTGCGTGTTGAGTTTCATCGCCGGTCTCTACACATCCTTTTCCACTTGGAGCTTGTAGCTTTGTGAACAAATCTCCTTGGCATGTCATATGGTTGCTACAACCTGAATCTATGAACCATTTTTGGTCATCACTTCTCGAGTTGTTGTAGTCATGCTTCATGGCAAGCATGGTTTGCTTGTCTCCTTCACTTGATGTACTCGCATAGTTATTTTGGCTCCTTTGGTTGCCTCCATTCAGCCTTCCATTCTTTTGCCAACAATCATTTGCATAATGTCCTAGTTTACCACAATGATAACATGTTATACCTTTATGAGGATTGTATGAACCTCGACCTCTTCCTCCATTTCTTCCTCGACCTCTTCCATGTGTGTTGTCATTTGAGTTGTCATTTGAGTTGTCCTTGTTGTCGTCCGAGTTGTGTTGGCTGAAATTTGTATTGTTGTAGCTTCTTCCTCTTCCTCTCGAGCCTCCTCTTGAGTTTCTTCCTCTACCTCTTCCTGCATATAACATTTGACTATGGCTGTCCTTACCTTTGTTGCCTTCTCCTTGTTGAGCAACCTCTTCAGCCACAAGATTTGGTATAATTTCGTCGAATGTTGGTAGAGGATCTCTATAAAGGATGTTTGTGATGAGGGGCTTCCACTTTTCTTCACTCCTCAAGCCATTGAGGGCTATTTGGACGATGTCTTCCTCTTCTATCTTGCATCCAACTGATGCTAGTTGATCTCGAAGCTCCTTAATCCTCAATGTATACTCACTAATGCTTTGGTTTGAGCTTTTCTTCATGTTGTTGAGCTCGTTCTTGAGTTGCATCCTCCGAGACCTTGTTGAGGTAGCATACACCTTCTCCAATGCTTCCCAAACTTCTTTGGCTGTTTCTAAGCTTTGCACATGACCAATCATAGTGTTAGAAATAACTTGTGAGATGAGGAACATCACCCTTCGATTCCTCTCTTCCCAATCAGCAAATTGTCTCCTTTGTGCCGGAGTAATGTTGGGATCTTCAAGGTCTACCGGTTGTGGATCATCTCCACTAACTAAACCCCATAAACCTTTACCTTTAAGGTAATTTATCATTCTATACCTCCAAGACTGAAAATTGTCTTTGTCTAACTTCTCAACTTGTTGTCCTAAATCAGCCACTGAAAACTTCCAAGATTTTACCTCAAGTATGTTGTGGCGCTCTCTCTTGAATTCACGAAGATCCCCCTTGATTTGTAGCTTTCCCTTTGCTTCAGTTTAGTTCCAATGCTTTGCCTCTTCAAAATCAAAGGCTCTGATACCAAATGTTGGAGAATTCCTCTCCTAATCGCAGCGGAAAGTGTAGAAGACCTTCTCAGGATGAAGACTCTTTCCAACAGCAGAGCCTTCAAATAAAAACTGGTACCAACTGAAATATCCAATGAACTTGAAACTTTGGGCACTCAAACTAAACACCTAGAGCTTTCAAATAAGATATCAAACACTCAATTTGGAGTAGATTTGAGTTGTCAACTATTTGATTCAAAACATACTACCTCTCCACTCAGTTAGGCTAAAAACTGGACTTCACTAAAACCTGAATAACTTAGGGAGCATAAAGAATTTCATAAAACTGCTCAAGATAGAGGAAGTACTCAAGATAAGCTTTCCAACGAATGTTTAAACACTAAATTTGGATACATATGTTGAGAGATATGACTCTCAGAAGTAGACTACCCAAAAATGGGTGTGCGGCTGGACACAGCTGAAAACTGGACTTCACTAAAACCTGTATAACTCAGAGAGCATAAAGAATTTCATAAAATTGTTCTAGACAGAGGAAGTACTCAAGATAAGCTTTCCAACGAATGTTTAAACACTAAATTTGGATACATATGTTGAGAGATATGACTCTCACAAGTAGACTACCCAAAAATGGGTGTGCGGCTGGACACACTCTATGAGAGTGAACTGAACGAAATGACTCAAACCAAATGAAGTAGATACAAGGGGGCTTCCACGCCTTTTTGCTCTCCACTTGAGTATCCTCCCTTGCTTCTTTTATAGCCAAGTGACCAAAAACTCTCATGATGATTTTGAGAGCTCTTCTCCATCATTTCTCCACTACTTTGGACAACCACTCCTCTTACAATTCAGATTTTGGATTTGATTCTCTTTTGAATGATTCTCTTTTGGCCTCCACTACTTGCTGAAGTAAATGCTTCTATTTTTCATTTTTGTATTTTCCTTCTACTTGAAGAAAATCCTTTTTGCAAAAGTATATACGAGCTTACTTCTTTATTTTTAACATAGGGAATGGTCACTCGAAAAATATAGTTTCCTTTTAGGTAAAATAACTTCTAATCATAAGAAACCCCTTCCTTTTACACATCATAGAGTGTTTTCCATTGAGAGCAACAAATTGAAAAGCAAGTGGGATGCCATGAAGGGGACAAAAGGATTATGAACCTTCTTTGTAGAGTCTTCTAACAAGTTTTAGGCAACCCCTACTTTGTGGAATTCAAAGGGTCCCATGGGTGGTAGGCCCATTCACTTGTACAATTGCTAGTTCTATTAATTAAAATTTTAGAGAGAAGACTATTTCGGAAATTTCCTTGGAAAGGGGAATAAAGGAAAGAGGCAGTGCTGGTCGAGGGAGCTCGGATATGGAAGTGATCTACGCAGCTATGGCAGAACTTTCAGCTGGTTTGATCAACAATTGGATAATCATTGGTGTTTTCTTCGCGTTGTCTCAAAGAGTCGAAGCTCCTCTCGTGGGCCCCTCACTCTCATGGTGCACCAAGTTTTGGTTGACGAGTACGAAATATCATAATTGACATGGCTTGTGATTAACGTTCACGATCTTTGAATCTTGCATTTCATCTATTTATTTGTACCTATGAAAGAGTTAGTAAAAAGATTGATTCTACGTATCTACCTATTCTCACCTATATCTCTGATTGAGCCAGAAAACATTTTATATGTTTGCGAAAATGTGCACCAAGTGAGAAAGATATGTGATTGTGTGTAGGTACCAAGGCCTTGAGTGAAACATACGCCGTATGAATAGAGATATATGGATTAACTCTACATTTTAAATATGAGTTTCCTCAATGTACGTTAAGTAAACAATTGAGTGGTTGTGTATTTCTGCTAATAGGGAGGAGTTCATAGGGATACATTAGTCAACTTTACTAGATCTATCTACCGAGAAAGATGGTGCATCTATTTCTTGCTAGCTCGCTCATTTGCTGACATTGAGATTTACATTATGTACTACCTTTTTTATAATTGCACTACTTTTATTGTTGTATTAGGTCATTCTTAAATATTTTCTTTATGAAATAGAAGAAGATGAAGAAGATGAAGAAGAAGAAGAAATACCTCCTTCCCTCGATCTCTGTCTGTTCCTTTCTTTCTATGGTGAGAGGTCTCTTCCTTATGTCCTTTCTCTTGACATGGGATCAGATCCAATGTGCTTGTAGACAAGTCATCTAGTACCTCTAATCCTCCATAGCACATGCGATTTGATCACCATCAACCTTCGATGTTCTTCATATACAAGATCTACGAACACTGAAAATGAAAAGATGAGAATAAAGAAACACTTGATCGCATCCGTGTGTCCATGCGCTCATGCTTCTAGTTGTCAGCATGCGGAGTTCTCTGCACTTGGTCTATCAGATAATCCAAAGCCTAGCCAATCGACAATGACGATTCTCCATCGGGATCCATAACAGCCCATAAACTTGATTAGTGTGTCAATCTGCCTTTACACATGTGCATGACCGAATCCTGCTCATACTCTTTTGTTGTGCTCCCATCAAGATTGTTGGTTAAAGGATTAAGGTTTGCAAAGTCCCATCAGAGATCTCACTGCAAATATCGGAAATCCATTGCATTGACTTGGAGTGTTATCTAGACAAACCAAAATAAATTCAGTCTTCTTGATCCAAGCAATATCAGTAATCGAGGTAACTTTCTCTATTCATGTAGACTATATGACTGTATATCCTCAGCCAGTACTTCTTCAATTGCTCATGAATCACTACTTAACGTCTCTCCACTATATATATGCTGAATCATACATCTATCTTCAAGCTTGAAATATTATCGATCCTTGGAAGAACGGCATGTGAAACGGGAAGCGAAGCCATTTCTTTGCCTTACTGAGCATCGCAACATTGAGTTTGGGATCACAAATTTCCACTTCGGGCACCACTGACTTTTGGATCACGTCTTCGATAGCTTCATCAGCAAACTAGACGATGGTTTATAAGGTTGTATCATACATTTGCATTTGTGGTGAAGTATTTGCAAGTGGTGCAGTTCTCTGTCCTTAAAATATATACATTTAATAAGTAAAGGTGTGCAAATAGACTTCTGAGACTCGAATGGAACACGGATTTGAAACTTCAGTGTCATAGGCTATCTCTTCTTTTGCACATTCAAAGAAAATTCTTCTCTGAGACATCTCCTTGTTGGGCTTTTAACGTAAAGAAAACAATAATAAACTTGCATGGCGATCTCATGGGAGAGGCAAGAACATCTGCTACATCTTTTCGATTTATGTGTGTCATGATTATGTATGCCATCATAATCTTCTCTGTATCATTCCAATTTTACCAGATGTCTCCGAATTGTTCTGTGGTCTTTGTTGATATTCCTTTAGACTACTCTGAGCTTCCTTCATATATGTCATCCTGTGTCAAAAGTGCAGCATCAACAAGTTTGTATCAAATGTCTCGGTAAAAGAAGTATACGAATGTCTATATGTCATAGCATTGATGTTGAATCTTCAAGCAGAGCGTTAATTAGATTCGTGCAGCTCATCTGTCGGATGTTACTGATGATTTCCCTATCAAAAACCTCTTCACCGTTGTCTACTCTTCATCAAGCTTTTAGTGTCGACGCTCCTCAACATCTCCTCTTCTCCCTTAATCTATCGCATATGTAATCTTGATGTGTTTCATCACCTTGAGCTGCAGCAAGCGTTGCCTGTCTTAATCTAAACATCCTGACTAAGATGCAGCAAGCGTTGCCTGTCTTCAGATATTTCGAGGTGTCGTTGATACGCTTTCTTCATGTTCCAGTAGAGAAACATCCTCTTCCTCCTGTTGTATAGTTGACGTGGGCACCACTATTTTAAACATGTACATCGTGAAACAATTTGAGCCATCTCCGCAAGTATAAAATACATCCACAGTCCTGTTGATTCTCAAATAGACTATCGCTTCTTCTTCATAAGCATTAGTCCATGACTATGATCATCTGATGCAAATCACGTCGCCATCTCTAAAGAGTTTGAAGCAGACATGTCTTTAGCTGAATTATGTGGCCCTTTTATTCCTTCGCTCCACCGATAATACTTTTCCAATCGCCCTTTTTCTAAGTTATCAGGCTCTGCTTTATACCTCTTCTTCATACTTTTGCTCCTATATGCGCGTGCGTTCTATTGCATGTTGTTTTCTTCAGCTTTCATATTTGTACGGTTCTATGTTGTGCTTTGTTGCATTTTGAACTCTTCCTGCTATGCTAATTCCCTCTGAGTAAGATTCAAGGGTAGAAGAGGAGGATAAATTTTACCTTTGTGTGTCCCAATCTCCTTGCATTTTCTACTTTTGATGCAAAGTGCTTTCCTTCTACTCGAAGTTGCACCTTAGATAGAACAAAGCCAAACCATTGCTTTTCATGTAGAAGACATGTCGCTCTTATTTGGACTCAGCTGTCGCTATGGAGATATCTTCTGCTTTTTCTATGCTTATGCAAAGGAGTACAACTGCACCTTGCATGTTTTGTCCTTCAACTCCTCCATTTGAGAGACCAAGGTCTATGATAATTCGAGGCGAAAAACTTTTGGCTCTCTAGGCTATGGCAAGTACACGGCCTCCTACAGCCCAACTCTGCCTTCCGACAATTTTGAAAACAACAGAGATGCATGCCTAATATCTTTGGACGAACAAGTAGCTGATTGTGACGAGCTCCCGGAAAAAAAACGAAACGCAATGCTCTTGTTACGTTTCTTAACAGCCTTCGCTTTCATATTTTGATTGCTTTATCACCTTGGCTTTATAAAATTTTTTTTCGCACTAAAGGTTCACATGGTTCGTATTATCAGTTATGAGGAATTCTTGTGCTATGAATTACAATATCATGTTCTTTATGGCATACAGAATGGATGTCTTACTTAAATTTGTAATTTTGTTTAATTCACAAATAAATTCAACTACTCAAGTAACTCTCACTTTTCCCATCTATATGCAAAATATGTAATGACTCGATAGGCGATATGCTTTGGAACCATAAGTTATGTATGTCCCTATTTTGGTATATTACATTCTTCCCCTCTTTGAAGAACTCTGTCCTCAGAGCTAGAAGAACACATACTACGTAATCAATTAAGCAATTGGCATTTACAATCACAATGTGTTATTAATCGATACACGACTCTAGAGCTATCTAGCCTTGTAACGTTTATTGAGATGATATTCCTTAAATGAAGCATACTAAGAAAAATCCATGGACATCAAGAAAATACTCGAAGAAATACTTATCATGCTAAGCTTGCATAGTGAAGTCCTCTGATTGATTTCACCTCTTCGTTATGTAATTCATCAAGAAGTTTCTGAATCAACTCCTCTTGCTCTTTTATCTTTGTCATCAAAGCCTACATCTTGTTCTGGAATCCAACTCTGCTCTAATACCACTTGTAATGTTCCTCCAATCACCCACAAAGAGAAAAAATATATCAGATCATATAATTGCCACTCACCAAATTGAACAAATTAATTAAGAGAACAGAACCTTATGAAATAAAACTTAGCTTATGAGTCTCATGTTTTACAATTTCATATACAAGTAGTAGCTTCCGGATGAAGCCTCAACCTTGTCGATACAATAGCTTTGGAAAAATACATTCTTGATGAAGCTTGGACCTCCTGACCACCCCCGAGCTATGAAATCTCATTCACACTTGCACTCTCAATCACAATCTCAATCTCACTCACAATCATAATTATGTGATTATACAATTTTAATTGTAATCTCATTCTCATTCTCATTCTCAATCACTCTCTGAATCTTATGATTATGCAATCACAATCACAATCTCAAATAGACGATTACACATGTGTATTCCCTATGAAATCCCAATCACACTCTGAATCGCAATCTGAGTCTCAATCTCAATCTCAATCTCAATCTCAATCCAAAGTGTGATTCTATTTGATGTTGTTGAATAATGAACAGAGTCCTCCCAAAGATCCTTCATGTCAATCTGAGTGTCATCATCATTATCTTCATCCTAAAATCTCAATCTTCCATTTTCTATTCATTTTCACTATCCAAGTTCTGCAAAACAATTCATCATACTTTCAGAGCATAAGTGCATCTTCCAGTTTCTTCCTCTAGTCCTCCATAGCACATTGGATTTGATCACCAACAACCTTTGATGCTCTTCATATACAAGATCTACGAACACCGAAAATGAAAAGATGAGAATAAAGAAACACTTGATCGCATCCGTGTGTCAATGCGCTCATGCTTCTAGTTGTCAGCATGCGGAGTTCTTGGTCTATCAGATAATCCAAAGCGTAGCCAATCGACAATGATGATTGTCCATCGGGATCCATAGCAGCCCATAAAGTTCATGAGTGTGTCAATCGGCCTTTACACACGTGCATGACCGAATCCTGCTTGTACTCTTTTATTGTGCTCCCATCAAGATTGTTGGAAAAAGGATTCAGGTTTGCAAAGTCCCATCAGAGATCTCATTGCAAATATTGAAAATCCATTGCATTGACTTGGAGTGTTATGTAGACAAATCAAAATAAATTCAGTCCTCGTGATCCAAGCAATATCAGTAATCGAAGCAACTTTCTCTATTCATGTAATCTATATGACTATATATCCTCAGCCAGTACTTCTTCAATCGCTCATCAATCGCTCATTAACCTCTCTCCAGTATATATGCTGAATCATACATCTATCTTCAAGCTTGAAACATTATCGATCCTTGGAAGAACGGCATGTGACAGGGGAAGCGAAGCCTTTTCTATTAATTCTATTGCCTTACTGAGCATCGCAACATCGCACTTGCTTTTGGATCACGTCTTCTATAGCTTCATCAGCAAACTTGACGATGGTTTATAAGGCTCTATCATACATTTGCATTTGTGGTGAAGTACTTGCAAGTGGCGCAGTTCTCTGTCCTTAAAATGCATACATTTCTTAAGTAAAGGTGTGTAAATGGAACACGGATTTGAAACTTCAGTGTCATAGGCTATCTGGTCTTTTGCACATTCAAAGAAACTTCTTCTCTGAGACATCTCGTTGCCGGGCTTTTAACGTAAAGAGAAAACTAATAAACTTGCATGGCGACATCATGGGAGAGGCAAGAACATCTGCTACATCTTCTCGATTTATGTCTGTCATCATTATGTATGCCATCATAAACTTTTTTGTATCATTCCAATTTTACCAGATGTCTCCGAATTCCTCTATGGTCTTTGTTGATATTCCTTTAGACTACTCTGAGCTTCCTTCATATATGTCATCCTGTGTCAAAAGTGCAGCATCAACAAGTTTCTATCAAATGTCTCGGTAGAAGAAGTATACGAATGTCTATATGTCATAGCATTGATGTTGAATCTTCAAGCAGAGCATTAATTAGATTCGTGCGGCTCATCTCTCGGATGTTACTGATGAATTCTCTATCAAAAACCTCTTGATCGTTGTCTACTCTTCATCAAGCTTTTAGTGTCGATGCTCCTCAACATGTCCTCTTCTCCCTTAATCTATCGCAGATGTAACCTTGATGTGTTTCATCACCTTGAGCTATGATTCCATACAAACATCCTGACAAAGATGTAGCAAGCGTTGCCTGTCTTCAGATATTTCCAGGTGTCGTTGATATGCTTTGTTCATATTCCAGTAGATAACATCCTCTTCTTCTTGTTGTATAGTTGGGGTCGGCACCACTATTCTAAACATGTACATCGTGAAACAACTTGAGGCATCTCCGCAAGTATAAAATACATCCACAGTCCTATTGATTCTCAAATAGACTATCGCTTCTTCTTCATAAGCATTAGTCCATGATTATGATCATCTGATGCAAATCACGTTGCCATATGTGAATAGTTTGAAGCAGACATGTCTTTAGCTTAATTATGTGGCCCTTTTATTCCATCGCTCCACCCATAATACTTTTCCAATCGCCCTTTTTCTAAGTTGTCACGCTCTTCTTTACACCTCTACTTCATACTTTTGCTCCTATATGTGTGTGCGTTCTATTGCATGTTTTCTTCCGCTTTCATATTTGTTCGGTTCTTTGTTGTGCTTTACTGCGTTTTGAACTCTTCCTGCCATGGTAATTCCCTCTGAGAAAGATTCAAGGTAGAAGAGGAGGATGAAGTTTACCTTTGTGTGTCCCAACCTCCTTGCATCTTCTACTTTTGATGCAAAGTGCTTTCCTTCTACTCGAAGTTGCACCTTAGATAGAACAAAGCCAAACCATTGCTTTTCATGTAGAAAACATGTCGCTCTTATTTGGACTAAGCTATCGCTATGGACATATCTTCTGCTCCGTGAATGCTTATGCAAAGGAGTACAACTACACCTTCTACAATAAGAGCTAGTGCAAACCTTGCAAGATCTACATCTTTCATGCATCGTCCTCAAACTCCTCCATTTGAGAGACCAAGCTCTATGATAATTCGAGGCGAAGAACTTTTTACTCTCTAGGCTATGGCAAGTACACGGCCTCTTTCAGTCCAACTCTGGCTTCCGACAACTTTGAAAACAATAGAGATGCATGCCTAATATCTTCGGACGAACAAGTACTTGATTGTGAACAACTCCCTGAAAAAAAAACAAAAGGCAATGCTCTTGTTACGTTTCTTAACAGCCTTCGCTATCTCTCTCAGAAATCCTAAAATTAGCAAACTTTATTCCTTTTCTATTTTGAACGTCTCATATTTTGATTGCTTTATTTCCTTGGCTTTATAAAATTTGGTTTCCCACTAAAGGTTGACATGCTTCGTATTAGCAGTTATGAGCAATACTTGTGGTATGAATTACAATATCATGTTCTTTATAGCATACACAATGGATGTCTTACTTAAATTCATAAATTGTTTTTCCATTCACAAATAAATTAAACTACTCAATTAAATCTCGCTTTTCCCATCTATATGCAACATATGTAATGACTCGATAGTCGATATGCTTTGGAACCATAAGTTATGCATGTTCCTATTATGGCATATTACAATAT
>CM035411.1:81174321-81189321 GCA_020310875.1 Ceratopteris richardii
CTATATATGTGTGTATGTGTGAGAAAGTGTATCTAGTAATATGTGTGTGTATGTGAGTTTATATGTGTCTCTCTTATGTGAGTATGCATATGAGAGTGTATTTGTATGCATATGCATGCACTACATATTTCTATGTTATGTATGTGTATGCATATGTGTGTATATGAATATGTGTGCATATGTATGTATGCATATGCAATTTGTATGTATGCATGCATATGCATGTGTGCATGTGTGTGTATGCATGTGGATGTGTATGTATACATGTGTGTATGCTCTATAAATAACATTAAATATGAACAAAAATTAATTTCATTTCTCTTTCTCTTTCATTTGTCTTTGTCTCTCTCTTTCTGTATCTCTCTCTATATCTCTCTCTTTCTTTCTTCTCTCTCTCTCTAATAAAGAACCAAACAATACATAGATGTACATAAATCACTTACATCCATGTATTCTACTTTAGATTGCTCATCCAAGCACAATCAATGCCATCTCTCATCAAATTACAAAAACCCAATCCCAAGAAGTCCTGCAAAGCAAAATGAAAGAGAAATTAGGAAACAAAAATGAATAGAGAAAGAGAGACAATGAAGGAGTGCGCACATCACTTGCCAAGATGTGACAGAGAGAGAGAGAGATGTGTGTGTGTAGAGAGAGAGAGAGAGATATGTGTGTGTGTGTGTGCATCTGTGTGGAGAAAAAAAGACCTCTCTGTGTATGGAAACAAAGGAGGGTGGATGTGTGAGGGGAGAGACAAAGTACAGCACGAGCATAATGCAGATGGATGTGTAAGAGTTTATGTGTAGGTGTAAGTGTGCATATGCATGTGTATTTGTATGCCTGTATATGCATGTGTATATATATGAGCATGCATATGCATGTGCATGTACATGCAATTGTATGTGCATGCATGTGCATGTGCATATGCATTTCTATAGATATGTGTATGTGCATATGTATGTGTATCTCTAAAAGTATATGTTTATGTGAGTATGTGCATTCATGCATGTGCATGAATGTGCATGTGCATATGCATTTGTATAGATATGTGTATGTGATATGCATCTGTATGTGTATCTCTAAGAGTATATGTTTATGTGAGTATGTGCATTTAGATATGATTTTACATATGCATGTGTGTATGTGTATGTGTATGTGTATGTGTATGTGTATGTTTATGTGTATGTGTGTGTATGTTTATGTGTATGTGTGTGTATATGTGTGTATGTCCATGTGTATGAGCATGTGTATAAATATGTGTGTGTTTATCTATATGTGCATAGGTGAGCATGCATGTGCATGTATATGTGTATATGTTCATGTCAATGTGTAAGTTTGAGTATGCTAGTTAATGGAAAGAAAACATTTTAAATGATCTACAAACAATGAAAATTGTACTTGCAATAATTACCAATATATTATGCTCAATGAACTTCTTGAACAACTTGCAAGTATGCTATCTTCTGAACCATTGCATATTTGATATTACTTTGTGTCGCATATGCGACCCTGTTTACCATCACATATGCGATACTGAGAAGCATACCATATGCAAGGCTTGGATAAACATCAATTATCAGCTCAAAAGTACCATTGTTTGGATGAAGATGCATGCTCGATGCTCAATTTGACAAAATGCACAATTGTCAAGTGACAAAATTGTGTCACATAAACCATGGCTATGCCCTTGTATTTCTTGTAGTATTGTAACTCCTAACAATGATGCTTTTGGAGAAATATAAGTGAACACTTTCCTATTTATGATATTGAAACCCAGACCAATTCACTTCATAGAGATATTTAAAAGAGTATCCATACCAATTGATGCATCTGATTAGGTATATTGTAGTGATAATGGAGAATTTTTTACCTTCAAGAATAGCAATAATGAAGAGAGTTTCACAAAATCCAAGGAAAGAGGTAGAACTATCTTTCATTCTCCCATGCCTTGCTCTCAACCACATACCATAGGGGAAATGGTGGCTAAGATATTCGCATTAATAGGAGTTTGTTTCGTATACTTGTGAATACTCACGTTGTTGAGAACCATTAGTGGATTGGTGCTTCCCCCTATGAAATTCACCATTGTCTCCATGTATGCTCCTAGTATCAATTCCCAAAGAAGTTCCACTTGGCAATCTTTTGACTCTTTATCCCTCAACCTTGTTCTTTGTGGGGACTTTAATATGGTGGGGACTCTTTTTGATAGATGCGAAAATAGAGGGTGGGTGATTGATGGTCATTATAAGATGCCTGAGACCAAGTCAAGCTCCACATGGATATCGTGGAGATAAAAAAGGATGAGACTAGTTTCTCTTGGTTGAACCTCTAGCCTAGAGTCAACTTTAGCAAAGCTAGACTTCATAGGAGCTATATTGAATAGAATATGATCAATAAGTGGGGACCCTAGCCTCTCCCAAAGTGTGGACCTAGTTATCTCTCATCATTAGCTTATTGTGCTTACCTTCAAGCTGGTCATGAATCTCAAGACTGCCCCTTAGTTTCATGCCAATCTGACAACCTTCTCTTTCCCTTCCATTGAGTAAGAGATTACTATTGCTTAGAACTAGGCCTTTGCCGCCCATTCATGAGTGGCCAAGTGTTGAAGGATGGAAGTCATAAAGACATGAAACATCTTGGTAAGGACTCAGAAAAACATTCAAAACATTCCTCGAGCTAGAAGGAAAATATTTATCAAAGACTTAGGCATCTTGAGGAAGAAGTGAACATAGATGATTCTCAATACAAGATAGGGCTCTGGAAAATTAGAAGCATGGTGAGTTATGAAGAATAAATGGAAAAAATCAATCTACACGTATACTTTAAAGATTGGTGGGCACAAAAGATAGACAAACCTACTAATCAAGTGTGTGGCCTCCTCAAGAAGAAGAAATCCAAGGAAGTGATCCCTTTATTGACAGACATCAATGGGCTTGAGTGCAAGATAGATGAAGAAAATAGTATGTTGACTGTCAATCATGTTTCCCAATTATTGGGGGTTCCCACACCTCAACTAACATAAACAAATTCAATGGACTAGTTTCTCAAGTTGTTTTACTAATATGTTCTATCAAGAAAGGTTTCCCCTTAGCCCCTCTTCTCTATCAAATTACTCTCAATTGTCTAAGTTTCTTTATGAAACATCACACTTGTTTAGGTTTTATTCAAGGCCTCTTTCTTACTAGCAATCAAGACCACATAAGCATCAAAATCTTTGCCAATGACATGAATACTTCTGTACATAACAGTTTAGGCAACATTAAAACCTTTTGTTGTTGCCGAAATACACTTTATGATGCATCTGGCTCCAAAAAACACACTCTAAAATTGCTTTCAAGGCTATTATTGGGCATCCACCTCACATTTTGGCTGAGCATGGATGTCACCCTATGTTGAAGGAGATGGTGGAAAGTCTTCATAGATGAAGTGGTTTTGCTAAAACCTGCTTCACACCATCCAAGAACAAGTGATGGAGGAAATATTGGGCCTCTTTACTTGCGAATGATGATAAATAATCACCTATGGTCTTTTGGACATGATCCACTAATTAATGGATGAAAACAGATAACTAGAAAATTAATCCAAGGTCATAGACTTCCTATTTTAGTTTCTACACATGTTCATTATAATCAACAATGCTCTGAGCATGACAACAATTAGCCTAATTCCTTGTAATGATGTCTAATTAGCTTAGACGGCTACCAATCATGCATGATTTCAATAAAAAAGATGAGCTACACATTGAGTATGACTTTTAGCAAATCATAAGACTTCCTTGACATTTTTGGGATGCATTAGAGTACAAACCAGAGAGTAAAGATATGATAATATCTCATGATTGAGAGAACCAATGATAATGTGAGTTTCTACCTATAAACTAGACAATATATTGAATCTATGATGATTCAAATCGCGACAAATGATCAATCATACACCAAGAACAAGCTCTAAGAAGATCAATGTACAGATGTAGTCATGGTAGAGAATCAAAGTAGAGATATAACCAAAATATGTCTATTAGATCAAATAGAAATTCAATGTCATTGGCAATAATCTATTGCACAATGTGAGGGTACTGATTGAGCTATGAAGTGAGCTCTCAAATCACTTAGGACACCTCTTTATTGCTCTCCCAAAGTGGTACATACATGGGAGTCTTTTAATCCACCTTTATATTTGAGTTTGGAGCCAATCTTCAATGCAAATTCAAATGTTGACCTAAAAGTAAATTCTCAACTTTATGATATATTCTCTCATCAATCATCTGCCAAATGAATCAAGATTTGATGTTACCTAACTCCACATGGAATTAAGGTACTTGTACAAAGGTAAAATGTGATTGATTTTACAAGGGATTGATCATATGTGACTCCTTGAGATATATGTTGATCATCCAAGTATGTGGGCTTGGATTCTCTTGCACCAACAACTTGATCACTGTAGGAAAAAACTTCTGCATATTATGGGATTGGACATTTTGATGGGTTAGTGATGGAACATGGCTCTTTCTAAGCTTGATAACATGTTGGCATATCGAAAAGGTATGAAGGTCAACCTAGAGGGGTGACCTATGGTGCTTAACACATTGCTTGTTTCTTACATTATTGAATCTCTCCCTTGTTAGAGACCGATGCACCAAGAGATTGTCAAATTGGAAAAAAATTTTAGAAACTTTTTGTAGACAAGAGACCCTTATATAAGGGAGGTTCCCAAACTTAACTAGCTTACTTTCATAATCCCAAATGATGAAGGTTTTTGGGCGATTCTCGCCATTTAAGAATGTCCTTTAAATTAGCTCTTAAATGGTTAATTTAAGCTTGGAGCAACAAAGATGCCTCTTGCACCAAACTCATTTTTTGAAATAAGAGTGCTCTTACGCTAGTGGGCCTTCTAGGGTGGAAGGGTGTGAATCTTCTCACTCTTTTGGTCTCCCCCTATCAAGTGACTCCTAGAGGCTCGCACTTCGTTTGATCCCTGTGGATGACTTGTAACAAGGTGTAACACTTTCTCAAGATCAATGAAGATAAAAAATGGGTGGTTGAAATTAGAAAAATGATTCGATCTAATTCCCTATCAAGGAAATCAAAGGTGTTGAACCCTGGAACCTCCAAAAATCTAGGAAGCTTTGGAACAAAGGTTTCCTTTATGGAAACACCTTTGCAATCATCAAACATACTAATGAAATAGATTTGACGACATTGACATGACTAGGAGAATGGACTATGAATAATTGTGCTTGTTGCAGAGTAGATTCAATGCTTGGGAGGGCTCGAGAACTTGCCTCCTTATTAGGCATGAATTCCCTCACCTTTAGGGTCTTAGATGGCATAGTGGCAACACTCTTGATAAAATTCTGAGATTCCAGATGAATGTGGACTTCACATCACATTTAGTAGGAGATGGTGTTTGGATTGGTCATGTTTTAGATAGGATTTCAAGTTCCAATCCCTCTAACATCCCCTCATGGAGGTGAAAAATCGATTCTTGTGGTAAATCCAACACCAAGGAATTTGGAGCAATGTAAAAGCTAAAAGAATTTGTGGAGCCCCTCGATGGTGTAAACCATGCCTTCATGGCAATCATGACTTGGGGCACCTCTTCTTTTCATGTCCCAACTCAAGTTCTATTTCGGGGGTCCTTGGGAAATTCATGTTGCTACATGCACAAATCAACTGGAAGCAAGCACCAATGGGTGAAGCGATCCATTGTTTCTTAGCACTATGGAATGTTGTAAGAGGTGAGACCCTCTGAAAGAACTGGAAAGAGATCTAGGTGTTTCACCAACTTTGCTAACCCTCCTAGAGAATGGTCACTCGAAAAATATAGTTTCCTTTTAGGTAAAATAATTTCCAATCATAAGAAACCCCTTCCTTTTACACATCATAGAGTGTTTTCCATTGAGAGCAACAAATTGAAAACCAAGTGGGATGCCATGAAGGGGACAAAAGGATTATGAACCTTCTTTGTAGAGTCTTCTAACAAGTTTTAGGCAACCCCTACTTTGTGGAATTTAAAGGGTCCCATGGGTGGTAGGCCCATTCACTTGTACAATTGCTAGTTCTATTAATTAAAATTTTAGAGAGTAGACTATTTCGGAAATTTCTTTGGAAAGGGGAAAAAAGGAAAGAGGCAGTGCTGGTCGAGGGAGCTCGGATATGGAAGTGATCTACGCAGCTATGGCAGAACTTTCAGCTGGTTTGATCAACAATTGGATAATCATTGGTGTTTTCTTTGCGTTATCTCAAAGAGTCGAAGCTCCTCTCGTGGGCCCCTCTCTCTCATGGTGCACCAAGTTTTGGTTGACGAGTACGAAATATCATAATTGACATGGCTTGTGATTAACGTTCACGATCTTTGAATCTTGCATTTCATCTATTTATTTGTACCTACGAAAGAGTTAGTAAAAAGATTGATTCTACGTATCTACCTATTCTCACCTATATCTCTGATTGAGCCAGAAAACGTTTTATATGTTTGCGAAAATGTGCACCAAGTGAGAAAGATATGTGATTATGTGTAGGTACCAGGGCCTTGAGTGAAACATACGCCGTATGAATGGAGATGTATGGATTAACTCTACATTTTAAATATGATTTTCCTCAATGTACGTTAAGAAAACAATTGAGTGGTTGTGTATTTCTGTTAATAGGGAGCATTTCATAGGGATACATTAGTCAACTTTACTAGATCTATCTACCGAGAAAGATGGTGCATCTATTTCTTGCTAGCTCGCTCATTTGCTGACATTAAGGTTTACATTATGTACTACCATTTTTATAATTGCACTAGTTTTATTGTTGTATTAGGTCATTCTTAAATATTCTCTTTATGAAATAGAAGAAGATGAAGAAGATGAAGAAGAAGAAGAAGATATACCTCCTTCCCTCGATCTCTGTCTGCTCCTTTCTTTCTATGGTGAGAGGTCCCTTCCTTATGTCCTTTCTCTTGACATGGTATCAGATCCAATGTCCTTGTAGACAAGTCATCTAGTAGCAGTACCAGAATTGAGGCAATGAAGCAATCCCCCCATTGAAAAAAAAGTGAGGTTTGTCAATTATGCGATGCTCATTGTCTAGAGCATTGCATAAGTGAGGACCCCTTTTTTTATTTTGAAAGATAATCATTGTCGTATAAGCGATGAAAAGCACCACTTATACGATGCTATTTGAATTGTCACTATCACCGTAGCTAATAAACCACTCTACTAGCGGCCTTCACAAAGTGCCTACCATGCTCTAGTGTTGCATAAGAAACACTCTAACGTCGCGTAAGTGATGCTCCGGATTCATGAAAAAAAAATTTGATTTCTCCTGGCACATTTGTGGCGGGATTGAGAGAGAGAGACAGAGATAGAGAGAGAGAGAGAGCTACACACATACACAATGAGGATAGAGAGATAGAGAAATCCATGCTCAATAAACACACATACACACACATACACACACCTCCCACTAAAGGACAATATGGCCAAAGTAATCATGGGAGAAAAAATAAAAAATGATAACAAATACCTGAGTGTAAGTATACAAACTATACCTCCCACCTGATGGGCATGTTACACAGTATACAAGTGACTGTGTAAGTGTTGATATATTTAAGTAGTGATGTGTGTGAACACACTAGGACCACCGGGGCACTTTTTTCCCTCTTTAGGAGGTTTTTTTCCCCCGGCTTGTATATACGCCTATTGCCCTAATGGGCTACTTATCTTTGTACATTCTCTAGTAATGCATTCAATATTGTGTGTTTGTGCTCCAACCTTCTTCTTCTTCCTTGTGTTGTTCGCGTGCTTCCGCAGACGTCTAACTCCAACAATTGGTATCAGAGCAGGTCGTCGCTTCATCTAGGAGCCGTCGACACTCCTCCGTTTGCAGTCTCAGATTCGCACGAAATTTGGTGAGCATACTCAGGGTGTTTCCGCCTCTGAAAGCACTATCATAGCGCTTGTGTAGGCTATTTTGTCTTTTTTTGCCAAAGGTATATACCAGCTTCTGTTCACCAATTTAAGCATCTCGAAGTCTGCTACAGGTCTAGCAGAACTCGTCTGGGCAATTTCGTTCAACTTTTTGAGATACAGTTGATTTTTTGCATCAAGGTATTTTAGTCACCCGCCATGGCTGAAAGCAGTGATGTATTCCGTATGTTGGCTGTTGACGATAAGTTAGATGGTACCAACTACCCATTATGGGATGCGACATGTTTTGGTTGCAAAAGGATTGTGGAACATTGTGCATATCATAGCGCTTGTGCAAGCTATTTTGTCTTTTTGTGCCAAAGGTATATACCAGTTCCCGTTCACCAGTTTAAGCGTCTCAAAGTCTGCTATAGGTCTAGCAGAACTCGTCTGGGTAGTTCCGTTCAACTTTTTGAGATACAGTCGATTTTTTGCATCAAGGTATTTTAGTCACCGGCCATGGCTGAAAGCAGTGATGTATTCCGTATGTTGGCAGTTGAGGATAAGTTGGATGGTACCAACTACCCATTATGGGCTTATATGATGCGACATGTTTTGGTTGCAAAAGGATTGTGGAACATTGTGCAGGGTGTTGAAAGACGTCCTATTACACCTGTAACGACAGGTACTGCAAATACAGGTGTTGGAGCTAATGAAGATGGTGTTGAAGATGATATTCTACAGATTCCTGTTCGTACTGTTGTTTCTGTTGCACCTACTACAGAGCAGATTTGTTGGGATGGCAGAGATGCCCAGGCACATGCATTGATAGCTTTGTCTGTCAAACGTGCCATTATTCCTCATATTCGCTCTTGTAGAACAGCTCAGGATGCTTCAGATACACTTACCACATTGTACCAAGCTAGGAATGAGGCTCGTGTTGCTTACCTCCGAAAACAGTTAGAGAGTGAGCACATGAATGAAGGTGATTCTATGGACAGTTTCCTAACGAAGATCAAAGATTTGAAGGAACAGTTGATTTCTGCTGATGAGGTTATAACAGATAGCTCACTTGTGCACACCGTTTTGAATGGTCTTCTTGATTCATACCAGACTTTTGCTTCTACGCTTTGGTTGATGATGAAAGGCAATCCGAATGCTTTATCGTTTGAGGAGTTAGTCTCAATTCTGTTGGAAAAAGATCAGTCCAGGCAGAACAAGTCCATTATGCGTGTTGCAGATCAAGCTTTCCTAGCTAGTCAGAAGGGCAAAGGAAAATGGATCTCTTCTACTAGTAAGCAGAAATCTGCAAATGCTGCACATTCGAAGAACCAGGATAAAGATGAGAAGAAATCAGAAAAGCAGAAATTGTTTTGCAAGTACTGTAAAGGAAATGATCATATCATAAAGAACTGTCCAAAATTGGCTGCAAAAGAGGCAAAGAAAAAGGAGGCTGGAATGGTTGTTGCAGAAGCCTCTACGCCAAAAACAGAGTCTGCTAATCTTGTGTAGGAAGAAGAATGGGCGTTTACTACTGTTTGCAGTTTGGACCCATCTTCTCATGAGTAGTGCATGTCTGCAGTAGACTCAGATGTTTGGTATTTTGACAGTGGGGCGACCAAACATATTACCTCGCAGCGCAGTTTCTTCTCTTCATCGAGCCTGCCCCTACAGGGAATACTGTTACATGCGCAAACAACTCCTCTTATCTTGTTATGGGAGTTGGTAAGATCATTTTGACTACTGTTGATGGTAGTTCTTTCACTTTGTCAGATGCTTTATTTGTGCCATGGATCAAAAAGAACATGTTATCAATTTTTGCATTAGCCAACATTGGCTTGGTTGTGAAATTTATTGATGACAGGTGTACAGTTCATGATTTGTCAAATGGCGATGTGATTATTGCTTCTGGCATTTTATGTCGTGGGCTGTATAAGCTCATAGACTATGAAAGATCTGAAAATGATTTTGGCATGTGCACTAAATGATTCTCAGGCTATGTCAGATGCAAAGCTTTGGCATGCACGCTTTGATCATCTGAATTTTGCTAGTTTGCTACGCCTGCAGAAATCTGAAATGGTGTCCTCTTTGCCCAAGCTTCAGGCACCTGGAAAACATGTATGTGAAGGCTGTATTTTGGGCAAAATGCAGCGTTCCTCCTTTCCAAAAGATGGTTCAGTTTGGGCTACGCAGAAATTGCAGCTTGTACATAGTGATGTCTGTGGTCCTATGCAGACACGCTCTTTTGGGAATTACCTTTACTTCGTGACCTTCATTGATGATTTTTCCAGGCATGCATGGGTATATCCACTCAAAGCAAAGTCTGAAGTGTTCATGTTTTTCAAACAGTTCTTGGTTTTGGCTGAAAATTTGTTAGCATGTAAAATGGGAACCCTCCGTTCTAATCGAGGGGGGGAATATATGTCTTCTGATTTTAATGCATTTTTGGCTGAACGTGGGATAAAACACCAGTTCAGTTCCGTATACACCTCAAAAAAATGGAGTTGCTGAACGTAATAATACGTCACTCATGGAGATGGCGAGGTGCATGGTCAAGAGTCACGCTTTACCACATAGTTTCTGGCTTGAGGCTGTCATGTGTGCAGCATATGTACTGAAGAGGTTTCCCACTAAAACACTGGAGTCTATCACTCCATATGAGGCTTGGCATGACCGTAAGCCATCTGTTTCTCATCTTCGTGTTTTTGGTTGCTTGGCATATGCATTAGTGCCTGAACAACATCGCAGAAAATTGGATGATAAAGTAGTAAAATGTATTTTTGTTGGGTACAGTTCTGAAAGTAAAGGCTATCATCTGTATCATCCACAGACAAAACGCATTCTGGTTAGCCGCGATGTTGTTTTTGTGGAAGATGCAATTCAGCCATTGCTTTCATGTACTAAGGAGACATCTCTGAGCTCCAAAGACATGTATGATACTTTGATGCCTCTTTTTATATGTGGACAGTCTAGTGTTGGTCCTAATGAGGCAACTTCTAAGCCTTTGCAGGCTTCATATGATGATGCAGATCATTCCATTTCTGATGCAGATTTACATGATGCACTTGTTGATGAGAGAGTTGATATTGAGCAGGCAAAAACTATGCCAAAATGGCTGGTGCAGACTTTGCATGACAGCAAACTAGATGCACCTTTGTCATATCATACTCGTTCAGGATCTCATAGTGCCTCCTTTGCATCAGATTACTATGCTATGGTTGCATCTACTCTCTGTGATGAGAATGAGCCTGTTTCTTTTGATGAAGCACAGAATTCAGAAAATTGGATGGCTGCTATGCAATCTGAATATGATCTATAATGAAGAATGGTACTTGGTCTTTATGTGACTTGCCTCGTGGCAAGAAGGCCATTGGCACTAAGTGGGTATACAAGCTGAAGCATAAACCCGATGGTACAGTTGACAGGTATAAGGCTAGGCTTGTTGCAAAGAGTTATGCACAGGAAAGATGCATTGATTTTGATGAGACCTTTGCACCCACATGTCTATGATAATTCGAGGCGAAGAACTTTTGGCTCTCTAGGCTATGGCAAGTACACGGCCTCCTACAGCCCAACTCTGCCTTCCAACAATTTTGAAAACAACAGAGATGCATGCCTAATATCTTTGGACGAACAAGTAGTTGATTGTGACGAGCTCCCGGAAAAAAAACGAAACGCAATGCTCTTGTTACGTTTCTTAACAGCTTTCGCTTTCATATTTTGATTGCTTTATCACCTTGGCTTTATAAAATTTTTTTCGCACTAAAGTTTCACATGGTTCGTATTATCAGTTATGAGGAATTCTTGTGCTATAAATTACAATATCATGTTCTTTATGGCATACACAATGGATGTCTTACTTAAATTTGTAATTTTTTTTAGTTCACAAATAAATTCAACTACTCAAGTAACTCTCACTTTTCCCATCTATATGCAAAATATGTAATGACTCGATAGGCGATATGCTTTGGAACCATAAGTTATGTATGTCCCTATTTTGGTATATTCCATTCTTCCCCTCTTTGAAGAACTCTGTCCTCAGAGTTGGAAGAACACATACTACATAATCAATTAAGCAATTCGCATTTACAATCACAATGTGTTATTAATCGATACACGACTCTAGAGCTATCTAGCCTTGTAACGTTTATTGAGATGATATTCCTTAAATGAAGTATACTAAGAAAAATCCATGGACATCAAGAAAATACTCGAAGAAGTACTTATCATGCTAAGCTTGCTTAGTGAAGTCCTCTGATTGATTTCACCTCTTCCTTATGTAATTCATCAAGAAGTTTCTGAATCAACTCCTCTTGCTCTTTTATCTTTGTCATCAAAGCCTACATCTTGTTCTAGAATCCAACTCTGCTCTAATACCACTTGTAATGTTCCTCCAATCACTCAGAAAGAAAAAAGATATATCAGATCATATAATTGCCACTCACCAAATTGAACAAATTAATTAAGAGAACAGAACCTTATGAAATAAAACTTAGCTTATGAGTCTCATGTTTTACAATTTCATATACAAGTAGTAGCTTCCGGATGAAGCCTCAACCTTGTCGATACAATAGCTTTGGAAAAATAAATTCTTGATGAAGCTTGGACCTCCTGACCACCCCCGAGCTATGAAATCTCATTCACACTTGCACTCTCAATCACAATCTCAATCTCACTCACAATCATAATCATGTGATTATACAATTTTAATTGTAATCTCATTCTCATTCTCATTCTCAATCACTCTCTGAATCTTATGATTATGCAATCACAATCACAATCTCAAATAGACGATTACACATGTGTATTCCCTATCAAATCCCAATCGCACTCTAAATCGCAATCTCAGTCTCAATCTCAATCTCAATCTCAATCTCAATCCAAAGTGTGATTCTATTTGATGTTGTTGAATAATGAAAAGAGTCCTCCCAAAGATCCTTCATCTCAATCTGAGTGTCATCATCATTATCTTCATCCTAAAATCTCAATCTTCCATTTTCTATTCATTTTCACTATCCAAGTTCTGCAAAACAATTCATCATACTTTCAGAGCATAAGTGCATCTTCCAGTTTCTTCCTCTAGTCCTCCATAGCACATTGGATTTGATCACCAACAACCTTTGATGCTCTTCATATACAAGATCTACGAACACCGAAAATGAAAAGATGAGAATAAAGAAACACTTGATCGCATCCGTGTGTCAATGCGCTCATGCTTCTAATTGTCAGCATGCGGAGTTCTTGGTCTATCAGATAATCCAAAGCCTAGCCAATCGACAATGATGATTGTCCATCGGGATCCATAGCAGCCCATAAAGTTCATTAGTGTGTCAATCGGCCCTTACACACGTGCATGACCGAATCCTGCTTGTACTCTTTTATTGTGCTCCCATCAAGATTGTTGGAAGAAGGATTCAGGTTTGCAAAGTCCCATCAGAGATCTCATTGCAAATATTGAAAATCCATTGCATTGACTTGGAGTGTTATGTAGACAAATCAAAATAAATTCAGTGCTCGTGATCCAAGCAATATCAGTAATCGAAGCAACTTTCTCTATTCATGTAATCTATATGACTATATATCCTCAGCGGTACTTCTTCAATCGCTCATCAATCGCTCATTAACCTCTCTCCAGTATATATGCTGAATCATACATCTATCTTCAAGCTTGAAACATTATCGATCCTTGGAAGAACGGCATGTGACAGGGGAAGCGAAGCCCTTTCTATTAATTCTATTGCCGTACTGAGCATCGCAACATCGCACTTGGTTTTGGATCACGTCTTCTATAGCTTCATCAGCAAACTTGACGATGGTTTATAAGGTTCTATCATACATTTGCATTTGTGGTGAAGTACTTGCAAGTGGCGCAGTTCTCTGTCCTTAAAATGCATAAATTTCTTAAGTAAAGGTGTGTAAATGGAACACGGATTTGAAACTTCAGTGTCATAGGCTATCTGGTCTTTTACACATTCAAAGAAACTTCTTCTCTGAGACATCTCGTTGCCGGGCTTTTAACGTAAAGAGAAAAATAATAAACTTGCATGGCGACATCATGGGAGAGGCAAGAACATCTGCTACATCTTCTCGATTTATGTCTGTCATCATTATGTATGCCATCATAAACTTTTCTGTATCATTCCAATTTTACCAGATGTCTCCGAATTCTTCTATGGTCTTTGTTGATATTCCTTTACACTACTCTGAGCTTCCTTCATATATGTCATCCTGTGTCAAAAGTGCAGCATCAACAAGTTTCTATCAAATGTCTCGGTAGAAGAAGTATACGAATGTCTATATGTCATAGCAATGATGTTGAATCTTCAAGCAGAGCATTAATTAGATTCGTGCGGCTCATCTCTCGGATGTTACTGATGAATTCTCTATCAAAAACCTCTTGATCGTTGTCTACTCTTCATCAAGCTTTTAGTGTCGATGCTCCTCAACATGTCCTCTTCTCCCTTAATCTATGGCAGATGTAACCTTGATGTGTTTCATCACCTTGAGCTATGATTCCATATAAGCATCCTGACAAAGATGTAGCAAGCGTTGCCTGTCTTCAGATATTTCCAGGTGTCGTTGATATGCTTTGTTCATATTCCAGTAGATAACATCCTCTTCTTCTTGTTGTATAGTTGGGGTCGGCACCACTATTCTAAACATGTACATCGTGAAACAACTTGAGGCATCTCCCCAAGTATAAAATACATCCACAGTCCTATTGATTCTCAAATAGACTATCGCTTCTTCTTCATAAGCATTAGTCCATGATTATGATCATCTGATGCAAATCACGTTGCCATATCTGAATAGTTTGAAGCAGACATGTCTTTAGCTTAATTATGTGGCCCTTTTATTCCATCGCTCCACCCATAATACTTTTCCAATCGCCCTTTTTCTAAGTTGTCACGCTCTTCTTTACACCTCTACTTCATACTTTTGCTCCTATATGTGTGTGCGTTCTATTGCATGTTTTCTTCAGCTTTCATATTTGTACGGTTCTTTGTTGTGCGTTACTGCGTTTTGAACTCTTCCTGCCATGGTAATGCCCTCTGAGAAAGATTCAAGGTAGAAGAGGAGGATGAAGTTTACCTTTGTGTGTCCCA
>CM035411.1:81194321-81274321 GCA_020310875.1 Ceratopteris richardii
ACTTGGCAATCTTTTGACTCTGTATCCCTCAACCTTGTTCTTTGTGGGGACTTTAATATTGTGGGGACTCTTTTTGATAGATGCAAAAATAGATGGTGGGTGATTGACGGTCATGAGAAGGATGCCTGAGACCAATTCAAGCTCCACATGGATATCGTGGAGATAAAAAAAGATGAGACTAGTTTCTCTTGGTTGAACCTCTAGCCTAGAGTCAACTTTAGCAAAGTTAGACTTCATAGGAGCTATATTGAATAGAATATGATCAATAAGTGGGGACCCTAGCCTCTCCCAAAGTGTGGACCTAGTTATCTCTCATCATTAGCTTATTGTGCTTACCTTCAAGCTGGTCATGAATCTCAAGAATGCCCCTTAGTTTCATGCCAATCTGACAACCTTCTCTTTCCCTTCGATTGAGTAAGAGATTACTATTGTTTAGAACTAGGCCTTTGTCGCCCATTCATGAGTGGCCAAGTGTTGAAGGATGGAAGTCATAAAGACATGAAACATCTTGGTAAGGACTCAGAAAAACATTCAAAACATTCCTCGAGCTAGAAGGAAAATATTTATCAAACACTTAGGCATCTTGAGGAAGAAGTGAACATAGATGATTCTGAATACAAGATAGGGCTCTGGAAAATTAGAAGCATGGTGAGATATGAAGAATAAATGGAACAAATCAATCTACACGTATACTTTAAAGATTGGTGGGCACAAAAGATAGACAAACCTACTAATCAAGTGTGTGGCCTCCTCAAGAAGAAGAAATCCAAGGAAGTGATCCCTTTATTGACAGACATCAATGGGCTTGAGTGCAAGATAGATGAAGAAAATAGTATGTTGACTCTCAATCATGTTTCCCAATTATTGGGGGTTCCCACACCTCAACTAACATAAACAAATTCAATGGACCAGTTTCTCAAGCTGTTTTACTAATATGTTCTATCAACAAAGGTTTCCCCTTAGCCCCTCTTCTCTATCAAATTACTCCCAATTGTCTAAGTTTCTTTGTGAAACATCACACTTGTTTAGGTTTTATTCAAGGCCTCTTTCTTACTAGCAATCAAGACCACATAAGCATCAAAATCTTTGCCAATGACATGAATACTTCTGTACATAACAGTTTAGGCAAAATAAAACCTTTTGTTGTTGCCGAAATACACTTTATGATGCATCTGGCTCCAAAAAACACACTCTAAAATTGCTTTCAAGGCTATTATTGGGCATCCACCTCACATTTTGGCTGAGCATGGATGTCACCTATGTTGAAGGAGATGGTGGAAAGTCTTCATAGATGAAGTGGTTTTGCTAAAACCTGCTTCACACCATCCAAGAACAAGTGATGGAGGAAATATTGGGCCTCTTTACTTGCGAATGATGATAAATAATCACCTATGGTCTTTGGGACATGATCCACTAATTAATGGATGAAAACAGATAACTAGAAAATTAATCCAAGGTCATAGACTTCCTATTTTAGTTTCTACACATGTTCATTATAATCAACAATGCTCTGAGCATGACAACAATTAGCCTAATTCCTTCTAATGATGTCTAATTAGCTTAGACGGCTACCAATCATGCATGATTTCAATAAAAAAGATGAGCTGCACATTGAGTATGACTTTTAGCAAATCATAAGACTTCCTTGACATTTTTGGGATGCATTAGAGTACAAACCAGAGAGTAAAGATATGATAATATCTCATGATTGAGAGAACCAATGATAATGTGAGTTTCTACCTATAAACTAGACAATATATTGAATCTATGATGATTTAAATCGCGACAAATGATCAATCATACACCAAGAACAAGCTCTAAGAAGATCAATGTACAGATGTATTTATGGTAGAGAATCAAAGTAGAGATATAACCAAAATATGTCTATTAGATCAAATAGAAATTCAATGTCATTGGCAATAATCTATTGCACAATGTGAGGGTACTGATTGAGCTATGAAGTGAGCTCTCAAATCACTTAGGAAACCTCTCTATTGGTCTCCCAAAGTGGTACATACATGGGAGTCTTTTAATCGACCTTTATATTTGAGTTTGGAGCCAATCTTCAATGCAAATTCAAATGTTGACCTAAAAGTAAATTCTCAACTTTATGATATATTCTCTCATCAATCATCTGCCAAATGAATCAAGATTTGATGTTACCTAACTCCACATGGAAGTAAGGTACTTGTACAAAGGTAAAATGTAATTGATTTTACAAGGGATTGATCATATGTGACTCCTTGAGATATATGTTGATCATCCAAGTATGTGGGCTTGGATTCTCTTGCACCAACAACTTGATCATTGTAGGAAAAAACTTCTGCATATTATGGGATTGGACATTTTGATGGGTTAGTGATGGAAAACGGCTCTTTCTAATCTTGATAACATGTTGGCATATCGAAAAGGTATGAAGATCAACCTAGAGGGGTGA
Source organism: Ceratopteris richardii (assembly GCA_020310875.1). Taxonomy (NCBI): domain Eukaryota; kingdom Viridiplantae; phylum Streptophyta; class Polypodiopsida; order Polypodiales; family Pteridaceae; genus Ceratopteris; species Ceratopteris richardii. The sequence continues at coordinate 81,196,759 of CM035411.1, forward strand.
CCTATGGTGCTTAACACATTGCTTGTTTCTTACATTATTGAATCTGTCCCTTTTTAGAGACCGATGCACCAAGAGATTGTCAAATTGGAAAAAAAATTTAGAAACTTTTTGTAGACAAGAGACCTTTATATAAGGGAGGTTCCCAAAATTAACTAGCTTACTTTCATAATCCCAAATGATCAAGGTTTTTGGGCGATTCTCGCCATTTAAGAATGTCCTTTAAATTAGCTCCCAAATGGTTAATTTAAGCTTGGAGCAACAAAGATGCCTCTTGCACCAAACTCATTTTTTGAAATAAGAGTGCTCTTAGGCTAGTGGGCCTTCTAGGGTGGAAGGGTGTGAATCTTCTCACTCTTTTGGTCTCCCCCTACCAAGTGACTCCTAGAGGCTCGCACTTCGTTTGATCCCTGTGGATGACTTGGAACAAGGTGTAACACTTTCTCAAGATCAATGAAGATAAAAAATGGGTGGTTTTAATTAGACAAATGATTCGATCTAATTCCCTATCAAGGACATCAAAGGTGTTGATCCGTAGAACCTCCAAAAATCTAGGAAGCTTTGGAACAAAGGTTTCCTTTATGGAAACACCTTTGCAATCATGAAACACACCAATGAAATAGATTTGACGACATTGACATGACTAGGAGAATGGACTATGAACAATTGTGCTTGTTGCAGAGTAGATTCAATGCTTGGGAGGGCTAGAGAGTTTGCCTCCTTATTAGGCATGAATTCCGTCACCTTTAGGGTCTTAGATGGCACAATGGCAACACTCTTGATAAAATTCTGAGATTCCACACGAATGTGGACTTCACATCACATTTAGTAGGAGATGGTGTTTCGATTGGTCATGTTTTAGATAGGATTTCAAGTTCCAATCCCTCTAGCATCCCCTCATGGAGGTGAGAAATCGATTCTTGTGGTAAATCCAACACCAAGGAATTTGGAGCAATGTAAAAGCTAAAAGAATTTTTGGAGCCCCTCGATGGTGTAAACCATGCCTTCATGGCAATGATGACTTGGGGCACCTCTTCTTTTCATGTCCCAACTCAAGTTCTATTTCGCGGGTCCTTGGGAAATTCATGTTCCTACATGCACAAATCAACTGGAAGCAAGCACCATTGGGTGAAGCAATCCATTGTTTCTTAGCACTATGGAATGTTGTAAGAGGTGAGACCCTCTGAAAGAACTCGAAAGAGATCTAGGTGTTTCACCAACTTTGGTAACCCTCCTAGAAAATGGTCACTCGAAAAATATAGTTTCCTTTTAGGTAAAATAATTTCCAATCATAAGAAACCCCTTCCTTTTACACATCATAGAGTGTTTTCCATTGAGAGCAACAAATTGAAAAGCAAGTGGGATGCCATGAAGGGGACAAAAGGATTATGAACCTTCTTTGTAGAGTCTTCTAACAAGTTTTAGGCAACCCCTACTTTGTGGAATTCAAAGGGTCCCATGGGTGGTAGGCCCATTCACTTGTACAATTGCTAGTTCTATTAATTAAAATTTTAGACAGTAGACTATTTTGGAAATTTCTTTGGAAAGGGGAAAAAAGGAAAGAGGCAGTGCTGGTCGAGGGAGCTCGGATATGGAAATGATCTACGCAGCTATGGCAGAACTTTCAGCTGGTTTGATCAACAATTGGATAATCATTGGTGTTTTCTTCGCGTTGTCTCAAAGAGTCGAAGCTCCTCTCGTGGGCCCCTCTCTCTCATGGTGCACCAAGTTTTGGTTGACGAGTACGAAATATCATAATTGACATGGCTTGTGATTAACGTTCACGATCTTTGAATCTTGCATTTCATCTATTTAGTTGTACCTACGAAAGAGTTAGTAAAAAGAGTTAGTTTGTACCTATTCTCACCTATATCTCTGATTGAGCCAGAAAACGTTTTATATGTTTGCGAAAATGTGCACCAAGTGAGAAAGATATGTGATTATGTGTAGGTACCAGGGCCTTGAGTGAAACATACGCCGTATGAATGGAGATGTATGGATTAACTCTACATTTTAAATATGATTTTCCTCAATGTACGTTAAGAAAACAATTGTGTGGTTGTGTTATTCTGCTAATAGGGAGGATTTCATAGGGATACATTAGTCAACTTTACTAGATCTATCTACCGAGAAAGATGGTGCATCTATTTCTTGCTAGCTTGCTCATTTGCTGACATTAAGGTTTACATTATGTACTACCATTTTTATAATTGCACTAGTTTTATTGTTGTATTAGGTCATTCTTAAATATTCTCTTTATGAAATAGAAGAAGATGAAGAAGATGAAGAAGAAGAAGAAGATATACCTCCTTCCCTCGATCTCTGTCTGCTCCTTTCTTTCTATGGTGAGAGGTCCCTTCCTTATGTCCTTTCTCTTGACATGGTATCAGATCCAATGTGCTTGTAGACAAGTCATCTAGTAGCACTACCAGAATTGAGGCAATGAAGCAATCCCCCCATTGAAAAAAAAGTGAGGTTTGTCAATTATGCGATGCTCATTGTCTAGAGCATTGCATAAGCGAGGACCCCTTTTTTTATTTTGAAAGATAATCATTGTCGTATAAGCGATGAAAAGCACCACTTATACGATGCTATTTGAATTGTCACTATCATCGTAGCTAATAAACCACTCTACTAGCGGCCGTCACAAAGTGCCTACCATGCTCTAGTGTTGCATAAGCAGCACTCTAACGTCACGTAAGTGATGCTCCGGATTCATGAAAAAAAAATTTGATTTCTCCCGGCACATTTGTGGCGGGATTGAGAGAGAGAGAGAGATAGAGAGAGAGAGAGCTACACACATACACAATGAGGATAGAGAAATAGAGAAATCCATGCTCAATAAACACACATACACACACATACACACACCTCCCACTAAAGGACAATATGGCCAAAGTAATCATGGGAGAAAAAATAAAAAATGATAACGAATACCTGAGTGTAAGTATACAAACTATACCTCCCACCTGATGGGCATGTTACACAGTATACAAGTGACTGTGTAAGTGTTGATATATTTAGGTAGTGATGTGTGTGAACACACTAGGACCACCGGGGCACTTTTTTCCCTCTTTAGGAGGTTTTTTTCCCCCGGCTTGTATATACGCCTATTGCCCTAATGGGCTACTTATCTTTGTACATTCTCTAGTAATGCATTCAATATTGTGTGTTTGTGCTCCAACCTTCTTCTTTCTTCCTTGTGATGTTCGCGTGCTTCCGTAGACGTCTAACTCCAACAATTGGTATCAGAGCAGGTCGTCGCTTCATCTAGGGGCCGTCGACACTCCTCCGTTTGCAATCTCAGATTCGCACAAAATTTGGTGAGCATACTCAGGGTGTTTCGGCCTCTAAAAGCACTATCATAGCGCTTGTGTAGGCTATTTTGTCTTTTTGTGCCAAAGGTATATACCAGTTTCTGTTCACAAGTTTAAGCATCTCGAAGTCTGCTACAGGTCTAGCAGAACTCGTCTGGGCCATTTCGTTCAACTTTTTGAGATACAGTTGATTTTTTGCATCAAGGTATTTTAGTCACCGGCCATGGTTGAAAGCAGTGATGTATTCTGTATGTTGGCTGTTGAGGATAATTTAGATGGTACCAACTACCCATTATGGGATGCAACATGTTTTGGTTGCAAAAGGATTGTGGAACATTGTGCATATCATAGCGCTTGTGCAATCTATTTTGTCTTTTTGTGCCAAAGGTATATACCAGTTTGCGTTCCCCAGTTTAACCGTCTCAAAGTCTGCTACAGGTCTAGCAGAACTCGTCTGGGCAGTTCCCTTCAACTTTTTGAGATATAGTCGATTTTTTGCATCAAGGTATTTTAGTCACCGGCCATGGCTGAAAGCAGTGATGTATTCCGTATGTTGGCAGTTGAGGATAAGTTGGATGGTACCAACTACCCATTATGGGCTTATATGATGCAACATGTTTTGGTTGCAAAAGGATTTTGGAACATTGTGCAGGGTGTTGAAAGACATCCTGTTACACCTGTAACAACAGGTACTGCAAATACAGGTGCTGGAGCTAATGAAGATGGTGTTGAAGATGATATTCTATAGATTCCTGTTCGTACTGTTGTTTCTGTTGCACCTACTACAGAGCAGATTTGTTGGGATGGCAGAGATGCCCAGGCACATGCATTGATAGCTTTGTCTGTCAAACGTGCCATTATTCCTCATATTCGCTCTTGCAGAACAGCTAAGGATGCTTGGGATACACTTACCACATTGTACCAAGCTAGGAATGAGGCTCGTGTTGCTTACCTCCGAAAACAGTTAGAGAGTGAGCACATGAATGAAGGTGATTCTATGGACAGTTTCCTAACGAAGATCAAAGATTTGAAGGAACAGTTGATTTCTGCTGATGAGGTTATACCAGATAGCTCACTTGTGCAGACCGTTCTGAATGGTCTTCTTGATTCATACCAGAGTTTTGCTTCTACTCTTCGGTTAATGATGAAAGGAAATCCGAATGCCTTATCATTTGAGGAGTTAGTCTCAATTCTGTTGCAAAAAGATCAGTCCAGGCAGAACAGGTCCATTATGCGTGTTGCAGATCAAGCTTTCCTAGCTAGTCAGAAGGGCAAAGGAAAATGGAGCTCTTCTACTAGTAAGCAGAAATCTGCAAATGCTGCACATTCGAAGAACCAGGATAAAGATGAGAAGAAATCAGAAAAGCAGAAATTGTTTTGCATGTACTGTAAAGGGAATGATCATATCATAAAGAACTGTCCAAAATTGCTGCAAAAGAGGCAAAGAAAAAGGAGGCTGGAATGGTTGTTGCAGAAGCCTCTACGCCAAAAACAGAGTCTGCTAATCTTGTGTAGGAAGAAGAATGGGCGTTTACTAGTGTTTGCAGTTTTGACCCATCTTCTCATGAGTAGTGCATGTCTACAGTAGACTCAAATGTTTGGTATTTTGACAGTGGGGCGACCAAACATATTACCTCGCAGCGCAGTTTCTTCTCTTCATCGAGCCTGCCCCTATAGGGAATACTGTTACATGCGCCAACAACTCCTCTTATCTTGTTATGGGAGTTGGTAAGATCATTTTGACTACTGCTGATGGTAGTTCTTTCACTTTGTCAGATGCTTTATTTGTGCCAGGGATCAAAAAGAACCTCTTATCAGTTTTTGCATTAGCCAAGATTGGCTTGGTTGTGAAATTTATTGATGATAGGTGTACAGTTCATGATTTGTCGAATGGCGATGTGCTTATTGCTTCTGGCATTTTATGTCGTGGGCTGTATAAGCTCATAGACTATGAAAGATCTGAAAATGATTTGGCATGTGCACTAAATGATTCTCAGGCTATGTCAGATGCAAAGCTTTGGCATGCACGCTTTGATCATCTGAATTTTGCTAGTTTGCTACGCCTGCAGAAATCTGAAATGGTGTCCTCTTTGCCCAAGCTTCAGGCACCTGGAAAACATGTATGTGAAGGCTGTATTTTGGGCAAAATGCAGCGTTCCTCCTTTCCAAAAGATGGTTCAGTTTGGGCTACGTAGAAATTGCAGCTTTTACATAGTGATGTCTGTGGTCCTATGGTTTGACACGCTCTTTTGGGAATTACCTTTACTTTGTGACTTTCATTGATGATTTTTCCAGGCATGCATGGGTATATCCACTCAAAGCAAAGTCCGAAGTGTTCATGTGCTTCAAAGAGTTCTTGGTTTTGGCTGAAAATTTGTTAGCATGTAAAATGGGCACCCTCCGTTCTAATCGAGGGGGGGAATATATGTCTTCTGATTTTAATGCATTCTTGGCTGAACGTGGGATAAAACACCAGTGTACGGTGCCGTATACACCTCAACAAAATGGAGTTGCTGAACAAAATAATAGGTCACTCATGGAGATGGCGAGGTGCATGGTCAAGAGTCACGCTTTACCACATAGTTTCTGGCTTGAGGCTGTCATGTGTGCAACATATGTACTGAACAGGTGTCCCACTAAAACACTGGAATCTATCACTCCATATAAGGCTTGGCATGACCGTAAGCCATCTGTTTCTCATCTGCGTGTTTTTGGTTGCTTGGCATATGCATTAGTGCCTGAACAACATCGCAGAAAATTGGATGATAAAGTAGTAAAATGTATTTTTGTTGGGTACAGTTCTGAAAGTAAAGGCTATCATCTGTGTCATCCACAGACAAAACGCATTCTGGTTAGCCGCGATGTTGTTTTTGTGGAAGATGCAATTCAGCCATTGCTTTCATGTACTAAGGAGACATCTCTGAGCTCCAAAGACATGTATGATACTTTGATGCCTCTTTTTATACGTGGTCAGTCTAGTGTTGGTCCTAATGAGGAAACTTCTAAGCCTTTGCAGGCTTCATATGATGATGCAAATCATTCCATTTCTGATGCAGGTTTACATGATGCACTTGTTGATGAGAGAGCTGATATTGAGCAGGCAAAAACTATGCCAAAATGGCTGGTGCAGACTTTGCATGACAGCAAACTAGATGCACCTTTGTCATATCATACTCGTTCAGGCTCTCATAGTGCCTCTTTTGCATCAGATTGCTATGCTATGGCTGCGTCTAGTCTCTGTGATGAGAATGAGCCTGTTTCTTTTGATAAAGCACAGAATTCAGAAAATTGGATGGCTACTATGGAATCTGAATATCATGCTATAATGAAGAATGGTACTTGGTCTTTATGTGACTTGCCTCGTGGCAAGAAGGCCATTGGCACTAAGTGGGTATACAAGCTGAAGCATAAACCCGATGGTACAGTTGACAGGTATAAGGCTAGGCTTGTTGCAAAGGGTTATGCACATGAAAGAGGCATTGATTTTGATGAGACCTTTGCACCCACCTGTCGTATGACTAATGTTAGGAGCATCTGTGCACTTGCAGCCCATCATGGTTGGAATGTACATCAGTTGGACATTAAAACTGCATTTTTGAATGGAGATTTTCATGAAGAAGTGTATGTTTTTCAGTCCCGTGGCTTTGTGTAGAAAGGGCATGAAAACCAGGTTTGCAGGTTAAAGAAGGCATTATATGGTTTAAAGCAAGCACCACATGCTTGGTATGAGAAGATACATGCCTATTTGATTGCACATGGTTTTGAGAAGAGTCCAACTGAAAGCACCTTATATGTTAAGCGTGCTTCTGATCATTGTTGTCTATGTTGATGACATGCTACTCAGTGGTCCTATTGAGACACATATTGCTGATTTCAAGGCTGATTTGCATGCGTCATTTGAGATGTCTGATTTGGGGCATTTGCATCACTATTTGGGGATTTAGTTTATGCAAGTTGGTGGTGGAATGGCTTTGTGTCAAACGAAATATATTGACACATTATTGCAGATTTTTGGCCTTGAAGACTGTAAGCCTATTGCCACTCCTATGGAGACAGGTTTACGATTGAGTCTTCATGATGCTGGAGATGCATTTGATGCTGTTCTCTATCAATAGGCTGTTGGATGGTTGATTTATTTATGCATTACTCGGCCAGATATTCAGTTTGTTGTCTCACAGATGAGCACGTTTATGCATTGCCCAGGAGTCACGCATTGGAAGATGGTTAAGTGCATCTTTCGCTACTTGAGTGGTACTCGGCTACTTGGGTTGTTTTATCCCAAGGGGGAATCACTACCGCCAGATTTGCATGCTTCTTCTGACTCAAATTGGGCTCGTCGCTATGACACTCGTGTGTCCACCAGTGGTTTTTGCTTCATGCTTGATAGCTCATGTATATCTTGGTTGAGCAAGAAGCAGCTTACTGTGGCCACTTCTAGTTGTGAGGGTGAGTATAGGGCAGCTTTCACAGCGACTGTTGAGTGTGTGTGGCTAAGACGCCTTATGGCTGATTTGGGTGTTGGCCAGTCTTCTACCACCACCATCTTCACTGACAGTCAAACTGCATTGGCAGTTGCGAGGAACACTGTGTTCCATGCTCGCACTAAGCACATTGAGGTGCATTATCACTATGTCAGGGAGAGGTTCTTTGCTGGGGAGATCAGCTTGGCATATGTGCCCACGCAGGAGAACATTGCAGACCTTTTCACGAAGGCTCTGCCTAGGGAGAAGTTTGAAGCTTTCTACAAAGCTTTGGGCTTACTTCCTTTTGTGGAGTGATTTCCACATAGCTTGGCACGTCCTTATACATGAGTGCCACCTCCTTGTTCACCGCATCACTCCCAGGGGGGATTCGTTGATATATTTAGGTAGTGGTGTGTGTGAACACACTAGGACCACCGGGGCACTTTTTTCCCTCTTTAGGAGGTTTTTTTCCCCGGCTTGTATATATGCCTATTGCCCTAATGGGCTACTTATCTTTGTACATTCTCTAGTAATACATTCAGTATTGTGTCTTTGTGCTCCAAGCTTCTTCTTCTTCCTTGTGTTGTTCCGGTGCTTCCGCAGATGTCTAACTCCAACAGTAAGATCATGAATCTTGCAAGTAACCCCCATCAAGTGACAATAGTGTCAAAAGCTATCATGTGGTAGAGCTTTAGTCAAAGCATCTGCAACATTATCTTGAGTGTGAACCTTCTCAAGAATAATGCACTCAGTGGCTAAGCAATCTCTTATGAAGTGATACCTGACCTCAATGTGCTTGGTCTTTGCATGATATACCAGATTCTTAGCCAAAGCAATGGCACTTTGACTCTCAGTGAGCAAACGAGGTGCATGATGAGGTAAACCAATATCACAAGCAAGACCAAAAAACCATAATGCTTCCTTAGATGCCTCACTTGCTACAACTTACTCCGCCTCTGTGGTGGAAACAGCTGTACATTCTTGAAGACGAGATCTCCAAGAGATAGCACCTCCAGCGAAATGAAAAATATACCCTGATGTAGACTTACAATTGTCTACACAACCAGCATAGTCAGAATCTGTGTGACCAACAATGGATGCTTTCCCTCTACCTAAGCATAGACACTTGTCCTTAGTGCCACTCAGATATCTCAAAATCATCTTGAGTGCTCCCAATGTTTCTTGCCAGAATTAGACATATATCTGCTCAGAACTCCCACTTCAAATGCAATGTCTGGTCTCGTAGCTACCATAGCATACATGAGACTACCAACAACAGACTGATAGGGAATTTCGGTCATGAATTCCTTTTCCTCATCTAATTTGGGGCAATTTTCCTTGCTCAATTTTACATATGTAGGTAAAGGTGTATTCAATGCCTTTCCACCCTGGATATTGAATCTGTGAAGTACTTTGGATATGTACTCACTTTGAGACAAGTATATGCATCTTTTACTCCTATGAAAAGTAATGCGCATGCCAAGAATATGTCTGGCATCCCCCAAATCCTTGAAATCAAATGTGTGAATCAACTTCATTTTGAGAATTGACAAGTCATCAGAGGACTTCCCAGCAATCAACATATCATTGAAATAAAGTATCAAATATATCAAGCTACCATCTGAGCATCTCTTTGTGTAGACATAATGATCCTCATTGCTTTGAGAATAGCCTTGAGACTTCATAAATGCATCAAACTTTTAGTACCATTGTCTAGGGGACTGTTTAAGTCCATACAAGCTCTTCTTGAGCTTACAAACTAGAATTTCCTTTCTAGGAACTACATAACCCTCTGGTTGTTCCATATAGAACTCACAAAAGACTTTTGTCAGATCTCACGATTTTTCACAATTTTGTTCGGTAGATCTCCCGACTTTGTTTATCACTGGTCATCGCTTTTCTCGAGCTTCCTTCAAAAATGAAACTATTGTTTTTCTCATTATAGACATGTTGACAGACATGTCAATTTTATCGTTATAGACTAGTGATTATTTATAGTCTCTCTTGCACCGTGCACCAAGTTTTGGTTGACGAGTACCAAATATCATAATTGACATGGCTTGTGATTAACATTCACGATCTTTGAATCTTGCATTTCATCTATTTATTTGTACCTACGAAAGACTTAGTAAAAAGATTGATTCTACGTATCTACCTATTCTCACCTATATCTCTGATTGAACCAGAAAACGTTTTATATGTTTGCAAAAATATGCACCAAGTGAGAAAGATATGTGATTATGTGTAGGTACCAGGGCCTTGAGTGAAACATACGCCATATGAATGGATATGTATGGATTAACTCTACATTTTAAATATGATTTTCCTCAATGTACGTTAAGAAAACAATTGAGTGGTTGTGTATTTCTGCTAATAGGGAGGAGTTCATAGGGATACATTAGTCAACTTTACTAGATATATCTACCGAGAAAGATAGTACAACTATTTCTTGCTAGCTCGCTCATTTGCTGACATTATTATTTACAGTATGTACTACGTTTTTTATAATTGCACTAGTTTTATTGTTGTATTAGGTCATTCTTAAATATTCTCTTTTTGAAATAGAAGAAGATGAAGAAGATGAAGAAGAAGAAGATGAAGAAGAAGAAGATATACCTCCGTCCCTTGATCTCTGTTTGCTCCTTTCTTTCTTTTGTGAGAGGTCCCTTCCTTATGCCCTTTCTCTTGACATGGTATCAGATCCAATGTGCTTGTAGACAAGTCATCTAGTAGCACTACTAGAATCGAGGCAATGAAGCAATCCCCCCATTTTAAAAAAAGGTAGGTTTGTCGATTATGCGATGCTCATTGTCTAGAGCATTGCATAAGCGAGGACCCCTTTTCTTATTTGGAAAGATAATCATTGTCGTATAAGCCACGAAAAGCACCACTTATAGGATGCTATTTAAATTGTCACTATCACTGTAGCTAATAAACCACTCTACTAGTGGCCTTCACAAAGTGCCTACGATGCTCTAGTGTTGCATAAGCAACACTCTAACGTCGCGTAAGTGATGCTCCGGATTCATGAAAAAAGAATTTGATTTCTCCCGGCACATTTGTGGCGGGATTGAAAGAGAGAGAGATAGATAGATAGAGAGAGAGAGAGCTACACACATACACAATGAGGATAGAGAGATAGAGAAATCCACGCTTAGTAAACACACATACACACATCTCCCACTAAAGGACAATATGGCCAAAGTAATCATGGGAGAGAAAATAAAAAATTATAAAGAATACCTGAGTGTAAGTATACAAACTATACCTCCCACCTAATGGGCATGTTACAGAGTATACAAGTGACTATGTAAGATCATCAATCAAGTAACCCCCATCAAGTGACAACAGTGTCGAAAGCTATTATGTGGTAGAGCTTTAGTCAAAGCATCTGCAACATTATCTTGAGTGTGAACCTTCTCAAGAATAATGCGCTCAGTGGCTAAGTGATCTCTTATGAAGTGATACCTCACCTCAATGTGCTTGGTCTTTGCATGATATACCAGATTCTTAGCCAAAGCAATGGCACTGTGACTCTCAATGAGCAAACGAGGTGCATGCTGAGGTAAACCCATATCACAAGCAAGACCAGAAAGCCAAAATGCTTCCTTACATGCCTCACTTGCTGCAACTTACTCTGCATCTGTGGTGGAAACAATTGTACATTCTTGAAGACGAGATCTCCAAGAGATAGCACCTCCAGCAAAATGAAAAATGTAACCTGATGTAGACGTACAATTGTCTACACAACCAGCACAGTCAGAATCTTTGTAACCAATAATGGATGCTTTCCCTCTACCTAAGCATAGACACTTTTCCTTAGTGCCACTAAGATATCTCAAAATCATCTTGACTGCTTCTCAATGTTTCTTGCCAGAATTAGACATATATCTGCTCAGAACTCCCACTTCAAACGCAATGTCTGGTCTCGTAGCTACCATAGCATACATGAGACTACCAACAAGAGACTGATAGGGAATTTTGGTCATGAATTCCTTTTCCTCATCATATTTAAAGGCAATCATCCTTGCTTAATTTTACATATGTGGGTAAAGGTGCATTCAATGCCTTTCCACCCTGGATATTGAATCTGTGAAGTACTTTGTATATGTACTCACTTTGAGACAAGTATATGCATCTTTTACTCCTATCACAAGTAATGCGCATGCCAAGAATATGTTTGTCTTCCCCCAAATCCTTGAAATCAAATGTGTGACTCAAATTCTTTTTGAGAATTGACAAGTCATAAGAGGACTTCCCAGCAATCAACATATCATCGACGTAAAGTATCAAATATATCAAGCTTCCATCTGAGCATCTCTTTGTGTAGACACAATGATCCTCATTGCTTGGAGAATAGCCTTGAGACTTCATAAATGCATCAAACTTTTAGTACCATTGTCTAGGGGACTGTTTAAGTCCATACAAGCTCTTCTTGAGCTTACAAACTAGAATTTCCTTACCAGGAACTACATAACCCTCTTGTTGTTCCATATAGAATTCATCTGTAAGATCTCCATGCAAGAAAGGAATTTTCACATCCAGTTGGACTAGCTCTAAGTCATCCATTGCAACGAATCCAAGCAACATGCGGAGGGTAGTCATCTTGACCACTCAAGAGAAGATTTCCTCAAAATCAACACCATGTTGTTGCTTAAAAACGCTTTGCAACAAGTCGTCCTTTATACTTTGGATAAGCACTATCTGATGTGAATTTCAACTTATATACCCATTTACATGGTAAAGCTTTCGTGCCCTTTGGCAAAGGTACTAAATCCAAAGTACCATTCTTGTGAGTAGAATCGAACTCACTCTTCATAGCATGCTCCCACTTGACATAATCCTTTGTCTGCATAGCCTCTTTGTAGCAAGAAGGCTCACCAGCATCTATTAGCATAAGAAAGTCTAAGCCTAGAACATATCTATCAGGTGGATGTGAGACATCAGAACATCCCAATATGGTTGCTGAACACGATTATGTGGTGATTGATTTGAATGGACATTCTCTTGAACATCCCTATGTGCATCATCTTTATGCATGCTAACCAGAGGACTAGTATCCTCAAACACCAATCTTCTCACTTCAACCTCCTTAATGGGTTGTTTATGCGTTTTGGAATCATTGAAAATGACATCACTACCTTTGAACACTGACCGTGTTTCAGGATCCCATAAGCGATATCCAAATTTTCCTTCTCGACCATATCTAAGAAAAATTCATTTCTTTGACTTATGGTCCAACTTCTGTCTAAGATTCTTGGGTATATGAACATATGATTCACACCCAAAAACTCGAAGATGATCATAATATGGTGGCTTCTGTGTCCATAACTCTTGTGCCACTTCCAGACCTTTGGGAGTAGGTGAAAGGTTAATCACATGAACTGTAGTTAATATTGCTTCTGCCCAAAAGCCTTGTGAGAGTTTTGTATGATGCAACATAGAAATTACTCTATCATGAATAGTTATGTTCATCCTTTTAGCTACACCATTCTGTACTAGGGTATAAGGAGTTGTAAACTCTCTACGAATCCCTCTAGACTGACAAAAAAGGTTGAATTCATGTGAGGTATACTCACCCCCATTATCTGAACATAAAGCCTTAAGCTTAGTTCCTTTTTCAGTCTCAATTGAAGCAAGCTATTTTCTAAAAGTAGGGAATACCTCATCCTTCGATTTGATAGGATATACCCAGACTTTTCTAGTAGCACCATCTATGAAAGTGACAAAGTAAAGAGAACCACCTAAGGACCTAGTGGGCATAGGACCACACACATCTGTACGGACAAGATCTAAAGGCTGAATTGAAGAGTCAATGTGCATTCTATGCACATTTTTTATTTACTTTCCATATTGACAATGCTCACAAAATTAAAAATTAGAGAATGATAACACAAGTAGCCGGAACGAGAAAGATTTTCCATTCCACTATGCGATATATGGCCCAAACAACCATGCTAAATACAAGCCATAGGTTATTCAATAACAGCTAACAAGTGTTCTTTCTAATATACAAATAAAGGATAAAGTGAGCCAATTTTTCTTCCTTTTGCAATAACCATATTGCCCTTTGATATACGAAAGGACTAAGAATAGAAGACTACCTTGTAACCAAGGTCATAAAGTTGAACAACTGACATCAACCTATGTGATAACTGAGGTACATGGTGTACATTATCATAGTAAATTTTGAACCATCAATGAAGTGCACAACCACACCTCCAATCCCCACAACATCACACGGGTAAGAGTCACCAATTGTGACAGTACCCGGAGACTTTTTTGCTTAATTAGAGAACCTGTTGGAGATTGACGTCTACGAAAGCACGCGAACAACACAAGGAAGGAGAAGAAGCTTGGAGCACAACACACAATAGTGAATGTATTACTAGAGAATGTACAAAGATAAGTAGCCCATTAGGGCAATAGGCATATATTCAAGCCGAGGGAAGAAAACCTCCTAAAGAGGGAAAAAAGTGCCTTGGTGGTCCTAGAGTGTTCACACACATCACTACCTAAATATATCAACAAATCACCCCTAGGAATGATGTGCTGAGCATGTAGTTGGCACTCATGTATAAGGAAGTGCCAAGCTATGTGGAAATCACTCCACAAAAGGAAGTAAGCCCAAAGCTTTGCGGAAAGCTTCAAACTTCTCCCTAGGCAGAGCCTTCGTGAAAAGGTCTGCAATGTTCTCCTACATGGGCACATATGCCAAGCTGATCTCCCCAGCAGAGAACCTCTTCCTGACATAATGATAATGCACGTCATTGTGCTTAGTGCGAGCATGGAACACAGGGTTCCTCGCAACTGCCAATGCGCTCTCACTATGAGTGAAGATGGTGGTGGCAGAAGAGTGACCAACACCCAAATCATCCATAAGGCGTCTAAGCCACACACACTCAACACTCACTGTAAAAGTTGCCCTATACTCAGCCTCACAACTGGAAGTGGCCACAGTAGGCTGCTTCTTGCTCAACCAAGATATACATGAGCTACGAAGCATGAAACAAAAGCCACTAGTGGACACACGAGTGTCATAGCAACTAGCCCAATCAAAGTCAGAAAATGCATGCAGATCTGGCGGTGGTGATCCCCCCTTGGGATAAAACAACCGAAGTAGCCAGGTACCACTCAAGTAGTGAAAGATGTGCTTAACCGCCTGCCAATGCTTGACTCCTAGGCAATGCATGAACCTGCTCATCTATAAGACAACAAACTAAATATCTGGCCGAGTAATGCATAAGTAAATCAAGCATCCAAGAGCCTACTGATAGAGAACAGCATCAAATGCATCTCCAGCATCATGAAGACTCAATCATAAACCTCTCTCCATAGGATTGGCAATAGGCTTACAGTCTTCAAGGCCAAAATGCTGCAATAATGTGTCAATATATTTCCTTTGACACAAAGCCATTCCACCATCAACGTGCATAAATTGAATGCCCAAATAATGATGCAAATGCCCCATATTAGACATCTCAAATGAGGCATGCAAATCAGCCTTAAAATCAGCAATATGCCTCTCATGAGGACCAGTGAGCAGCATGTCATCAACATAAACCACAATGATCAGAAGTACACCATTAGCATGCTTAACATATAAGGTGCTTTTAGTTGGACTATTCTTAAAACCATGTGCAATCAGATAGGCATGTATCTTTTCATACCAAGCACGTGGTGCTTGCTTTAAACCATATAATGCCTACTTTAGCCTGCACACCTAGTTCTCATGCCCTTTCTGCACAAAGCCACGGGGCTAAAAAACATACACTTCTTCATGCAAGTCACCATTCAAAAATGTAGTTTTAATGTGCAACTGATGTACAATCCAACCATGATGGGCTGCAAGTGCACAGATGCTCTGAAAAGTAGTCATACGGCATATAAGTGCAAAGCTCTCATCAAAATCAATGCCTCTTTCCTATGCATAACCCTTTGCAACAAGCCTAGCCTTACACCTGTCAATTGTACCATCAGGTTTACGCCTCAGATTGTATACCCACTTAGTGCCAATGGCCTTCTTGCCAGGAGGCAAGTCACATAAAAACCAAGTACCATTCTTCATTATTGCATCATATTCAGATTGCATAGCAGCCATCCAATTTTTTGAATTTTGTGCTTCATCAAAGGAAACAGGCTTTGTATCATCACAAAGACTAGATGCACCCATAGCATAGCAATCTGATGCAAAAGGGGCACTACGAGAGCCTGATCGAGTACGATATGTTAGAGTTGCATCTAATTTGCTGTCATGCAAGGTCTACACCAGCCATTTTGGCATAGTTCTTGCCTGCTCAATATCAGCTCTCTCATCAATAAGTGCATCATGTAAGTCTGCATCAGAAATGGAATTATCTGCATCATCACATGAAACCTCTAAAGGCTGAGAACTTGCCTCATTTGGACTAGCACTAGACTTTCCACTTGTAGAAAGAGGCAATAAAGTATCATACATGTCTTTGGAGCTATCAAATGTCTCCTTAGTACATGAAAGCAATGGCTGAATAACATCTTCCACAAAAAACAACATCACGGCTAACCAGAATGCGTTTAGTCTATGGATGATACAGATGATAGCCTTTACTTTAAGAACTGTACCCAACAAAAATACATTTTATTGCTTTATCATCCAATTTTCTGCGATGTTGTTCAGACACTAATGCATATCCCAAACAAAAAAAAACACGCAGATGAGCAACAGATGGCTTGTGGTCATGCCAAGCCTCATATGGAATGATAGACTGCAGCGCTTTAGTGGGACACCCGTTGAGTACATATGCTGCACACATGATAGCCTCAAGCTAGAAACTATGTGGTAAAGCCTGACTCTCGACCATACACCTCGCCATCTCCATGAGAGACTTGTTCTTCCGCTTAGCAACTCCATTCTATTGAGGTGTATACGGCACTTTACACTGGTGCTTTATCCCACGCTCATCCAAAAATGCATTAAAATCAGAAGACATATATCTTCTCCTCCCTCTCAATTAGAACCGAGGGTGCCCATTTTACATGCTGACAGATTTTCTGCCAAAACCAAAAATTGTTTGAAGCACATGAACACTTCAGTTTTTGCCTTCAATGGATATACCCATGCATGCTTGGAAAAATCATCGATGAAAGTCACAAAGTAGAGATAATTCCCAAAAGAAGGTCTATGCATAGGACCACAGACATCACTATGTACAAGCTGCAATTTCTAAGTAGCCCGAATTGAACCATCTTTTGGAAAGGACGAACACTACATTTTGCCCAAAATAAAACATTCATAAACATGTTTTCCAGGTGCCTCAAGTTTATACAAAGAGGACACCATTTCAGATTTCTACAGGCATAGCAAACTAGCAAAATTTAGATGACCAAAGCGTGCATGCCAAAGCTTTGCATCTGACATAGCCTGAGAATCATTTAGAGCACATGCCAAATCATTTCCAGATCTTTCATAGTCTATGAGCTTATACAACCCACCACATAAAATCCCAGAAGCAATAATCACACTGCCATTTGACAAATCATTAACTATAAACCTTTCATCAACAAATTTTACAACCAAGCCAATCTTGGCTAATGCAAAAATTGATAACAGGTTCTTCTTGATCCCTGGCACAAATAAAGCATCTAACAAAGTGAAAGAACTACCATCAACAGTAGTCAAAATGATCTTACCAACTCCCATAACAGGATAAGCGGAGTTGTTGGTGCATGTAACAGTATTCCCTGTAGGGGCAGGCTCGAGTGAAGAGAAGAAACTACGCTATGAGGTAATATGTTTGGTTGCCCCACTGTCAAAATACTAAACATTTGAGTCTACTTCGGACATGCACTGATCATGAGAAGATGGGTCAAAACTGCAAACAGTAGTAAACGCCCATTCTTCTTCCTGCAAAAGATTAGCAGACTCCGTTTTTGGTGTAGAGGCTTCTGCAACAACCATTCAAGCCTCTTTCTTCTTTGCGTCTTTTGCAGCCACTTTTGGAAAATTCTTTATGATGTGATCATTCCCTTTATAGTACTTACAAAACAATTTCTGCTTTTCTAATTTTTTCTCATCTTTGTCTTGGTTCTTTGAATGTGCAGCATTTGTTGATTTCTGCTTACTAGTAGAAGATCTCCATTTTCCTTTGCCCTTCTGACTAGCCAAGAGAGCTTGATCTGCAACACGCATAATGGACATGTTCTGCCTATACTAATCTTCCTACAATAGAATAGAGACTAACTCCTCCAATGACAAGGCATTTGGATTGCCTTTCATCATCAACCGAAGAGGAGAAGCAAAACTCTAATATGAATCAAGAAGACCATTCAGAATGGTGTGCACAAGTGAGCTATGTGGTATAACCTCATCAATAGAAATCAAGTGTTCCTTCAAGTCTTTGATATTTGTTAGGAAACTCTCCATAGAATCACCTTTATTCATGTGCTTACTCTCCAACTCTTTTCGGAGGTAAGCAACATGAGCCTCATTCCTAGCTTGGTACAATGTGGTAAGTGTATCCAAAGCATCCTTAGCTATTCTGCAAGAGCGAATGTGAGGAATAATGGCACGTTTGACAAACAAGGCTATCAAAGCATGTGCCTGGGCATCTCTAGCATCGCAGCGAATCTGCTCTACAGAAGGTGCAGTAGAAACCACAACACGAATAGGAATATGTAGAATATCATCATCTTCGACACTGCAACCAATACATGTCACATCATATAAACCCATAATGGGTAAGTGGTACCATCCAACTTATCCTCAATAGCCAACATACGAAATACATCATTGCAGCCATGGCCGGTGACTAAAATACCTTGATGCAAAAAATTGACTGTATCTCAAAAAATTGAATGGATCTTCCTAGATGAATTCTGCTAGAGTTGTAGCAGACTTCGAGACACTTATACTGGCGAACAAAAAGTGGTATATACGTTTGGCACAAAAAGACAAAATAGCCTACACAAGCACTGCGATAGTGCATTCGAAGGCCAAAACAAGCTCAGATCACGATTTCCGCACCACAGAACGAAGCTATTTTGATCTCAAAAACACGATAAGTATGCTCACCAAAATTCGTGCGATTCTGAGATTGCAAACGGAGGAGTGTTGATGGCGCCCTAGATGAAGCGACCACCTACTCATATACCAATTGTTGGAGATTGACGTCTGCGGAAGCACGCGAACAACACAAGGATGGAGAAGAAGCTTGGAGCACAACACACAATACTGAATGTATTACTAGAGAATGTACAAAGATAAGTAGCCCATTAGGGCAATAGGCATATATTCAAGCCGGGGGAAAAACACCTCCTAAAGAGGGAAAAAAGTGCCCGGGTGGTCCTAGAGTGTTCACACACATCACTACCTCAATAAATCAACAGAACCATTCTTTGTGTTGTGTCACATGGAAAGAAGCACCAAAATGTAGTAACCATGTGTGGGAAGGAGAGTCAACCGTAAGTGCCTCAGTTGGAATAGTACTATCAAGTGTCAACACATCAACATCATCAAGAATAGCATTAATTTCTTCAATCTTCATAGTCCAAGTAGATGGTGCAAGTAAACCTTTAACATGCCCATCAACATTCTGTCCTTTACCTTTAGCATTCATTAATTCATAACAATCTTTCTTCATATGTTCTTTCTTATGAGAATAATGGCATTCCATATCCCTCTTCCTTGATTTACTTCACTACAACACATAAGCTGTATACCAAGGTTTTTATCGAGGGAAATGAATGCACATTTTTTTGGCCCGATGTCAGTGTAGGTGTCGGTATGCGTGTCGGTATCAAAGCACTCGTATAGGCATCGGTATGGGCATCAATATAAGCATTGGTATATGCATCGGCATAAACGTCGGTAATACCGACTCCCATACTGACACCTCTACTGGGTACACTGTCGCATATACCGGTGCCCACTCAGTGTACCGATGCTTATTTCGATGAGAGTGTGTTGTCCTTTGCTACAACAACATTACCATGATGTTGCATAGCAAAAGAAAATACAATCTACCCAAAAAAACCGAGTACATGTGATGTGTACTCTAATGTCAACTGAAATATGATTTCATAAAACATAACATGTTTGAATACAAAAGAGATAATCATAATGAATCATGAACCATGTACAAAAAGAGTTATATATTTCATAAATGAAGCATGTACAAGAGTGTGGCAAACCAGTGTCATATATGACGCTTTTGGAAAATGTGGCAAAGCATTGCATCTCCATATAAAAATCAAATACAAAATTTGGGTGTGCCACTGTGATCCACATGCAAAGAGCATTCCATATCAACAATCCTCCAACAAAGAACAATAATGAAATTAGATAAATTCACATGAAATTTACAAACAAAAAGTAAAAAGCAAGTTTATAAATTAATCACCTCATTGCAAATGCTCCCATGAAACGACCGCACCGCGTCCCTCCAAGTCCTCCAATAGTGCAGTCCATCCATGATGATATCCATAAGCCTCCTCCATTCGTGTTGGAGGATGGCCCATTGCCAGCTCCTGCAACAAATATACAAAACATTAGAGGAACATACATGAGAAACTTAAGACAAACAAATTCAATAAATCAAATGGTACTTAGAAACTCGTGACACATTGTGTCATATCCGCCGCTACCCAAATTGGATGGTCCAACCGTATCTAAACGTGTGGTTGTGGCATCTCACTGTTGACTATATCGGTCAGGAGTCTACTGCTGCTCGTCATGAATCATATCCCACTCCTCAGGATCTAACCGTACAGGCTTTGGTAAGCCTGCTTTGAAAGCATCACAAGCCTCAGATCGTCGATGGGACATAACTTCACCTGCAATGTGCAAAATCCACCTTGAACTGAAAAGAGGCTATCCATCGGCTGGTCGGAACTCCTGATAAATCATCTCTGTGATATAATTCTTCCGATCATTATCTTGTTCACTCCATTTCAACATGATAGAGTGTCCAAACTGTATGGAGCAAAGGTGTCGTATACGTGCACACATTGCCTTGCCAGCCGCATCCATCACCAGAGCTCCATCTCGGATACTATACACCTTGGAGTCATCATGGTCATGAGCACCCCAAGGTGTATGTGGTGTTCCACATGGCATACCTACATTTGAGGTACTTGTCCTAGGAGTAGAAGCGGGTGACACAACGTCCATCACACTGCCTCCACGCTAGTGCCTCCTCCACACCTACGTGTCGATCCACTCCTAGAACCTCTTGCTCTAGAGCGTGACCTCGACCTACTAGACGGGCCAGAACTTGTATCGTGCTGAGGTGTCAAACGCACATGTCTACTACTAGGGCTAGTAGCGGATGGCTGAAAAGATGGTCATGGTGGAGTCATAAAGCTAGGAGACATACCTCCTGCGGGAGTAGCACCACCCACAGGAGTGGCACTGGCAGGAGTGACACCGGCGGGGGTGAGGCCGACAGGAGTGAGGCTGGCAGGAGTGATCCAATACTATGATGCAGCGGCCATATACGTGGGAGGTACCTAAGAGATGAACTCTAAAAGCTACTCCTCTATCATGGAATGTGGAGTGACTAGAGGATTGTCTCCCATCTTGCTCTGTAACAAAATAACTCATATAATTAGCATGTGATAATTAAGGTAATATAGAGAAATGATAGTGTACAAAAAGACCTAGCAAAAAAATTGAAAAAAAATTAGTACGTACAAGTGTTTGTTTCAAAAATCCTTTAGTCTAGCATTGTAGCATTTCCTCAATCACAACCTATCCCCAATCATGATTTCTCTATCACTCACAAATAATAGTGGAGAGAAGAACACAGAGATTGCACAAGGGAAAAGAAAATCTGAAGCAAAAGAGTAGAAACAAATATGACGTAGAGAAGGAAGAATTCTGATATTATAGATGTGAATCAATGGTTACAATAGCTTTGGACAATAGGTTCTTGACGAAGCCTGTACCTCCCGACCACCCCTGAGCTATCACAATCACATTCACACTCGCACTCTCAACCACACTCTGACTCTCACTCTCACTCTCAATCACACTCTCAAGCACAAGGTAATTCTCAGATTTCTATGTGTCCTCTGTATTGATGTGCAGGTCTCCATATATCAGAGTCTGATGGCTGCCTTTTTTTCCAAAGAAGTGTGCGATCCACCAAATTTAGAAAAATTCAAGTTTCTCCAAAACTTTCACAAAAATCTATGTGATCGTAGTGTGCTTTCTTTCTTTAGCACACCTGTCAAAAAAAGGAGAAAACACCAAGAAAACATCTGAAAACATACATAATTAGAAAATGGCACTTTTCAAAGCCTTGTAACTCAAAAATGGTGAGGAATTAGCTTAAGCTTCTGACCGACACTTTTATTCAATTTTGCGATCTACACAATAAAGTTAGAGACGTGTTGGGGGATTCGTAGACAAGAAGGATTTTGAGGGTTTGTCGGATAAAATGAAAGGACCAGAAGAGGAAATACAACTTGAAAGCTTCTGCCTATTGATTACAGTAAGACAATTACAATGTTTGAAGCAAAATACAAGCCAATACTTCTGTGCACAATCACACAGAGTGCTCAATTACACAATCACACAGAGTGCTTAATTACAAAATACCCAATATCCCAAAGTCTTCTTGCCACCGGCCTCCTCTGCACCACACCTCCACCTGCTTCAAGCTTATCCTTGTGCACACCTTGCACCAAGCTTCCACAAAGGGGGAGGAGTGAATACCTTCTATCAGCACGCGCACACTGCAATGAGACCTTGAGATCCTTGGGGGGAGTATAGCTTAGCACTCTCTGCAAAAATCCTTAGTCACTCTCCATGCACCTTGAACTTCCACTTCTCTCTACGTCGCACTCTGGTAACTCTTATACTTCTCTCTCTTGCTTCCTTAGACTATGCTCTCTTGCTTATTCTAAGATTGGTCCAAGAATAGTCCTTGCCTTGATTTGAGTGTGTCGATCACGTACGCTCCTAACTGCCATGGTATCTTGGTGCTCACCTTGATGTCCCAAAATTGTCCTCCCAAGTGGCAGCCAACGACTCACTGTTTTGTCCTGTAGTTACTTTAGTCTAAAACCAAAAATTTTAATGCGGGGGCATACTTCCACCTGTGCGTACGCTGCCGTTTCACATACCTTCACATTTCCTTTTAAGTCTTCACTTTTGCACATACGGGGGGTTCACCTGAACCTTCCAAAACACTTTAAAACACACTTTGAACCTTAGGGAAATTAGAGAAAATACCTCTGCAACCTGCAACCCACTTTCTCCAATTTACCCTTTGTGGACAATTCATTGTGCACTACCTGTGCACTTTGACACTTGCACTTACACACTTTGACTTTGCACCTGTTGACTTTTAACTTGACCTTGTTGACTTTGACCAGTTGACTTTGACTGTAGTTGACTTTGACCAACATGACTTTTATGGGCTCAACAGTTTCCCACCACCTAATGTGCTCTCCGTCCCGGAGAGCTATAGCCAAAACTCTGAGCATAGAGGACACCATGATAATGGAGCTGTAGAAACTTGAGGAGGACATTTGAGCAGCAACCAATTCCACCAGATCAAGCACCAGAAAAGAACTAGAAGTGGGAATTTGTTATGGAAAAGCAAAAAAGGATGGCAATGGGAGGGTGGAAAGGAATGGGAAGGGAGGGCTGAGGGTGCGGAGATGGATGGGGCAGGGAGAGATATCTTTCATTAGAAAACTACCATATTTATACAAATGAAGTATGTCCCACCGGGCGTGCCAAATTTTGTTGGGGGATTCTTCGACAAGAAGGAGTTTGAGGGTTTGTAGGAGAAAATGAAAGGACCAGAAGAGGAAATACAACTTGAAAGCTTCTGCCGATTGATTATAATAAGACAATTACAATGTTTGAAGCAAACTACAAGCCAATACTTCTGTGCACAATCACACAGAAAGCTCAATTACACAATCACACAGAGTGCTCAATTACAAAATACCCAATATCCCAAAGTCTTCTTGCCACCGGCCTCCTCTGCACCAGACCTCCACCTGCTTCAAGCTTATCCTTGTGCACACCTTGAACCAAGCTTCCACAAAGGGGGAGGAGTGAATACCTTCTATCGGCACGCGCACACTGCAATGAGACCTTGAGATCCTTGGGGGGAGTATAGCGTAGCACTCTCTGCACAAATCCTTAGTCACTCTCCATGCACCTTGCACTTCCACTTCTCTCTACGTCGCACTATGGTGACTCCTATACTTCTCTCTCTTGCTTCCTTAGACTATGCTCTCTTGCTTATTCTAAGATTGGTCCAAGAATAGTCCTTGCCTTGATTTGAGTGTGTCGATCACGTATGCTCCTAATTGCCATGGTATCTTGGTGCTCACCTTGATGTCCCAAGATTGTCCTCCCAAGTGGCAGCCAACGACTCACTGTTTTGTACTGTAGTGACTTTAGTCTAAAACCAAAAATTTTAATGGGGGGGCATACTTCCACCTGTGCGTATGCTGCCGCTTCACATACCTTCACATTTCCTTTTAAGTCTTCACTTTTGCACATACGGGGGAGTTCACCTGAACCTTCCAAAACACTTTAAAACACACTTTGAACCTTAGGGAAATTAGAGAAAATACCTCTGCAACCTGCAACCCACTTTCTCCAATTTACCCTTTGTGGACAATTCATTGTGCACTACCTGTGCACTTTGACACCTGCACTTACACACTTTGACTTTGCACCTGTTGACTTTGAACTTGACCTTGTTGAGTTTGATGAGTTGACTTTGATCAATTGACTTTGACTGCAATTGACTTTGGTCGGTGGTGGTCAGTGGGGGAAGGGTTTTTTTTTTCTAATGCCTCAACTGGAAATTCTTAGGGGGCTTTTTTTTTTGTGTGGAAAATAACCCAAAAATGGAAGAAAATGAAGGAAAAATCCAAAAAATTGCCAAAGAATTGCCAAAAAATTCTCTAAAAATTCTCATGAAATTTTCTATAAGGCTAGGCCCCATTTCTTTCATCAACCGACAGAGAGCCTCCTTTTATTCTTCCTTTTTGGCAAGAAAATGACATCAAAAAGGGATAAAATATGCTAGAAAAATGCTAAAATTGATAGAAAAATTTCCAAAAAATACCCAAAAGTTCTTTGTTTGCAGAGGTTATGAAATGCCTTCTAGGTTTGCTAAAAACACCAGGGACAAGAATGAAATTGCTAAAGAAAACTACTAAAACTGAGCAAAATGAGATGAGAAAGCTATGTACAACCTGGACAGATTTTGCAGTTCCAGGTGATCCATACTTCTTCAAGTGTGTTGATGATAGGACTTGAGCCTGGATATGTTGACCAGTGGCAAGGCCTCTCCTTTCAGCGTCTCTAACTCCACAGCACCCGAATTTAGCATTCTTTTGACTCTGTAAGGTCCTTCCCAATGTGGAAGCCATTTTCCTCTCAGTTGTGTATGAAGATGAGTTCTATGGAGAAGAACTAACATGCGTGCTTCAATGTTGTTGCTCCACAGATGTCGATCATGTGTCTCCTTCATCTTCATCTGAGTCTCTATCAATTGTTTTGTTGCTAGTAGACGAATCTCCTCCACTTTATGTAGTGCTCCGAGCCTCTATGAGACATCACAATCCTTTTTGCCCTGCATGAATGCTATCTTAGGTGATCCATGTAAAAATTCAAAGGGCTCAATGGGCAATATGCCATAAACTAGTTGGGATGGAGAATATCCTATGGCCTCTTTGTAGGCTAACCTGTATGCCCATAGGGTACCTTGATAAGCAATGCCCCAGGAAGTGGGTTGTAACATACATTCCTTTCTTAACATTGAGATTAAAACCTTATTTGTCGACTCAGCCTGTCCATTGGCTCTTGGATAGTAATCACAAGAGGTCCTATGTAGAATTCTATACCTATTGAAAATTTCCTGCAGGACGTTATTGACAAAATGGGTACCTTGATCTGTACAAATTTCAAGTGGGCATCCAAACCTGCAAATGATGCTACTATAAATGAAATCAGCAACAGTTTGGGCAGTGCACTCGGGGGAGGCAATAGCTTCATCCCACTTTGTCGCATAATCTGTAGCTATCAAGAGATATTTTTCTCTTTTTGGACTTGCGGGAGGGTAGATGGGCCCTACAAAATCTAGCCTCCACTTCTCAAATGGTGTAGAGGTCGGAAACTCACAGATGCCTTGGGATGAAGCTTCGAGAAAGTTCAAGTACTCTGACACGGATATATTTGAGTTTTGAGTAGTCGCTGCTGTCATCTTTTCTTGGCTTCCTCGGTTGTTTGACACCTATCTCTTTTCTCTTCCTTTTTCTCTCTCCCTTTTCCTTTCTCTCTCTCTTTCCCGCGGATGAACCCCCTTTCTCTCTCCCTTTCTTCTTTCTATCTCAATTCCCCTCTCTCTTTCAAACCCCCCCTCTCTCTTCTTTCCCTTTCCTTCTCTCTCTCTCTCTCTCTCTCTCTCTCTCTCTCTCTCTCTCTCTCTCTCTCTCTCTCTCTCTCTCTCTCTCTCTCTCTCTCTCTCTCTCTATTTCTCTCTCTCTCCTTCCCCCGTCCCTTCTTCCTTCTCTCTCTCTCTCTCTCTCTCTCTCTCTCTCTCTCTCTCTCTCTCTCTATTTCTCTCTCTCTCCTTCCCCCGTCCCTTCTTCCTTCTCTCTCTCTCTCTCTCTCTCTCTCTCTCTCTCTCTCTCTCTCTCTCTCTCTCTCTCTCTCTCTCTCTCTCTCTCTCTCTCTCTCTCTCTCTCTCTCTCTCTCTCTCTCTCTCTCTCTCTCTCTCTCTCTCTCTCTCTCTCTCTCTCTCTCTATTTCTCTCTCCTCCCCCCGTCCCTTCTCTCTCTCTCTCTCTCTCTCTCTCTCTCTCTCTCTCTCTCTCTCTCTCTCTCTCTCTCTCTCTCTCTCTCTCTCTCTCTCTCTCTCTCTCTCTCTCTCTCTCTCTCTCTCTCTCTCTCTCTCTCTCTCTCTCTCTCTCTCTCTCTCTCTCTCTCTCTCTCTCTCTCTCTCTCTCTCTCTCTCTCTCTCTCTCTCTCTCTCTCTCTCTCTCTCCTCCCCCACCACCCCCCACCCCGCTGACCCCCCCGTTGACCCCTCCCGCAGCCCGCAGCCCGCAGCCCCCGCCCCCGCTGCCCTCCGTCCCCGCCCCCCGCTGACCCTCCCGCAGCCCGCAGCCCGCAGCCCGCAGCCCCTCCCGCAGCCCGCAGCCCGCAGCCCGCAGCCTGCAGCCCCCGCCCCCGCTGCCCTCCGCCCCCGCCCCCCGCTGACCCTCCCGCAGCCCCCGCAGCCCCCCCCCCCCCCCCCGCTGCCCTCCGCCCCTGCCCCCGCTGCCCTCCGCCCCCGCCCCCGCTGTCCTCCGCCCCCGCCTCCGCTCCACCTCTTCCGCCAAGCCCCCCTCACCCAAGCCCCACCCTCTCTCCACCCCCTCCGCCAAGCTTCCCTTACCCAAGCCCCACCCCATCCGCCAAAGCTACCCGCCCCCCTCACCCAAGCCCCCTCCGCCTCCGCCCCCTCACCTTGCACCCGCCCTCCGCCTAGCCCACCCCCTCTCCGCCTCCTCACCCACACCCCTTCACACTCACATACACTCGAACCCACACACTCACACACCAGCACATTCACACACCCATACACACGTGCATACACACACAATTACACACTCTCACTCACACACACTCACACACGCACACTAACACACACATGCACACATACGGCCCACACCCACTTACACACGCACCCACATGCACACACACCTGCATATACATATCACCCCCACACACACATGTGCACCCCCATACATGCATACATGCGCACATACTCACTTGCACACAACCACACACACATATGTCCACACACACACTCCACTTATACACACTCACATGCACGCACATAGACACTCACACACATATGAGCACACACTCACACTCACACACACAAACACATGCATGCAATCACACACAAGCACACACAAATTACACACAATCACATAGGAACAAATGCCAAGCTCTGGAGGCAATTCTTCCTTCCAGGCTATCTCGGGAGGTGACAAATATGAAGCATGATAAATGTGAGGAAACTGTTCTGCAAGATATAAGCATGGAAGAAGAAAATAAGGAAGAAACAACAGCACCCATGCATGAGGCTCAGGGAGAGGAGGAAGAAGCTGCATCTGGTCCATGTATTTAACAATTATCTGACATCATCGGAGATAAATAGGACTTGAAATTAAGTGGAATGGTTAAAGTGAAAGTAGTCACCGCCAACCAACCCTTCATGACTACCTACTTTAGTGGATCTAATTCAAATCAAGGGGAATAGTTGACCTACCCCCCAATTTTGGGTGATTAACCGGCGCGGGATCAGTGGACGTGAAGATTCGGCGAGGCTCTCTTGACCTATTGAGGCCTATATAAACAAGGGATTTGTGCTCATCAGGGGACAGGGGAGTTCAAGTAGAAGGTACATTTTTTGGGAGTTACATTGACGCGTGTATACGTGCAGAAGTTCTCTCTTGCACTTAGTGGTTTCAAGTCTACTATGGGAGCTACTCTGTAGTGTGTGTACAGAGGAGAGGCCTCTCAGTGAAGGGCTATGAGCACTATAGTGTCAAGGAGTAGTTTGGATTTTTCTTCTTTTCAGTGAGACAGTGTTGTTGATTAGGTTCTATCCGCTTGAGAAATTCTTGTATTGTTCTGAGTTAGTCTCTGTGCTGGAGTGAATTATTTTTTTTTAGGGTGGCTTGATTGCCTTGAGTTTACACTTTTTGAGTATCATTCATCATTTGCCCAACTTTGTAATCATCTGACTTGAATCGAGCAGTGTACAGTCTTCTTTGGTTATTGGTGGAAGCATTTACCATTCTGTACAATTCTTGTTGTCGGCCTGCTCACAAAAATGTTAAAGGGTATACTTCCCTAAAGAGAACCCCCCTTGAGTAGGTGACGTACTGGACGTGTTTAAATTCTCTACTTCTGTTAAAAGTGGATACCCCAGTACCTCCTCTACAGTTTGGCACGCCCGGTGGGACCTTTGCATTTCTGTGAGAGGTGTTTTGCCCTATTGCAATTGCGAATAGGTACATGACCCATACACGAGCAGATAAGGAGTCTCTTCGTGTTCGAAGGAGCCTTAACAAATTAGCAATAACCACGGCTAGTGAGTCTACCTCCCCTCTGTCCTCCCTAAATTTGTCTATTGATTTGGGTGCGACACCATTGTCAAAAGAAGGGTATAGGAGAACTCTAGACTTCTCCTCAGATACGTCAGAAGAGACACCAGTCCAAATGGAGGATCTTTCTCATCTACTCTCCAGGATCAACATCAAGTTCCCTACCTTCAAGGGACATGCTTATGAAGATGCTGATGATCATGTGAGAAGATTCATCTCTTTATGCCGTGGAAGAGGTTTGCAAAATAGAGAGGATGCAATGCTGGCACTTTTTCCATCCACATTGGAGGGTCTTGCAGATAAATGGTATAGTCAATATGCAGATGGCCATTTCACTACATGGGAGGCTCTGAAGGCGGCTTTCTCACAAACATTCCGACCAAGTGATTCCTCAGAAAGAGCTCTAGATCAACTAGAGAATTTGAAGCTAAGATCAGGTGAATCTTTTCATGAACTTCACACTAGAACAAAAGCACTTGTTGCACGTCTGCCACATGCTCCAGGTGACTTTTTGGTTAAAAAGTGGATAGAGAAGGCTCTGCCCAGGTCATCTCAGCAGAAGCTTCGTGAGTCTCTTAGATTGGATGCCACCCTCAATGATTTCGTTGCAGCGGCATCACGCATTGAAGAAGCAAGGCAACACTTTGAAGGGGATACACAACAAAAGTATGCTGCAGATCTGGATCCTATTGAGCAACTAAGGAGAGAACTAGAAGCATTGAAGATGCAACAAAATCAACAAGAAGAGAAGGTCTTGCCACCACTGCGTCGCACTGATGATGAAGTAGCCCAACTACGCCGAGAGTTAGAGGATTTGAAGACCACTCAGGATATAAGGAGACAAATTTGGTGTACAATCTGTAACAACAATGGACATTCCAATGCTAATTGCCCTGTTAAAGTAAGCTGTCAATTTTGTGGAAAAGATGGTCATGAAGCCAGAGATTGCTACTACCTCAAGGGTACACAGCAAAGAGGTAACCCTCAAAATTTGGATTCATATTATGCTAGTACATCAAATACTTCAAATAGAGAGGAGAATCGGCCGGCAAGGCCTAGATATAATAGACCTTTGATGTGCTATCGTTGTGGTGAGTATGGTCACATGCAAAATAGGTGTTCCCTCCCAGAAGATGCACCTCCTTGTCAACATTGTCCAGAGGCTAAGGATCATTATACCAAAGATTGCCCAAGAGGTCATCCTGCTCCAATTCACATGATTGCAGTCTCCCCACCAGTAGAAGGTATGACTACTCAATCCTATGCTGTTTCATCCTCTACTATGCCCATGATGACCAGAGCTAGGCAAGCAGCAGCAAACCTTAGGGGGGAACAACAAGGAATTCAAGAGAAAGAGGAAGAAAAGAAGTCTGGATGGAAGAACCAAGTGGAAATTGAAGGAGCTTATGAAGAAATGACTACTTCTCTAAGGGACCAACAAACACGTCTACAAGAAAATACTCAGGAGGTAAACATTGAACAGATCTTGAAAGGTATTCATCACAAGATTAGTCTATATGAACTTATAAGGATGGATTCAAAAATAAGAAGTGACTTACTGAAGATCATACACTCTGCTCACTTGGTCCAATCACCTAGTATAGATGGTTTCATGGTTGATTTTCCTCCTGCACCCTTAGCAGACTACCAAAGTTCAAGATTATCAGTTTGTATAAAGGATGAAACTCTTACAGGTGTGATCATAGATGGAGGCTCTGGTATCAATTTGATGCCAGATTTTACAATGAAGAAGCCAAAATTGAACCCCACCAAGTTGGCACCATTCACGATTACATTGGCAGATCAACATCGGGTTGCGCCACTTGGCATTATTGAAAAGGTATTGATGGTAGTACAGGGTTGCCACTTTGTGTTGGATTTTGTTGTTATTGCACTTCCACAGGAAACTTCCTATCCTTTGCTCCTAGGGAGACCTTGGCTGAGACAAGCAAAAGCTTTGCAAGATTGGGGAAAAAATAAACTATGGATTTCAACAAATACTAATAGCCAACTGCAACTACATTTGGAAGAAGGATTCGACTTAGGAAAAACAACTGGATATACTGTGGACACTCAGGTAATGCCCTCTCTACCCCAAGAAGAGGATACATTGTTAAATTGGATGATGGGAAGTGCAGAGTGTTGCACAGTGGAGATTAATGAAATTGAGGAAGAAGTTGCAGATAAGAAAATTACAGAAAAGGGCAATGAAGACAACAAGGTGTTGGAGAATGAACAATTGAAGGAAAATACAAGCCTTGAGGAGGCAACCAATATAAAAGTATCAAAGAGGGAAGATTATGAACCTAAGAGTAGAGAAGATCTTCCTTTTGCAGATATACCTCAAGGATGGATGAAAGAACACGTTGCAGAATATTAATTAAAATCCACTCCTGCATATAGTGGAGATGATTTCTCAAGCAAGACCAGTCCTGAAACATTGGTTCAAGAAGTAAATTTAGGGGATGAAGAGAACGCTCAAATGGTCCATTTGGCATCCTGGTTGTGGCATTATCCTCCCTTGCTACAGAAGGTAACTTCTTTGCTTTTCACTTATAAAAGTGTCTTCGCATGGTCCTACAAAGATCTAACAGGGATACCAGAAGAGCTCGGGTTACATCGGATACCCTTGGTTGAGAGAGCCGCACCAGTTAGAAGTAGGCCATATCGACTCAATCCAAAGTATGCAGAGGCGGTAAAGGCAGAGATTACAAAACTAGAGGAAGCAGGTATAATTGTACCAGTAGAACATTCCAGGTGGCTTTCTTCTATGGTTATTGTGCCCAAGAAAAATAGCGGAAAAATAAGAGTATGTGTTGATTTCCGTGCTTTGAATAAAGTGACTATTCAAGATGGATTTCCTCAGCCCTTCACAGAGCAAGTACTTGAAGAAGTAGCTGGTCACACTTTGTATAGTTTCTTGGATGGTTTTAGTGGCTACAATCAGATAGTGATCCATCCTGATGATAGGGACAAAACAGCCTTTGTCACTCCTTGGGGCACTTATGTCTATACTCGAATGGCTTTTGGTTTGAAGAATGCACCGGCTTCATTTAATAGAACGATGTATCTGATATTGGGCAAATGGTTAACAACCTTTCTACGCATTTTCATGGATGACTTTTGAGTATTTTCAGGTACAGATAGAAGGGCAGCAGTTCAAGATTTCCATGACCATTTGGAAAATCTAAAAGAAATTTTTGAGGAATGTCTCAAAACAGGTTTAAAATTGAATCCTGATAAATGTCACTTTTTGGTCACTAAGGGCACTCTTCTTGGTCACATAGTATCTGCTGAAGGCATAACTGTTGATCCCGCAAAGGTTACAGCTATTCTTTCCATGCCAATTCCACAAAGCCCAAAGGAAGTGCAAAGTTTCTTGGGACATGCAGGGTATCACAGAAGATTCATTAGGATGTATTCAGAAATTGCTAAGCCCTTGTCAAGGCTTACCAGTAAAAAGATCCCTTTCTCATGGAGTGCTGAAGCTGACAAAGCATTTTGTGAACTAAAGATAAGAATATGTACTGCTCCACTTTTAAGTGTTCCTAATTGGTCATTGGAATTTCATGTGCATACAGATGCTAGTCTTCATGCTGTTGGTGCAGCTCTAGCTCAACCATCATCTCACAAAGTGGATAGACCTATCACTTATGCAAGCAGACTACTCAACCAAGCTGAAAGGAATTACAGTACAACGGAAAGAGAAGGTTTGGCTATTGTATTCGCCCTTCAGAAGTTTCGACATTATCTCCTTGGTGTACATTTCATTGTTATTTTTGATCATCAGCCTTTGAAATATTTGATAAACAAGCCTAGAGTAGCTGGAAGGATTTGGAGATGGTTACTCCTATTTCAAGAATTTAATTTTGATATTCATATTAAGCCAGGAAAAGAGCACTACATGGCAGATCAAGTGTCCAGGACGGCAATGAGTGAAAAGGCAACAGGTATTAATGACGAATTGGTGGATAGCAATCTTTTTCTAGTAGCAATCCGGA
This sequence comes from Ceratopteris richardii, assembly GCA_020310875.1. Classification (NCBI taxonomy): domain Eukaryota; kingdom Viridiplantae; phylum Streptophyta; class Polypodiopsida; order Polypodiales; family Pteridaceae; genus Ceratopteris; species Ceratopteris richardii. The sequence continues at coordinate 81,229,653 of CM035411.1, forward strand.
CCGGTTGGTATGATGAAATTCTTCATGTTCTCACTACTGGAAAGATCCCAGAACACTTGACACCTGTAGAAAAGAGAACATTGCTCCTGAAAACCAAAGCATATTCTCTTATAAATGGAAACTTATATAAATACTGTCAGGATGATATATTGAGAAGGTGTGTCTATCCAGAAGAGGTAAATCTTCTGCTGGAAGCTGCACACAGTGAAGGACATCTAAGGGGGGAAGAATTGGCTCATAGAATCATCCACAAAGGTTTATGGTGGCCTCATATTTTCAAGGATGCAATCAAGTTTTCTAAAGAATGCAACATGTGCCAGAGGTGTGCTCCCGCGCCAACCAGATTGAATTTCCAACCATTGGTCATATCTACAGGATGGCTCCCGTTTGAACGATGGGGTCTTGATTTCATACGACCAATTAATCCAACTGGTCAACCTGGAGGTAAAAAGTATATTTTGATGGCCACATACTATGCCACTAAATGGATAGAGGCTAAAGCTACTGTGGACTGCACGGCTTTAACAGTAGCTAAATTTATGTATAAACGTATTTTCTCAAGATTTGGTTGCCCTCTGGAAATTACTAGCGATAGGGGCACACATTTTGTAAATCAATTGCTCCAGTTTATATTTGACAGGTACAAAATCTTCCATAAAAAGTCTTGTGCCTATTACCCAAGGGTAAATGGCCAAGCAGAGAGTTCCAATAAGATTTTGATTGGATTGCTTCGCAAATTATCTTTCGATCATCAAAGCTCTTGGCCGCTAGCACTGATTGGTGCAATTTGGGCTTTCAGAACCACGAAGAGGGGAACCACAGGCGAGACTCCATTTCGGTTAGTCTATGGTAAAGAAGCATTGGCACCTTTTGAATTCATCATCAGGAAGGAAGTTGAAGCCAGAACCATGGGTATTGAACCTCCAATCAGAAGACTTGTGGCATTGGAAGAATATAGGGAAGCAGCAATGAAGAAACTACAGATAAAGCAAGAGGAACGCAAACGGCTGCATGACAGGTATTTAAGGACTAATGAGATACAAGAGGGATCTTTGGTCCTGGTGCATCAAATACCGTCGCCATTCACCAAATTGGCACCTAAATGGATAGGGCCATATAAGGTCATCAAAGTATTGCCACACGGTGAAGTGCAACTAGAGGATCTGCAAGGCAACTGGTTGCCCTTGGTTAACATCTCCACGGTGAAAAGTTATTTGAATTGATGCAAGCAGATGGAACTTCACTCCCTGTAAATACCATTGTTCTTTCATTTTCTGCAGTTCATTTTGAAGGAATAAGTAGAATAAGGAGTTATTGCACCGGGACGGTGCAAAAGCTTGATGTGGGGGTTTGTAGAGGTCGGAAACTCTCAGATGCCTTGGGATGAAGCTTCGGGAAAGTTCAAGTACTCTGACACGGATATATTTGAGTTCTGAGTAGTCGCTGCTGTCATCTTTTCTTGGCTTCCTCGGTTGTTTGACACCTATCTCTTTTCTCTTCCTTTTTCTCTCTCCCTTTTCCTTTCTCTCTCTCTTTCCCGCGGATGAACCCCCTTTCTCTCTCCCTTTCTTCTTTCTATCTCAATTCCCCTCTCTCTTTCAAACCCCCCCTCTCTCTTCTTTCCCTTTCTTTCTCTCTCTGTCTCTCTCTGTCTCTCTCTCTCTCTCTCTATTTCTCTCTCTCTCCTTCCCCCGTCCCTTCTTCCTTCTCTCTCTCTCTCTCTTTCTCTCTCTCTCTCTCTCTCTCTCTCTCTCTCTCTCTCTCTCTCTCTCTCTCTCTCTCTCTCTCTCTCTCTCTCTCTCTCTCTCTCTCTCTCTCTCTCTCTCTCTCTCTCTCTCTCTCTCTCTCTCTCTCTCTCTCTCTCTCTCTCTCTCTCTCTCTCTATTTCTCTCTCTCCTCCCCCCGTCCCTTCTTTCTCTCTCTCTCTTTCTCTCTCTCTCTCTCTCTCTCTCTCTCTCTCTCTCTCTCTCTCTCTCTCTCTCTCTCTCTCTCTCTCTCTCTCTCTCTCTCTCTCTCTCTCTCTCTCTCTCTCTCTCTCTCTCTCTCTCTCTCTCTCTCTCTCTCTCTCTCTCTCTCTCTCTCTCTCTCTCTCTCTCTCTCTCTCTCTCTCTCTCTCTCTTCCCCCACCACCCCCGCCACCCCGCTGACCCCCCCGCTGACCCCTCCCGCAGCCCGCAGCCCGCAGCCCCCGCCCCCGCTGCCCTCCGCCCCCGCCCCCCGCTGACCCTCCCGCAGCCCGCAGCCCCTCCCGCAGCCCGCAGCCCGCAGCCCCCGCCCCCGTTGCCCTCCACCCCCGCCCCCCGCTGACCCTCCCGCAGCCCGCAGCCCGCAGCCCCCCCCGCTGCCCTCCGCCCTCGCCCCCGCTGCCCTCCGCCCCCGCCCCCGCTGCCCTCCGCCCCCGCCCCCGCTGTCCTCCGCCCCCGCCTCCGCTCCACCTCTTCCACCAAGCCCCCCTCACCCAAGCCCCACCCTCTCTCCACCCCCTCCGCCAAGCCCCCCTTACCCAAGCCCCACCCCATCCGCCAAAGCTACCCGCCCCCCTCACCCAAGCCCCCTCCGCCTCCGCCCCCTCACCCTGCACCCGCCCTCCGCCTAGCCCACCCCCTCTCCGCCTCCTCACCCACACCCCTTCACACTCACATACACTCGAACCCACACACTCACACACCAGCACATTCACACACCCATACACACGTGCATACACACACAATTACACACTCTCACTCACACACACTCACACATGCACACTAACACACACATGCACACATACAGCCCACACCCACTTACACACGCACCCACATGCACACACACCTGCATATACATATCACCCCCACACACACATGTGCACCCCCATACATGCATACATGCGCACATACTCACTTGCACACAACCACACACACATATGTCCACACACACATTCCACTTATACACACTCACGTGCATGCACATAGACACTCACACACATATGAGCACACACTCACACTCACACACACAAACACATGCATGCAATCACACACAAGCACACACAAATTACACACAATCACATAGGAACAAATGCCAAGCTCTGGAGGCAATTCTTCCTTCTAGGCTATCTCGGGAGGTGACAAATATGAAGCATGATAAATGTGAGGAAACTGTTCTGCAAGATATAAGCATGGAAGAAGAAAATAAGGAAGAAACAACAGCACCCATGCATGAGGCTCAGGGAGAGGAGGAAGAAGCTGCATCTGGTCCGTGTATTCAACAATTATCAGACATCATCGGAGATAAATAGGACTTGAAATTAAGTGGAATGGTTAAAGTGAAAGTAGTCACCGCCAACCAACCCTTCACGACTACCTACTTTAGTGGATCTAATTCAAATCAAGGGGAATAATTGACCTACCCCCCAATTTTGGGTGATTAACCGGCGCGGGATCAGTGGACGTGAAGATTCGGCGAGGCTCTCCTGACCTATTGAGGCCTATATAAACAAGGGATTTGTGCTCATCAGGGGATAGGGGAGTTCAAGTAGAAGGTACATTTTTTGGGAGTTACATTGACGCGTGTATACGTGCAGAAGTTCTCTCTTGCACTTAGTGGTTTCAAGTCTACTATGGGAGCTACTCTGTAGTGTGTGTACAGATGAGAGGCCTCTCAGTGAAGGGCTATGAGCACTATAGTGTCAAGGAGTAGTTTGGATTTTTCTTATTTTCAATGAGACAGTGTTGTTGATTAGGTTCTATCCGCTTGAGAAATTCTTGTATTGTTCTGAGTTAGTCTCTGTGCTGGAGTGAATTATTTTTTTTTAGGGTGGCTTGATTGCCTTGAGTTTACACTTTTTGAGTATCATTCATCATTTGCCCAACTTTGTAATCATCTGACTTGAATCGAGCAGTGTACAGTCTTCTTTGGTTATTGGTGGAAGCATTTACCATTCTGTACAATTCTTGTTGTCGGCCTGCTCACAGAAATGTTAAAGGGTATACTTCCCTAAAGAGAACCCCCTTTGAGTAGGTGACGTACTGGACGTGTTTAAATTCTCTACTTCTGTTAAAAGTGGATACCCCAGTACCTCCTCTACAAATGGTTGCCAGGAAGTGGAAACAATCAAGGGGTTATGCCTCTGCTTTGTTGGCTTAGGTCCACACCTCTGGCAAACGTCACATGCCTTTCCCCATTCATCTGCATCCTTAAATAGTGTAGGCCACCATAGACCAGCATCTAGTATCCTCTGAGACGCACTAGCCTTTTCTAGATACAACCCAGTTTTAATGAAAATTTTGATATCATAATACCAACCTTGAGCTTGTACAGCAAACAGATGAGCATCTGGAAAATCATCATTGATTCCACTAGTTTGATTCATCATATTGATTATGGATAGGTGATCCACCATAACATTTTCTTTACCTGGTTTATGGGCTACAGAAAAATCAAACTCTTGGAACAACAATAACCACCTCCATATTCTACCAGTGGCTTGAGGTTTGTTGAGTAGGTATTTTAGTGGTTGGTGATCTGTTATAATAATAAATTTTACTCCCAGTAAGTAATGATGGAATTTTTGGACAGCAAAGACCATTGCTAGGGCTTCCCTTTGTGTAGTACTGTAATGCCTTTCAGCCTTGGTCAAGATTCTACTGGCATATTGAATTGGTCTGTCCACTTTAAATTCTTCACTGGGTTGGGTCAAAACTGCCCCCACTGCATAGGCACTGGCATCTACATGTATATGAAAGATTTTTGACCACTCAGGTGTGATCAAAATAGGAGCAGACACTAACCTTGACCGTAATGTTTGATATGTTTTTTCCTCCTCTTCTTCCCATTTAAAGGGTACTTCCTTACCTGTAAGTCTAGCCAGTGGTCTGGCTGTCTCTACATACATTTTTATAAATCTTCTATGGTATCTAGTATGCCCCAAGAAACTCTGAATCTCTTTAGGGGATTTAGGTTTAGGCAACTTTAATATAGAAATGATTTTGTCAGGATCTGGGGCCATACCTTTAGCCGACACCACATGTCCTAAGATAGTTCCTTCTGTCACAAGGAAATGACATTTATTTGGATTGAGCTTTAGCTTAGTCTCCCTGCATCTTTTGAAAACATTCTGCAGCTGCCTCAAGTGATGGTTCAAACAATCTAGAGGAGTTTCTTTGTGAGAACCTGAAAACAAAGAGAAGTCATCCATGAAGATTCTAAGTGATTCCAACAATAGGGGGCCAAAAATGAGATTGACCATTCTGTTAAAGGTGGCTGGAGCATTTGTGAGCCCAAATGGCATTTTTACATATACATATGTTCCCCAAGGTGTGATAAAAGCAGTCTTTCCACGATCCTCTGGGTGTATTGATATTTGATTATAGCCACTAAATCCATCCATAAAGCTATATAATGCATGCCCAGCCACTTCTTCAATGACCTGCTCTGCAAAAGGCATTGGGAACCCATCTGGAATGGTCACCTTGTTGAGTGCTCTAAAGTCAACACAAATTCTGATTTTATTAGTATTCTTCTTTGGTACTATAACCATAGGTGAGAGCCACTCTGAGTGTTCTACAGGAATGATGATTCCTGCATCCTCCATCTTCTGTATTTCCACATAGACAGCCTCAACATATTTTGGATTAATTCTATAACTCTTCCCTCTTATGGGTTTGTCTCCATCAACCAGAGGGATTCTGTGCTCTCCATAAGTTGCAGGCACCCCTTCTAAGTCTTTATAATGCCAAGCAAAAACATTTGTATAATGGGTCAAGAATAATTTTACCTTTTCAAGGAGCCTTGGGTGGTTCCACAACCAAGTGGCCACCAAAACTAGCCGATTATTGTCTTGAGTGCCTAATTGTATTTCTTGGACAGGATTTCTCTCTACCATATTATCTTTGTGCTCATCTTCTTCCTTGTCTTCTTCTACTAGCTTTTTGTGCATTGCTTCATAAGCAGGTGTATTTTGGACTTCAATGTGTTCCTCCTTGTCCTGCATCCATCCTGCAGGGATTTCTTGAATTGGGAAAGAACATTCTTCACTAGAATTTTTTACCTTGCCTTTAGCTTTAGCAACCTATTTATTTGTGGTTGTCATATCCTCCTCCAAGTTATATTTGAGGGGTGTCTTCCTGCCCCTTCTGTGGTCTGTGATGGGCTCTCCCAATCCATCAACCTGGACTTTTTCCTTATCTTCATCATAGCCTTCACTTGTGCAATAATTATTAAGAAAAATTCCAAAACAAGAGTAAGAGTTGCATGCTTGGAGACAATTTAGAATATCCTCTTCTTCCTCGAAATCTATTTGGGGTTGATCCTCCGATTTTGTTTCCATGCAGATACCAACTGTTTGCATCATGCTAGTGTTTCCTTGATTATCTGGGCCTTCTTCTAAATGAATCTGTGTTAGCTCTTGCCCTTTCTTTTGTACCCACATAGTGTCCTTGACCCAATCATGAATGACACTTGCATGCCTCAGCCATGATCGTCCAATTAAGAGGGGAAATCCTCCTTCAACCTGAGGCAATCTAAAAACTACAAAATCCAGAATGAATAGATTACCTTGTACTTCAAGTGGAACTTTTCGGATTACTCCCAAGGGACTTACTTTGCTCTGATCTGCCAATGTAACAGTGAAATTTTCAGGCCTTGAAGGGTGGAGTCCAATCTTTTTCATTGTATGTTCAGGCATCAAGTTAATGCCAAAACCACCATCCACAATAACTCCTTGAAATTCATGACCTTTGATAGATACTGTCAGCCGAGGACTTTTATAATCTGTAAGGGGTGCTTCCCCTACAATTTTTCCTTTATGTAAAACCACAGTCTTTGCCACCAAACTTGTAGTGGAAGCTTCATCAATTATCTGCAATAACTCTGACCTGAATTTTCCATCCATCTTTATTAGATAAAAAATACTAACCTCCTTTTTCATGGACTTGAGTAGTTTTGAAGCCTCTGATTCCTTGAGAGCATGGGCTTCAGTTGACTTATCAAACTCCTCATGAGCCCTGTTGAAGGCATGACCAATGGCATCACTGGTGCATATGAGATCTTCTTTTTGCTTTGTATCTGCACCTGTGGTGGTTTTATCTTCAGATGGTTCTCTGTCTTGATTCCATTCCTTAATCTTTGACCCATGTCCTATGTCTGCTTGAGCCTTCCCCTTGCTTCTTGTCTGCACAATCAAAGATTCTATTTCTTCTAATTGCACCACCCTGGTAGATGGAGATGGCTCATTGAGTGGATCACACACTTCTTCCTTGTGCACAGAAATCATTTGAATATGGGGTCCAGAGGAAGAGGCTTGATTCTTAGGACAACAATTTGTATAATGGTCTCTTGCATCAGGGCAGTTCCTGTAAGGAGGGGCATTTTCTGGTAGGGTGCACCTACTTTTATAGTGCCCGCATTCTCCACATCTGAAACAGATGATTGGCCTCCTAGGCCCATTTCCAAAGTTATTCCTCTGTCTAGGATTATAGTTGTTACCTTGATTTGGTGTAGCAGCCATCACATTTGCTGGTGTTGGGGGTCCTCCTTGTGTCGAGTATGTCGTTGCAGGCATTCCTCTTTATTGGCATTCATGGGCCTCATTGCCAACTTTCCTGCATAATTGACAAGTCACACTTAATAGAGGACATTCACTTACTATGTGACCTTGCTTACTACACATGGAACACCAAAGTCCACTCTTGATGCCACCTCCTTTGAGCTCCTGCAACTCTTGTCGCAGCTGAGCCAATTCCTCTGCTTGTGTCTCCTCCTCCTTTTGGAGCTTTAGAGCTTCAATTTCCCTTCTGAACTGAAAAACAGCATTCTCCTTCTCTTTGTAGGGCTTATTTCTTTTTAAGCCCTCCAGCTCTTTCCTTAGCTGTATCACCGGATCCTCCATTTCTGTACCATATGTTGGTTGGGAAGAAGTTGCTCCATACTGGTACCTTATCTGCTCCAAGCGTGTGGCTGTGCTGATGAACTCCTCTATGGAGGCTGTAGGTAACACTAATTCCTTTATTTTGCATTGGGTGGTCACTGGTAGGGGCTTAGCCAACCATTTCTTGACAAAAAAGTCGTGTGGTGGATCTGGAAATTTAGCCATTAGTTCTTTGGCCCGAGTCACAAACTCTGGGAACTTTTCTCCTGGACCTAATCTTAAATTTTCTAGCTCTTCTATGATAATCTCCGTAGTGTTGCCATGCTGGAACTGATTTTTAAAAGCATCTTTCATCACATCCCAAGTGGTAAAATGGTTTTCAGCAAACTCGTTGAACCACTTATTAGCTAACCCCTCAATTGTGGTAGGGAAGAGAATAAAAAAGGCATCCTCCCTACCCATTAGGCCTCTAGTCTTACATAGTGCCAAGAACCTTCTAATGTGTTCATCCGGATCCTCCTAAGCTAGGCCTTTGAAAGAAGGAAACTTTATATTTAATCTAGAGAGTAAAGTTTCCAAGTCTACCTGACCCGCCATGCTCTTGACTGATGATGTTGAAGATAGTGGACTGGGGGACCTTCTAACAACCTTCCTTCTTGTCTGCTTGCAGGTGACCCTCAATACTTGGGACCGGGTTGCGGTCATGGGCAGCTCATAGCCCACTGAATATGAGACACTTGATAAGAATATTTACCTTTTGTTTGATGAAGTAGCACTGTGGTTCTATGGTTCTGTCGACACTTGATCTCTTCTATGCTTTGCACTTGGATTCTCCTAAGCTCAAATCTCCTTGGAGGTCCCACCGGGCGTGCCAAATTTTGTTGGGGGATTCTTAGACAAGAAGGAGTTTGAGGGTTTGTAGGAGAAAATGAAAGGACCAGAAGAGGATATACAACTTGAAAGCTTCTGCCGATTGATTACAGTAAGACAATTACAATGTTTGAAGAAAAATACAAGCCAATACTTCTGTGCACAATCAGAGAGAGTGCTCAATTACAAAGTACCCAATATCCAAAAGTCTTCTTGCCACCGGCCTCCTCTGCACCACACCTCCACCTGCTTCAAGCTTATCCTTGTGCACACCTTGCACCAAGCTTCCACAAAGGGGGAGGACTGAATACCTTCTATCGTCACGCGCACACTGCAATGAGACCTTGAGATCCTTGGGGGGAGTATAGCTTAGCACTCTCTGCACAAATCCTTAGTCACTCTCCATGCACCTTGCACTTCCACTTCTCTCTGCGTCGCACTCTGGTGACTCCTGTATTTCTCTCTCTTGCTTCCTTAGACTATGCTCTCTTGCTTATTCTAAGATTGGTCCAAGAATAGTCCTTGCCTTGATTTGAGTGTGTCGATCACGTATGCTCCTAACTGCCATGTTATCTTGGTGCTCACCTTGATGTCCCAAGATTGTCCTCCCAAGTGGCAGCCAATGACTCACTGTTTTGTCCTCTAGTGACTTTAGTCTAAAAGCAAAAATTTTAATTGGGGGGCATACTTCCACCTGTGCATACGCTGCTGCTTCACATACCTTCACATTTCCTTTTAAGTCTTCACTTTTGCACATACGGGGGGGCTGCCGCTTCACATACCTTCACATTTCCTTTTAAGTCTTAACTTTTGCACATACGGGAGGGTTCACCTGAACCTTCCAAAACACTTTAAAACACACTTTGAACCTTAGGGAAATTAGAGAAAATACCTCTGCAACCTGCAACCCACTTTCTCCAATTTACCCTTTGTGGACAATTCATTGTGCACTACCTGTGCACTTTGACACCTGCACTTACACACTTTGACTTTGCAGCTGTTGACTTTGAACTTGACCTTGTTGACTTTGACTGATTGACTTTGACCGATTGACTTTGACCAACATGACCTTTATGGGCTTAACAAGACGTTCGAGATCCAAATTCACCTCCAAATGCCACTTTTGAGCCTTGCAAGTTTCAAAATTCTAGAGAGAGTAAAATCAAGGCATTTTCTTACAATGAACTAAATGTAGGACCCTCAACGAGGTACTTAAAACATGATTCACAAGAATTTCAGTCATGCATTTTATTCTCCTATACTTGCTCTACCTTTCTCTCATTCGGAGTTTTTCTTAAATCTTTCATCTTCACCTTCAAAATTTGACTAGAAAACATGATGTAAATAAGGTCTAGAGAGAGAAAATGAAACTTGTCAACCCAAAATTTTTCCTATATGCATAAAATGACCTTATTATTCATTCTAAGCATTATCCCCACAATGTTCAAAATGAATTATCACTAACAAAGAGGCCTATTACAATTCTTCCCCCCTTAAGAACTCTGTCCTCAGAGTTGGAAAGAAGGATAATGTGTTAGTAAATCATCTAAATTCACCCAAGTCAAATCTTCTACTGGGTATGAGTACCATTTCACCAAATTTTCTACTATAGATCTATTTCTAAGAAATACTTCCTTCCTATCTAATATTATTTCCGGTTCAAGCTCAAAAGAGCCATCATCTTTTAGCTTATAATTGTCGTGCAAAACATGAGCAACATTAGATACATATCTTTTAAGTAAGCTAACATGAAATATTGGATGCACATTTAAATGTTTAGGTAATTCCAGCAAATAAGCAAGAGATCCAATCTTTTTCAAAACTTTAAAAGGACCTCCATATCGAGGAGAAAGTCTATGATCCTTCCGTAGAAACAAGTTAGATCGATGAGGATTAACTTTAAGAAATACCATATCATCAACTTGGAATTCAAGTGGTCTTCTCTTTAAATCGTAGAACTTCTTTTGTCTTTTCTGAGCTTCTTTTATGTGTTTCTTAATTTTTCCAAGTTCTTCATCCATCTTATCAAGCATTTCTTTGCATACTTGTACTTTATTTGGAAAACCCGAAACGAAGGTGGAGTCAAACAATTATGACCATACATAGCTTCAAACGGAGTCATTTTTATAGATACATGCCATGCACTATTGTATGCAAACTCAACCAAGGGTAAATATTCACTCCAATTATCCTGCTTTTCATTCACATACATATGAAACATATCTTCAACTACCCTATTAACCCTCTTGGTTTCCCCATCAGTTTGTGGATGGAAAGTTGTACTCATACGAAGTTGAGTTCCAATCAATTCAAATGTCGCTTTCTAGAAGTTTGACGTAAATCTAGAAATATTTCTTTTACAAAGATTCTTGAAACATTCAATGCAGTTTCAGTCTTTTTCATAGGAAAGAAATGTGCCATCTTGGTAAGCCGATCAACTACAACAAATATGGTATCATGCTTACTTCTGGTCATAGGTAGCTTAGTGATAAAGTCCATAGAAATAGGCTCTGACTTGGAACATCCAAAGGTTGAAGCATTCCAGGCATCCTCTTAAACTCAGATTTGACATGTTGGCACTTCAAACATTTACTTACAGATTTTCTAATATCCCGCTTCATACATGGCCAAAAGTAAGAATACTTTGTTTTAACATATATCCTTGAATAACCTGGATGTGTAGAAAAAGGTGCATCATGACAATCATGCAATATTTTAACTTTTAATGGAGATTCAGAAGATATGCATAGTCGATTGTTACAATACAATGTTCCATTCTGCAAATGAAATTTTTCCTCATACATCAATCCCTTGTTCGCATTCAAAGCATTCAAAATAGGTGCATAAAAAGGATCCTGTTTTATCTCTTATTGAATTTGATTGAGAAAATCAGAATTTATTACAGAAACAAGATTACACAAAGGTCTCCGACTCAATGCATCAGCAACCTTATTTTCCTTACGAGCCAGATACTTAATCTTAAAATCATACTCACTTAATAATTCAATCCAACCCTTCTGCCTATTGTTAACCAATGGTTGTGTGAAGATGTATTCTAGACTCTCATGATCTGTTTTCAATTCAAAGTGAACCCCTAACAATAGATGTCTCTAATGCTTAAGTGCATGCACAACAACAAGCATTTCTAAATCATAAGTAGGATAGTTAAGTTCATGTTTTCTTAGTTTTCTAGACTCATATGCCACCACCCTCCCATCCTGTGAAAGAACACATCCTATTTGACTACCAACTGCGTCACATGCAACCACAAAAGGCTTTCCCATTTCTGGTATTTTCAAAACACAATTCTCAATGACTTTTTGTTTCAATGTTTCAGATGATTTTTGACAGGCACCACTCCACGCAAATCCTACATTCTTTTTAGTCAATTGTGTAAATGGAGTAGCTATCTTAGAGAAATCCTTAATATGTGCTCTTTCATATTGTGCGAATCCAAGAAAACTTCTAACATCCCTTACAATCTTAGGAATCAGCCAATCAACTATTGTTTTTACTTTATCTTTATCTATAAGGATTCCTTCTTTTGATATTACTCTTCCTAGATACACAAGTTTATCCTTAGCAAAGAAAAACTTACTCTTTTTCCCATACAATTTGTGTTCTCTAAGAGTTTGCAAAGTCTTCTTGAGATGTACCGCATGCTCAGAATCATCTTTATAGTATACAAATATATCATCAAGGAATACTAAGATGAATTCATCTAGGTAATCATGAAAAATATTATTCATCAAGTAGATAAATGTGGCAGAAGCATTTGTTAATCGAAAAGGTAGAACCGTAAACTCATAGTGACTATTGAGAGCAGTATGGAAACCCAAGGACTGACTAGACAAGGAAGCCAGCGGAGAGAGTCAGAGCGAGGTGAAGGATTAAGTAGACAAAGCAGTCGGTCGCAAATCTGGCAGATAGGCCCTTCAAATTTTTCCAAATCAATATCTTTATAACAGTGATTCTTATCACTAACAATCATTGTAAATACCATTTCATATTTTTTTAGCTCCATTTTGTGCAAGCCAAGGAGTCCTTGAGCTTGAGGAGCCTTAGAAGTACCTACATATCAATTTTCGTATTTTTTAGACTCCGTTTAAGCCCTCAAATTGGCCCTGGAACCTAATTTTTAACTAGGCCGTACACTAGGTCTGGACAAGGCCAAAACCTAGTCAAAAACTATAAATAGAGCTAGAGAGCTCATTTTTGAGGTTAGCTTGTATTTGAATTGAACTTGTATGAGCATTTTGGAAGTAATCTAAAGAACTCCATTGCTTCTCACTCTTTGTCTTACTGTGTGTGCGCGTGTGTGTCTATGTGTGTGCAAGTTAGTGTGCTTCTCACTCACGCACTTGTGCCTTCACTTTCTCGAGGTCTTCATACCATCCTCATGTCTTCCCGGATTGACATTAAAGGAGGTGCTACTCATCACTGAGCTACACCAAATTTTGGCGCTGTTGCCGGAGATCGAGCTTTGAGGACGAGCGTGTGATGGTAAGACGTAGAGTTGTGATGTTGGCGTTGTAGGTAATTTCTTTACTTTTCCTTACTTTTCTCATCCTTACTTCATCATCATCATCACCATCATCATCCTCATCATCTTCCACCTCCATCTCCATCATCGCAAAAATTTCAGTTTTTTTACTATATCTCCTTCCTCCTTTCATTTACCTCATTTCACTTGTGAGAGAGAGACAGAGAGCGATCTTGTGTGCACTGTTTTTGCATGTTTTTTGAGTTTGCTTGCAGGTATTGGCCATCCCATCATCTCCAGCACGTCGCGCAGGTACGGAAATGTGCAGAACTGTCTCTGTGTCGCAAGCTTCTGTCCATCGCGATTGACAAAAAAATTCATCTATTCGTAAAATTAAGTGCACCACAGTAGACTAGAGACCTTGCACATCACAAATCCACAAACATTTTTGGAAAATTTGCATTTTTTTAGTCCATCACGATTGATAGCCAGTCAATCGCGATTGACATTGTCCATCGCGACTGACAGACCCCGACGGACACGTGTCCATCGCGACGGACACCCCTGTCCATCACGACCGACAGAAAAATCGCGACTGATACCTGTCCATCGCGAATGATACCTATCCATCGCGACTGATACCTGTCCATCGCGATTGATACCTGTCCATCGCGACTGATACCTGTCCATCGCGACTGATACCTATCCATCGTGATTGACACCAGTCCATCGCAATTGACACCAGTCCATCGCGATTGACACCAGTCCATTGCCACTGACACCAGTCCATCGCGATTGACAGCCCAGTCGATCGCGATTGACACCTGTCCATCGCGATTGACAGCCCAGTCGATCGCGATTGACAGCCAATTTCGGCCAATTTTTTAGGGTTTTTTTATTTGAAGATTTTGGCTAATTTTGGACATGGATCATGGACTCTAGAGCACATAAGGAGGCTATAGGCAAATAACCCGAGGAAAACGTGTTGCCCTGTTGGCCTGTTTGAACCCTGTTTTCATCCCTGAAGCCTGAACTGACATAACTTTCTCATACGAAATCCGTTTGCTGTGATTCTTGTTTTGTTGGAAAGATCGTGGGGAGTACAACCAAAACTTCCAATGGTTATGTGAAAATTAATATCATGATTATTAGATAGGGTTTTTTGAAGTTGACCATACCCCGAGGTAGGAAAACTAAGGGATCCTTGGGATTGTTTTCCATAAAAGCAAAGGACAATTTGGTCTGTGAGTTACATGCATGAAAGTGGTCTATTGTGTCATTTGAATCTAAGTCTTGAGCTAACCGTGGGACTTTTACAGATCCAGCAAGAGCACTTGAGGGCATTCTAAGCAAGAGTAAGTGCAAGCTTGGGAGCACACGTCCTGGGCACTCCAGGGCAACCAAGAAGGAAAAAAAAGGTTGGAAATTCTCAACTCCCATTGTCAATTCCTAGCTTAGGCTAAGAACCACTAGTGATAAGAGTAAGCCAGGGTGGCGATAGGCATTTATCAAGTTGAAGACTACATAAATACTCAAGTTCAAGCTAACGACATAATCTTTGCACGGTCGAGAACTCTAAAGGAAAAGAACCTAACATGGAACGATCAACTTACAGTGCAAAAATTAACTCAAATATTCCTGACGACGTGATTTCTGACAAGAGCATAAACACGATAATCGACTAAAAATGAATCAAGTGACTGATACAAAAGAACTCAGCAACGAGGTTGTACTTGGGCAAATTTGGCCTATTCAATTAGGCTTATGAACCTTAGATCAGGGCGACATCTAGGGAGAGATAGACAAAGTCTTAGGTCTTCAGAGGCTGGGCCCAACAGTTGAGCCACCACTCATACTACCCTAGCTCTGAGACCAGTGAATCAGAGATGTCTCAAGGCATGGACCGACCTACGGGAAGTTCAGGAGTGCCATACTTGCAGAGGGTAGAAGGCCCGTACAAGACACAGCTGGAATACCTTAGGACCAACCGATTAGGTGCTAGCATATATGAGGACGGTTTAGGAAGATCCGTGGTCCAGATTAAAAACCCTAACCGATCCATAGGACTAGAGCACCCAGCTGGAAAGTTTGAAAATGGAGCATACTTGGACAAAGAAGGAACCATATACGTAGTCACCAGTCACCCAGATAGGACAGATGAATTTGGGAATGTGATCTCAGAAGCGGATTTAGGTGATCTGGAGCAAGGAAACATGGATGTAGAACCCAGAACCTCTCGAGGCAAATCTGTTCTCACTAGGATTATCACACCAAAGTGGATTCCCCAAGACAATAAGAGCATAGATCTACTCGTGAACCGAGAGACTGACGAAGCCTTTTGGAGGTATAAATCTGATCGGCCAAATGACATAGGAACAATCATGATCTATGAGTTCAAAGATCCTGATAGCCCAAGCAGGGTGACCTACCTAGATCATGCTTCAGAGAGGATCTTTGTGGTAACAAAAAATGATAGGCATTCTTACACTTGGAAAGGTGAATTCGTTTTCCCCCAACCAAGATCGAATGTGTCCTATGGCCACCCGGGAGCAAGAACGTCCCATGCTCATGGAGCTCAAAGAGACAGACATAGAGATAGACCTGAGGTAAGCTTTTCCAACCCAGGGGGCAGAGAAAGAACGAGGACGGAAACAAATAGAGTGGAACTTGAAGGTCATAGAGCCCCAAGAAACCGAAGAAATTCCGAGGATTTTCCTTTGCCAAGACCGAGAGAGCACACGAGGACCTTGAGACCGACCCAGCTAGTTAAGTCCATGAAAAACTACTTTGATGGCACTGGAGACCCCTACGATCATGTGGCTGAGTTTAGGCAAGTCTTGAGAGCTGAACAAGTTGAAGATCTGTTCACACAGTACAATGCTTTTGGCCTAACCCTTAGGAACACTGCCCTGACATGGTTTCAACCACCAAACGAAAGACAGTTCAGGAGCATAGACCAACTCCTAGAGGCTTTCATTATTGAATTCTCTAAGAGTGGCATAAGGCATAATACCTCCTCATTGATTCACAGCATCAAGCAAACCCCTCAAGAGACTGTGAGACTTGCAGGAAGAAGATTTAGGCAATATCTAGAGAGATGTCCCATCCCTGAGTTACCCACACCTGCCAAACAAGTGGCTCTGTTCCTGGATGGATTGCTAAGTACCAAATTGAGGTCATATGTGTACTTGAAGGACCCTATGACCATTGAAGAGTGTTTTTAGCATGTGCATTGACATCGAGGATAACCTAGGGGAGGAGTTAGAGCTTTCAAAGATATACAAAGATTCAGATAGTGCCTCTAGCCTCTCTTCCACGCAATCCACATCAATTGAGGAACTTGCAGAGAAAGTAGCTCAGAAATTAGGTGTCACTAGCAAACAGTTCCCAAGGTTTGCTCCTGTGAAAAGATGTTATACTTGTGGTGGCGACCACATGGCGAATGTATGTCCCATTATGGCTCAACCCCAAGTTAATCCTAGTAGCCAATAGTGCACCATAGAATGGAGGTACATCAATCACACCGCGCAAGATTGCCCCTACAATAAGCAAACCGTTAGGCAGACGTACCCACAACCATACCCTCAACAAGGAAGATACCAGAACCAGTACCCACCTCAGCATTATGCGAGGCCTCAACAAACCTACCAACCCTACCAAAACCAACAAAGGCCTTAGCCTGTGCTAGCACAACAACCCCCTGCTCCAGCTAATGTGATTCCGGTAAAGTATGCTGCTGCAGAAGAAAACCTAAATAGAGCTATAGTCCCTGTAACACCAGTGCTTTCAGAAAGTGATCCTAGTGACCATAGCTTCGATTCTAATCATGTTGATAGTCCCCAGGCTTACTACATGCAATCTCCTGAACATGGTGAGTCCTACTATAGTGAAGAGCCAAATGAACCTAGTTGGGAGTCAGATTACGCAAACGTCATGTACGCAAACCCCAACCCTAGACCTCAACCTAGGCAAGTAAGATCTCCATTCCCTAGAGGACCATGCTACAGATGTCAAGGAGATCATCTCATTCGTGATTGTCCCGTGCCTCCACCTACACAACCCCAGTCAGTGACGATCGAGGGCTTTTGCCAAGAGTGTGGAAAGGAGCATCTCTTATGAAACTGCCCTAAGAATCCTAATAATATGCCAAAAATCACTCCCATTAATGTCATTGGGGTAGTAGTAGACTCTACAGGAAGCGTGACGTCCACTACACCAGTACAGGTAGTCACTAGAGCTCAGGCATTGCAGCAAAACCAAGGGATAGGCTAGGAAAAGAGCCCAGATGTTAGTGAAACAAAGATCATGACAAAGAAGAGGACTAGAGCTTGGAGAGATAGTCGTGAAAGAATGAAAAGACAATGGGCAAAGAAAATGAGTGAACTTGAGGAAAGCCTTAGAGAAACAAAAGCCAAGATAACTAAACTCACATCTCAAACTCCCTCTCACACTACCCCACCACCACCATTCCCGTCTCCATCTGACCCACCACCTTCCAACCCACCTTACACAATTCCACCACCCCCAAGAGTAGGATCAGTCCTAGCAGATCCCACTCCCGAGGACCTAAACATGATGCTCAAAGCATATCAGGCCAGAATCCAAGCAGGGCCAAACGTAACTGATCATGAAAAGTGTTACCCTAAAGCAGAACTAGAACTTGAACGAACTAAAATTTGTGCTAAGATGGTGGAATTGGCTCAGACCATGTTTGAAGCCAGTCGCCTATTTCACATCTCTAGTTCAGCGAAGACACAGTTACACTTTGATGGACTACTAGAAAGAATAGAGAAGCTGATTGCACAATCAGAAAAGGAACCTTCCTCTCAACATAAGGACAAGGCAAGTGAAGGAGCAAGTTTTCCTGCCCAAGAAGCCTATGTGCCTATGCCTATGTGCCTAACTCTACGGAGCCAGACACATCATCTTCTATGAATTGATTCACACCAGAATTCCTACGAGAGATTCAAGAAGACAAATGGGCTAAAGAAAGTGAAGCCCCTCCTCCCATTGAACTTGTGGATGATGCACATGACAAATTCCCACAAGACATCCCATCCATTTATGAGGAACAGGAGAGCACCCACTCTCAGGAAAGACAAGACTTTGAGTCTAATTCTTTACAAGAATTAACCCACTTCACAGGCCTATGGGAAGCTAAGTCTACTTGCATGAGAGCACCCACAGTCATGGTACGAAATGAAGACTCAGTCATACCTAGGAACACAGAGGTAGTGAAAAACACTAAAGTACAGTGCAACCTCACCTTAGAAGAGCTACTCAAAGTAAGGCCAGAGCTATGGAAACATGTAGCCAAACAAGTACCAGAGATAGAAAAACCTCGTTCCCAGGTAGGATCCCAGAGAACAGTGCCAGAAATACCCTTGGACAAGATAGGAGACATGAGTGAGGGCGAAGAGGGAAACACATATCTTCCTATCACTCATCAAGGATACACCACCAAGGCCATTCTAGACTCAGGTGCAGGTGTTGCAATTGCTACCACTTACCTATGGAAGCGCTTGGGCAAGCCACCACTCAGGCCCATAAGGATGAAATTGAAAATGGCCGATGGTCACATAGAGAGACCCCTAGGGCTGTTAGAAGGAATAACTTTCACCACCTGTGGTTTTGAGTTCGAGCACACATTTGCTATATGTGATTTTAGCAAAAATCATGCCTATGAGATGATTTTGGCAAGACCCTTTATGCGACAGATGCAAGTGGTACAGGATTGGGGAACCAATTCCCTATACGTGCAACATTTAGGTGTTACGACCAAAGTGAATCTCAAAGATTACTCTCATAGATATGTCCCTCCTATCCAATGGAATCCCGTCCATAGAACCAAAGATGATACGGAATTGGTGCATTCCATAGGATTAGCATCCTCATGGATGCATCAAGACACCCACTTATGGATGTGCAAAGTAGTAGTAGAACAAGAGAAGAGAGAAAAAGCCAGAGAGGTAGGTGCAAAAGAAACACATAGATCAATTCAAGACCCAGCCTATGCACCGGTAGTCTTTCCTGACGAGGAATTTAAACCCCATGGCTGGGCATAAATCTTAGCAACAATGGATGTAACCATCAATGAAGAACAATGGACACCTCACTGTGATGAAGATGGCTATGACATTTTAGTCTTCTCCATAGAGCCAATCATGGGAGAGGCAGTTCTAGAAGAATGCGAACCTAGCCCTGATGCATTTGAGGACGCAAGTGACTCCGATCTAAAGTCAATCATTATGGATCCATCTTTTGCATCAGATGAAGAATACTTCTATGAAGTAGAATTTCAACCCCAGAGGCACGGAGAGCTTACAAATGATGTAAGGCTAGCCATGCATGTAACTCCTAAGGAAGAAGGAAAGAAAAGAAAGAAGAGAGAAGTCACACAAGCAGAGGAAGAATCTTTGTTTGAGGTCCTTGAAAACTTTAAAAAGTATGAGATAGACGATAGAAGAGTCATGGTGAGAATGCCTAAACGTGAGGCACAATCAGGAGAGGCCTATGATAACAAAGAAACCACAAAGAAAATTGTGGTAGCCATAGAAGAAGGACAAGAGAGATACACATACATAGGCCATGACCTGACAGAAGAGGAAGAACAAGAGCTAATAGCCTTGCTAAGAGAATACAGAGATGTATTCACTTGGAGTTACAAGGATTTGAAGGGGGTTGATCCAGACATATGCTCACACACTATCACCATGACCTCAGATGCCAAACCCTCTAAGCAAAGGCCATATACATATAATGATAATTATGCTGCCAAGATCAAAGAGGAGATAGAATGACTGGTTGAAGCTGGATTCATCTATGAAATTGAGCACACTGAGTGGGTATCCCCCATCGTAGTGGTGCCCAAGAAGAATGGCAAGCTGTGTGTATGCATTAACTTGAAGAAGGTCAATGCAGCCACAATTTGAGATAACTATCCGCTTCCCATCACAGAACATCTCTTAGAAAGAGTAGCAGGCAAGGAAGTGTACAGCTTCCTTGATGGATTTTCGGGCTACAATCAAGTAGCCATAGCTCTAGAAGATCAGCATAAGACAGCTTTTGTCACGGAGTGGAGCATATTTGCCTTTTGGGTAATGCTGTTTGGGCTTACCAATGCACCGGCTACCTTTCAAAGATTGATGTGTCACGTGTTTAAAGAATTCCTGAGGAAGAATTTGGAAGTCTATGTTGATGATCTTTGCGCTCATTCCAACTTTAGGAAGACCCATATTCCTGAACTCAGACAAATCTTTGACAAATGTAGAGAATATCAAGTCTGCCTAAACCCAGAAAAGTGCGTTTTTATGGTCAGGCAAGGCAAGATTCTAGGACACATAGTGTCAAAGAATGGCATATCCACTGATGAAGAGAAAGTGAGAGCCATAGCCGAGTTACCTAGGCCAAAGAACATCAAGGAAGTACAGGCTTTCATGGGGCATTGTGGTTATTACCGACGGTTTATACACATGTATGCCATCATTGCAAAGCCTCTGTATGGACTTTTGACTAACTTTGAGTGGACGGATGAATGTGAGAATTCCTTCAATGAGCTTAAACGGCGATTATGTTCAGCACCAATCTTAACCACACCAGATTGGAATAAGCCTTTCCATGTTCATGTGGATGCATCCAACTATGCTATTGGGTGTGTACTCGCGCAGCCTACCGGTGAAGGTAATATGGATCTTCCGATTGCCTATGCTAGTAGACAGTTGAACTGTTGCCCCAGGTACCACAGACGCATGAATGCAGAGAATAACAGATGTACAAACGCAGAGAAAAAAAATACTCAAAGACAAAAAGAGATAAGAGACGACACCAAATTGGGTACAATCTCCCCCCACATGCTCTGATGGAGACTCTACCAGAGCATGCGTATTTATAGTAAATTCCTATTACGTCCTGAATAGAAGATACATGAGGGCCGCGCTTTGAAAAGCATGTTTTTGCTTTATTTACAAGTTTGTAATTTTCTATTTTTACAAAAACGTCGCTTTCTAAAGTGATCCATTATTTTTTACAAAAATAACTAAAAATAACCATCTTCTAAAATTATTCTTCTAAATATCTCCAAGTCCATGCGCGTTCATACCCTCATGGATCTTCACCTGCTAAATCAAAACACAAAACACAGTAAAATCCTCAAGGCATTACACCTTCATTCCAAATATCCCATAAAGTATAACATGCCACCCAGTTGACGAGCAACTGACCTTAGTTGATAAAAAATAAAATAGACATGGATGGCCAATCACATGTCGCATCACTGAACAATCATAGGCATGTGCCATGTAAATAAAAAAAAAAAACATGCATGGAACTGGAAAACTGGAATTTAATGTGATTGTGAATGATAAGCAGAAATCAAATGATGATAATGTGGAATTAGTGATGTTTTGTGAATCCATTGTGATTCTTCAAATGAATGATTTTTATATTTAATCAAATATCTATGGTATTGATTACGTGTGCGTGTAGTAGTAACATCATGATCAAGTATTTTTTCTGGAATTAAAACTTCAGCATCCTCTTCTAACAATGGAGGATCATCCAAAATAGGAATGAGTGGTAAAATTCCTTTAAATGGTTTTAATAAACTGATATGAAAAGAATTATGAATATTCCAATGAGAAGGTATATCTAATCTAAAAGCATTCTCATTAATTTTTTGAATAATACGAAAAGGTCCATAATAACGTTGTGCAAGTTTTACCTTAGGATGTTGTAGAATATTTTTCAAACGTCGTTTAATTATGTGTAACCAAACATAATCATTTTCATTAAATTGTTTAGCTTCTCGTTTCTTATTAATATTACCGGTATAACGTTCTTGACTCTTTTTAATATGCTCATGAACCTCATGAAGTATAGAAATATGATCTTGTGCAAAAGAATCAGCCATAGGTATGTCAGTTTGAATGATAGACATGGGAGTAGGAAGGTTTTTACCATATACAATTTCATTTGGTGCACGTCCAGTAGTGGTATGTGTTGTGTTATTATATGCAAATTGGAGTAAAGAAAGTTTCTCATCCCAATTAGTTGGATTATCTAAAGAATAACAACGTAATAGATCCAAAATAGTACTATTCGTAGCTTCACTTTGCCCATTACTTTCAGGATGAAATGCAGAACTAAAATCTATTTTAGAGCCTAAATTTTTAAATAATGCAAGCCAAAAGTGATTACAAAAACGAACATCACGATCGGATAAAATTACTTTTGGAAAACCATGATGTGGAAAAATATATTTAATAAATAATTTGGCAGCTTGAGGTGCAGAAAGAGTTTTCATGCAAGGAATGAAATATGCTTGTTTACTACACCTATCAACAATTGTCCAAATCATATCATGATGTGATGAAGTTGTAGGAAGACTAGTAATAAAATCCATAGAAATTTGTTCCCATGGCCCATTAGGTATGGGAAGTGGCATTAATAATCCAAATGCTTTATCATGATGTCTTTTGACATGTTGACAAACAAAGCATTGGGAAACATATTGTGTAATATCCTTTTCCATATTTGGCCAAAAGAAGAATTCTTTACATGTAGAAATAGTACTTTGTATGCCCCTATGACCCATATATGGTGGTTCATGCATCTCTTTCATAACAAATTCTTTAAAATCCTATGTAATACATAGCTTATGATCAAAATACAAGAATCCATTATGAAATGTGTAATGGTCTTCACTAAATGTAGTAGAATTATTGAAAGCATTCCATGTTTGTGAGAAATATAAATCAGATGCATATGTAGGAATCATGTCATGAAATGAATAAATATGAACCACAGAAATGTTATTAATAAAAACAATATTTGTTTGTGGGGATGGAAAACGACTCAGGGCATCAGCTACAACATTAGCTTTGCCAGGTTGATATTGAATCATAGGCTGAAAATTTTGTATGTATGAAGCCCAGTTGATATGTCGATCTGAAATCAATGGTTGATTGAGTAAATGTTTAATAGCTTGTTGGTCGGTTTTGATTATGACTTCTGTACCCATGAGATATTGTTTCCAAATTTTTAAAGCATGTACAATTGCCAAAAGTTCTTTATCATATGTACTGTAGTTCTTTTAGAAGGTTTAAGCTTCCTACTTTCAAATGCAATGGAATGATCATTTTGCATCAATACAACACCTATACCTGAGCCACTAGCATTTGTAACTACATGGAAAGGTTGTGTAAAATCACGTAATTGCAAAACAGGTGCATGAGAAAGTGATTGTTTAAGTTTTTCAAAAGATTGTTGTTGTGGCAATCCCCATGCAAATTTTAACTTTTTCTTTAATAATAAAGTGAGTGGGAGGGCTAAATAAGAAAAACCTTTTACAAACTTTCTATAAAAACTAGCTAATCCAAGAAAAGAGCGAACATCATTCACCGATTGTGGTATAGGCCATTCTTTAATTACTTTAATCTTCTTTGGATCTACATGAACTCCTTGACTTGAAACAATATGGCCTAAGTACTCTAATTCTCTTTGGAAAAAGTAACTCTTTTCAGGATTTGCATAAAGTTGGTTGGTGCGTAACAAATTAAAAACTATTGCTAAATGCTTTTCATGGTCATCATCATTCTCACTATAGACAAGTATGTCATCGAAGAAAACAAGAACAAAAGCTTGGTATTCAAGAAAAATATTATTCATCATGCGTGCAAATGTAGCAGGTGCATTAGTAAGTCCAAAAGGCATTACCATGAATTCAAAGTGACTAGTCTGAGTTCGAAAGGCAGTCTTAAAAATATCATTTGGTGACATTCTTATTTGATGCTACCCAGATTTAAGATCAATTTTACTAAAGACACGTGCTCCATGAAGTTTATCTAATAAATCATCTATCCAAGGAATAGGATATCTTTTTTTTATTGTGATCTTATTGAGTGCTCTATAATCAATGCACATCCTGTAAGTCTTGTTCTTCTTCTCTACTAAAAGAACAGGTGCTCCAAAGGGAGAAGAACTAGGCTTGATAAGTCCTTTGTGAAGTAAATCCTTAACTTGATTGGTTATTTCTTGTTGATGCAAAGGTCCATGCCCATAAGGTGCTTTATGGGGAGGAACTACCAGGAATTAAGTCTATACTATGATCAAGGGATCCTCTCGAAGGTGGTAGTTTAGAAGGAAAATCAGCCATAAAACAATCCTTATAAGAATCCATAAATGATTTATGGGTATTAGGAAGTGGATGTAGATAATCGACTATGTTATTGACAAAAACAATACATGAATTGTAGCCTTTTCGGAATGCACGTTTTACTTGTGTATGACTAATTAATGGGAATGGTTGGAAATCATGTATTGCAGACAAACAAATATCTTGATGGTTAAACTTAAAACGCATGGTGTGTGTATGATAATCAATGCATGGATTATAATGGTGACGAAAAGGCATACCAAGTATAACATCATAGGACTGCAAAGGAGCAATTAAGAATGTGCGTTTATCCATGTATGAGCCTATACAAATTTGAACATTATGCACTTCACTTGTAACATTATATCTATTTCCTTGGAATGCAGCCTTAACTTTGTACATAGAAGGAAGTGGGGTTAATTGGAGATCTTTGACTAATATGTGAGAAATAAAGTCATGTGAACTACCATCATCATGTAAAATATTAATAACTTTACCATTAATAGTACCTTGCATGCAAAGTAAAGAATGAATAGAAATCGTGTTACCCAAGGTACTTAGATCCTGCTCCAATTCGTCTTCAGTCCAATCAGGTTGAATGTCTTCAAATTGAATATCTTCAGGAAACACCTCCATGTTATGTACTTTAGCTCCGCCAGGTTGCATGTGGTTAGTTGGGAACCTACATCTAGCTTTGGTATGACCAATCTTACCACAATTCCAACAAATGATACGAGACCTCTTTTGTTGGGCATCCATCGTCGTAGTTTGAAAGGTTGGAGGTTTGGTAGGGTGTAAGGGGTTTGTCTCGGGGATTGGGGAAAAAGTGGATTGAGGAGGTCGTTGAAAAATAGGTGGTCGTTGAAAAGTAGGTGGACGTTGAAAAGGAGGAGAAGAAAAAGTAGAAAAGGAACGCTTGAGTGGAAAAGTGGGTTTGATTAGTTGTGGTCGTTGACGTGTTTGTTGTAAGCGAATGGACTTAGTGATAGATTGAAATTCTTTCTCAGCATCATGTGCAAAAGAAATAGCTTCATAGAGCGCCGTCGGACGTAAGGTGTTGAGCTTAGCTTGGATTCCCATCTCCAAACCATCTTCATATTTCCGCTCTAAAGTATCTTTAGGAATCATTTCAAGTGAACGTATAAGTAATAAACGTTGCCAAAAACGTTCAGTATAGGTAGAAACAGTATCTCCATCTTTCCATCCAAAAGTCGTCCAAGAGCGACGGGCATGTAAGTGAAACTGAGGAGGAAGGAAGGACTCCTTGAGCTTTTCTTGAAAGGCTTGCCATGTGGTGGGGCGATCTGTGCTATGGCGGAAAACATTCCACCATATCTGAGCCTTTCCCACTAAGTAGTTGGTTACAAATTTCACTTTTTCCTGTTCAGAATAAGATTCATCCGAGTAGAAATCATCAAACTGGGATAACCATGAGAGAACAAATTGGCCATCTTTTCGTCCGTCAAATCGTGAAAATTGGAAATTTTTTGCACCAATCTTGGATTGTGTTCCTTGCTCTTGGGCGGTAATAATGGCCTTCACTACCCGGACTAGGTTATTGTCATCACTTTGTAGTTGTTGGAGTGCAACATCACGTTTTTTTATTTCATTTTGGGCATGTTGAAGTTCATGTCGTAAAAGTTTGACTTGTTGCTCAATTGATATCCCAGGGAGGGGTGAGGAACTAAAATCATCGATATTTTGAGTAGTTTCCATGGCCGTATGGAAAGATGCAAAACCTAGGTCTAAACATAGGAAAAGACGTTTAACAATAACATTTAAATAACTAGTACTAATAATAATAATAATAATAGTAGTATTATTAATAAATAAATAGAAGTATTGTGATAAATAAATAAAAGAAAAATAAAGTAAAAATAAATAAATAAATAAACAAATAAATAAAAGTAGAGAGAGATAAAAGTTATGTTAAATATTTATTAAAAGGAATAGAGTATCAAAAAGAGGAAATAGCCTAGTGGATAAAACTTATCTCTTGGTAGTATGAGGTTGTGGGTTCAAATCCCCTACATACTAAATAAGGAACTATGTGGGTTAACTAGGCTAACTAGGGAAATAACTAAGCCCTTATTGCCACTCATATGTTAGAATTGGTTCGCGCGTAGCCAACGGCTACCAACGGAACCAAGAGAACCAAGAGAACCATCAGTGCCAGAGAAGCCAAAGATGCCAAAGTTATGCCATAGTTCTATGCCTTAGTCGACGCCTTGGAGTAGGCCGAAGGAGTAACCGAAAAGGAGTAACCAAAAAGGAGCACAGGGGAGCACAAGGGGTATAGAGGGTACAGAGAGCACAGAGAGCACAGAGAGCATAGTGAGCACAGAGGGTACAGAGGATACGGAGAGCACAGAGAGCAGAGAGAGCACATGGGGTACAGAGAGCATAGAAAGCACAGTGAGCACAGGGGGTACAGAGGGTACAGAGTGTGACAGTGTGAAATTCGAAAAACTTGACCCGCGTAAGTAAAACCAAAAAACTTCAAAAAAACTTAATGAACGAAAAACCTGGACTAGACGGTTGAGATGGATGCCGATTCGCGAACGGACTGGATGCCACAAATCGCAATCAAAAGCCGCAACTGGACCAGACGGTTGAGATGGACACTGATTCACGAAGGACTGGATGCCACAAATCATAATCAAATGCGGCAATTGCATCAGACGGTTGAGATGAATGCCGAATCGCGAACAGACCTGAATGCTGCAAATCGCAATCAAACGCTGCAACCACCTCCGCGAACGTCTTGGCTCTGATACCACTATTGCCCCAAGTACCACAGACGCACGAACGCAGAGAATAACAGACGTACGAACGCAGAGAAAAAAAATACTCAAAGACAGAAAGAGATAAGAGACGACACCACATTGGGTACAATCTCCCCCCACATGCTCTGATGGACACTCTACCAGAGCATGCATATTTATAGTAAATTCCTATTACAACCTGAATAGAAGATACATGAGGGCCGCACTCCGAAAAGCATGTTTTTCCTTTATTTACAAGTTCGTAATTTTCTTTTTTTACAAAAACATCGCTTTCTAAAGCGATCCATTATTTTTTACAAAAATAACTAAAAATAACCATCTTCTAAAAAAATTCTTCTAAATATCTCCAAGTCCATGCGCGTTCACACCCTCATGGATCTTCACCTGCTAAATCAAAACACAAAACACATTAAAATCCTCAAGGCATTACACCTTCATTCCAAATATCCCATAAAGTATAACATGAACGCAGCTGAGCGAAACTATACCACCACCGAACGAGAAGGACTAGGCATGGTATATGCAGTTAAAAAGTTTAGACATTATTTTCTTGCAAATAAGTTTAAATTTTTTACTGATCACCAGGCATTGCTATATCTCGTAAACAAGCCATGCAATACAGGAAGATTAGTAAGATGGTTTCTCTTGCTAATGGAATATGATTTTGAGGTTGTGGTAAGGAAAGGGAAGACTCACTTGAGAGCAGACCATCTCTCTAGGCTCACATCTTGAGAAGCCCCACAAGGAGTGTTAGATGACCTTCCTGATGCTTACTTGTTTAATTTGGAAGTTGTACCGCAGTGGGCTAAGCCATTGGTACCAGTATTGACATACGGGCCTAACCATCCAGTAATAAACACAGAGGATAGAGAGGTGGTAAAAGCCCAAAAGTATCACATCATGGTAGGAAGTATGTACAAGCACACAGATCAAGGGATCTTGGCTTATTGTGTGGAAGAGGATGAGTACGCTAAATGGTTGCAATTAGCACATGTAGGTGCATTAGAGCAACACCACACAAAGCAATGAACCCTACAAACACTAAGGAGACTCGGAGTGCATTGGCCGACTATGGAAGCTGATGTCCAAAAGTTGTGCAAGGAATGCCCAATCTGCTGCACTAAACCACCTATGGAACATGCCACTCTTTATCAAGTATCCATAGTGCCAGATTGGAGTGGACCATTAGTATCCTTCCTGAGTACGAAAAATTTTCCTCCATACATGACTCTAGTTAGGAAAAGAAGTCTAGAACAAGAAGTCCTAGAGTACTCACTCATTGGTGATAATCTCTACAAGCGTGGTAAGGATGGTTACCTGAGACTATGTGTCCATGAAAGTGAATATCTCAAGATCTTGGAAACTACTCACCAAGGTGTAGCAGGAGGACACTTTGGACCAGATTGGGTGATCAATGCAATACTATTTGCGGGCTTCTGGTGGCCGACCCTTCACATGGATGCACATACTTATGTGAAACGATGTGATGTCTGTCAGAGAATTTAGTATCCTATACGTAAAGATGAGATGCCACTGAAATCTATGATGGGTGGACGTGCATTCTCTAAGTGGGGAATAGACTTCGTAGGTCCTATTAATCCCCCAGCTAAGGGTTCCCATGCAGAATATATCATTGTTGCGACAGAATATCTAACAAAGTGGGTAGAGGTAAAAGCCACAACGAAGAACGATGCTCAAACAACAGCTAAGTTTTTATTTGAGAATGTGTTCACTAGATACGGGCTACCTATAGAGCTAGTTAGTGATAGAGGCACTCACTTCTTGAAGGAAGTTATTGAAAATCAGCTCCAAGAATTCTTGGTAGTACATAAGAAGTCTGCCCCCTATCACCCTCAAGCAAATGGCCAGGCTGAGAGCACCAACAAGATTCTGTGCAATGTGTTGATGAAATTAGTGAACAATAAACGCTCTGATTGGGACAAACAGCTACACCATGCTGTTTGGGCATATCGAGTCGCCTACAAAACGGTACTCCAAGCCACCCCCTTTCAGATGGTGTTTGGCCAAAATGGAGTGCTACCATTAGACTTCTTAATACCAACACTGAAAGTAGCAGAGGAGCATGAATGGACGGGTCATGAACTCTCCTCTAGACTTTTTGACCTTGAACGATTAGGAGAAACAAGACTGAGGGCAGCTGCAGGGATATATGCAGCTAAGAAACGACAGAAGGCATACTTTGATGCCCACGTTAAGGATAAAGGTTTGAAGGCAGGCGACCTAGTACTAGTCTACACTTTGAAACAACACGCAAGAGAACTAGAGAAAAGAGGCTACGGACCTATGATCATAAATAGGATCTCCACAAGTCGAGCAGTACAACTAGCCACTTTAGAGGGTGATGTTCTCCCAAGCTACATTAGTGGATGCAGAGTCAAGTTATATCAGGAACCTCTCACAGAGGAAATGCTAAGTGGACTCAAGATTGCTAAGAAACGCAAAGAAGAAGAAAAGCGAATTCGAGAAGAAGCTCAAGGAGAAGCTTTAGAGCGCATACGGATAATGAAATTAAGAAGAGAAGGCAGAGAGCAACCTAGGCTAGGTGCATATGCAGACCAAGGATATCACGTGGCTATGTGTGAAGTTTCAGGTATCAGCTCTCATAGGATAATTGATCGACGTCCTTTTATAACCTTAGATATAGGACAAGGAAAGGGTGCCAGGACTGTAAGAGCCTTGATTGACTCAGGTGCAGCCACTAGTGCTGTCAAGTTGTCTTACTCTCAAGAGTTGAAATTAACTATCAGTCCTATAGAAGCATATCTCATAGGATTGGGAGGTGTGGAAACCCCTTGCATGGGCGAGGTGGATCTTCCCATCTCCATTCAAGACGAAGCAATGACAGTCAAAGTACTAGTGTGTCAAGATGAGGACCTCACTGAGCCTCTTGTCTTGGGTCAGGACTGGATCTATGATCATGCAGTCAACCTAAACCTAAGAAGTGGACTTCTTCAGGTATGGGTAAATCATAGTCGAATTATAGTTGAACTGGAAAATGAGGCACTCAAGGAACTAGGTAAGGCACAAACTCCTGGTCCTTCCAGGGGTGCACATGAAGTTGACAATGCTATTCTTGTCCAAAAATGTATGATGCAGAAAGAGGATTGCCTCAACAACGGAGTCAAGGATAAGACGGTACTCCCTTCTTCTCCAAAGTCCATAAGGATGCAGCAACGAACGGCAGATCAAATACAGAAGAAGCAGAACACTACCTATACTAGAGGCCAAAAAAGGAGCAAAGTAGATTGTTTCAGCCGATGAAACAAGTATGGAGGCAAAAAGGCGAACACCCTGTTCTGACCAGGCCAACACCACGGCCAAAACCTCTTATTAGTAATCAACAACACGACACTAATAAGAAGTCCTTCATACATTCTTCTGCGAAAGTGAAGTCTATTTGGGTACCCAAGAAGTCAATGAAGGCCAGCCCACAATCACGACAAATCTGGGTGCCTAAGCTTGCTTGCGGGCTCAAATAGCTACACCAAGGCCAAATCCTGTACAACATGTTTCACTCACGCAAACATCTGAGGCCCAGTCTTACACATCACGCACGAACACGTAATCTTCCATGAGCACAAGTAGAATCACTTGTAAATGGGTCCCTAAAAAGCCCCATTTTTCAAGTAAATACCCTATCACACTCTCCACAGTCTCCACAAAGTCAAAATCAAAACCTATCCATTGCATTTGGCAACCTAAAACTTGTAATAAACCCCCGGACCCCAATTGTAAATCCATGTCCACCTACTAACTACGTCACTCTCACACTACATCATTCCACTTAGTTCTTAGGTCTACCCAATTCCTAACTACACACACAAGCACCAAGCACTTACTGACCCCCTAACCTCTCCCGAACCTCATGTTAATGTTGTAACGGGGACATAGTGTCATTTTTTGTGTCCATTGCAATGTAAACATTTATTCATATATTCTCACAGAACCGGTTGCGAATTCTTCAACATGGCTGAGGCGGCAGGAACTAGCTCTCAAACAGAAACGAGCCAGCAAGTGGTGGACTTAGACAATTTACCCGTGTTGCGTGAGACAAATGGAAGACCAGAAGAATTGCAGGCCATCAAAATCATACCTATAGCGGACCCTCCTAGTGGCCATACCATGCCCGTAGGAAAAACTTCCCACTGGTTTAGTGAAGTGGCAGGACCCTTGGGAGAGGGAACATACCTATGGGAATCAGAGTTGGACTTCAATGGGAAGCAAGGTAAATACCATTTCTTTACAAGAGAATTGGAGAAGTTACAAAATGCAGAAGATCTACGTTCGGTATGGGAGAAGGCAGGATTGAATGCATATTTCAGTGCACGGCTCCCAAAGCCTAACTTCATGCGATGCTACTATCTCATCAACACCTTGACTCCAAACAAAAACCCAAAAGGTGCAAGCTCATTTATGATCCCATCTCTAACAAAAGGAAATGAGCTCAAGAGGTTCAGGCTATCAAACAACTTGGTGAGGGAGGCTCTAGATATGCGCCGAATGCATATTCCTACAGAGAAGGAAACCCTAGTACCGGATTACATGAAGAATCGAAGTCTCACCAAACTCAAGGACATGGTGTCCATGACGCCTAATATTGCAATACACCTTCGCATGTGCATGCAACACTTTGCTTTTCGTGCCCAAGATAGATTCACCATGCCGCCCAAAAAGATTTGGTTTAGTTTGTATCTGGCAGAGACACAGAGCCTCACCATCAACTTACCCCATTGGATAATTGATCAGATACACCTAGCTCACAAACGAAGGCCACGGAAACAGGTTTTATATGGATGTTGTGCTTTGACGAGAATAATTTATAGGTGTTTGGCTTATGACATCCCTATTCAACGGGCCCTAATGTGGAATCGTGTAGAGCAGTTTAGAGGCAGGACATCCACTGGACCCCCTTCTAAGAAGATGAGAGGTACTGTCCAAGTCCCTTGTGCTCAACCACATGGAGCCACCCTAACACTAGACGTCACCCCTCCACCCCGAAGAGTCCGACCATTCACACTCCGACTTCCAAGACGCAGCACCGATGGTCCTAACTTGATATTCCCTCCCATCCCAACCGATCTTGAATTTCCCAGTGGTGCACCTTTGGAAGAACTCACGAATAAAGACTTCGAACAATTATTACAAGATGTAGAGCTGGAGGCAGAAGAGGCACAACAAGTGGAGAATGTGCAAACGCAAGCAACAACCTCCCAAGTGGATGAAGAGGATGATGAAGATGAAGATCAAGAGGAAGATGAGGAGGATTATGATCAAGAGCATCATGATGAGCAACAAGAAGTGCCAGAAATTGTAGGTGCACCTGCATATACAGCTCAACTACAAAGGTTATACGACAAAATCAAAGTAGTGCAAGAAAGGCATCAACTCTCTCTTGTGTCAGGTCAAGCTTTGATGCAAGAAATTCTATCAGATGATGGGGTGGATCAAAATTTCATTGACACCCTCAAATTAGTGTCAGAGTCTTTAGGAGTTCCCGAGGCTGTCCACACTGCAGTCCGCCAGTCCGTGAGGTATGACAAACGCAGAGTCGACACATTACCACGAGCAGGTAAGACTATCAGGATGCCCGTCACAGAACAAGAGGTAACCATTGAAACCACAGCTACCCCCATCACCACCATTGACCTCTCTGCTGAAACCTTCGTTCAGACATCACCCATCTCACCCCAGTATCCCCCATCACCACCTTCTCCACCCCCACCACCACCTCCCACCATTGAAGAAACGACAGTCATCACCTCTACCTTCACTTATAACCCATCCTCATTCACATCATTCTCATTCCGAGAACCCACCTCACAGGACACCCTCTTCTCTTTCGTCACCAATCCATTGTACACTTCAACCCTTCCATCCTCCGAACCCATAACTGGCCATCCCATAATCCCAAGTGTGGTTGGAAACCCAGCACCCACAGAAGGCACCCTGTGTTTCCCAGCATATCCCCCAATACGGGTACACCCATTCCATGACCCTCACTTCCCATCTGGCCCCTACACCTCTTTCAACCTCACCTCACCACCCCATGATACCCGTCCTTTGTGGAGCAGTTCATCCGCTCTCCAATGTTTCAAAGGCACATTTCCCTGATGTTCGCAACGACATCAATTTACACGAACACCACACTCAATTCACCTACCATACCCACCTACATGGTAGCCCCTGTACACACCACTCTGTCTGACTCAATGGACACTTCACCCACCACAGCACCTCTCCCCACGATTCCACCATCTCCCCCTCCCTTACCCCCCACCTCACCACTCACCACATCATTGGCACACACAGCATTCACTACCTCCCTCCCCAATCCCACCTCCCCTGCATTCCAAACTTTTCCCCTTGCATCTCATAATGTAAATAGCACGTTCAATACATTACTTCAGTGTGCACATCAACTACAACAAGAATACCATCAATTGGAAGAACGCACTGCTGCCCTCCAGGCAGAATCTCAACGTCTGCAAGCTAGAGTCAACACTCTTGAAGCCGATTACCAAACGCTCCTAACCGAGCATACCACCTTACACCAGGCTCACTCCGAATTGGAATCAAAGACATCGACAATAGATGATCAAGCAGTCAAGGAACTAGAAACAGTGCTCCAAGCGCAAATGATATCTAATGCTACACTCAGACGCAACCTTGGGCTATTAAGGAAGCATATGGCAGCAGCACTAGAAGAGAACAAGGGGCTTCAACAACAAAACCAAGACAACTTTGAAGCGGCTATGGAAGGAACTGCAGGAGCAACCATTAGCCCTACCAAGTATAGAGCAGTCCCATCAAAAGACATTCGCATCTTATTAGAGGAGCATGCAAATTTCTTGGAGTCATATGAAAAGTTAGAGACTGAATGTGTAGACCTAAAGAAACAGATAGCCCGTGCCCCCACAGCTCAACAGGAGTCAATAATCTTGGAATGCTCCACAAAAGAATTAGAGACCCTCTGTAAGCAGGTGGCAGAACTCAAAGCATGCCTCGCACCATATGAAAGGCCACCCTCGCCCACTAAAGAACCAGAACCTGAAATAGTAGTGGAAATCCCCGTTGATGATAGCTATGAAGAGCCGTACGAGCCGATGCCAACACCTGGTGGTCAGACTACAGAGGAAGGACACGATACTTTAGAAATTCAAGTTCCAGATTGGGTCAAAAGGGTGGAGAAAGTGGGTAAGACACATGATGATCGCGTTGTCGTGCAAATGCAATCTCTGACAAATCTCGAAGAAACTGTCCTTCGGTCTTCTTATTTTCAGAACCTATCCCACCAACGGTTAATCACAACATCACAGTCGCAATACATGCCTTATTTTTTCTTGCTACATGATTATAATGCAGAAGTTAAAAGACATATAGGGAAGGAGCCCACATTTTCCACTCAATTTGAGCTAGAGGACTTACCGGCAGATGCGCGTGCTGGCTCGATCTTCCAGCCTAATTGGCGTGCACATCTCCTAACCGATTACCTTGAGATGATGAGCACCTGGGCAACCATGCCACTGTATATCAAGTATAATCCATGCTATTGCCCAATGGTACGTCGCTGATCATGGCAAGCATTTGCGATCAAGGTACGCAACAATAAAGAATGCTCGGCTTGGATTAACTATCCATATTTTGCTCCACCTCGAGGGACCCCAACCGTAGCCTACATGATATCAACAATTCCGCACTGGTCTACACGTCTAAATAATGTACCCGACATAGCAGTGAAAATGTGTATGAAAATATTCGAGCTCATGACGATTGTCTTCAAAACCTTTCGGAAGGTACAAGCTCCATACATCTCTACCCCTGGATTCTCTCAAGGTAACAAGGATTTAGTCTACAACATGAGCGAGACTCCCTCGGTCACTATAATCTTTGCCTGGCATGCACGAATAAAGTACTTACCCGCATGCTTCAAGCAGACATTTGAGGAAATGTTCTCTACCGGATTCTGGGAATATCATTCAGAAATTTTCATTCCCAGGCCCACACATTTGCTATATCTATTCATAGTAGAACAAGTGATCCATGCAGATCAGCGTCTGCCACATCCAGACATTCCAGGACCAATCGATTGGGATCGTATGATGACAGACTTGGCCAGAGGGCTACGCATACAAGAACATCAGCTTGCCACTCAGGTTGTGGAATATTACATCCAACACTCCCAGCAACAAGGGTCTGTCAGGGATGACAGACGCAAGAGAGGGGGGGTGTTGAGAGCAGTATGGGCACCCAAGGACTGACTAGACAAGGAAGCCAGCGGAGAGAGTCAGAGCGAGGTGAAGGATTAAGTAGACAAAGCAATCGACGCAAATCTGGCAGATAGGCCCTTCAAATTTTTCCAAATCAACATCTTTATAACAGTGATTCTTATCACTAACAATCATTGTAAATACCATTTCATATTTTTGTAGCTCCATTTTGTGCAAGCCAAGGAGTCCTTGAGCTTGAGGAGCCTTAGAAGTACCTACATATCAATTTCCGTATTTCTTAGACTCCGTTTAAGCCCTCAAATTGGCCCTAGAACCTAATTTTTAACTAGGCCGGACACTAGGTCTGGACAGGGCCAAAACCTAGTCAAAAACTATAAATAGAGCTAGAGAGCTCATTTTCGAGCTTAGCTTGTATTTGAATTGAACTTGTATGAGCATTTTGGAAGTAATCTAAAGAACTCCATTGCTTCTCACTCTTTGTCTTACTGTGTGTGCATGTGTGTGTGTATGTGTGTGCAAGTTAGTGTGCTTCTCACTCACGCACTTGTGCCTTCACTTGCTCGAGGTCTTCATACCATCCTCATGTCTTCCCGGATTGACATTAAAGGAGGTGCTACTCATCACTGAGCTACAGTGACCATATCTTGTTCGAAAATTTATCTACCTCTATTTTGATCCCGATTCGGTGATATCCAGATCTTAAGTCAATCTTTGTGAATATAGTCACTCCACTTAATTGACTTAATAAGTCATCTATGTGAGGGAGTGGATATTTATTCTTAATTATTCTTTTATTCAAACCCCTATAGTCAATGCATAAGCTATAAGAGCTGTCTTTCTTCTTCTAAAATAAAATAGGTGCACCCCAAGGTGAGACACTCGGTCTTATTAAGCCTTTCTTCAAAAGATCATCTAATTGAATCTTGATCTCCTTTAATTCATCAATGTTAAATCTATAGGGTGCTCTAGAATATGGTTCACTCCCTGGATATAGGTCATGGGGCGTCCATCTGCCTAGGTGGGGCTATTCGAGGCAAGTCTTTTGGAAATGCATATGCACATGCACATGCATGCACATACAATTGCATCTACATGCACATGCATATGCATGCTCATACATATACACATGCATATACAGGCATACAAATACACATGCATATGCACACTTACACCTACACATACACTCTTACACATCCATCTACATTGTGCTCGTGTTGTACTTTGTCTCTCCCCTCACACATCCACCCTCTTTTGTTTCCATACACAAAGAGGTCTTTTTTTCTCCACACAGATGCACACACACACACACATATCTCTCTCTCTCTCTACACACACATCTCTCTCTCTCTCTCTCACATCTTGGCAAGTGATGTGTGCACTCCTTCATCGTCTCTCTTTCTCTATTCAATTTTGTTTCCTAATTTGTCTTTCATTTTGGTTTGCAAGACTTTTTGGCATTGGGTTTTTGTAATTTGATGAGAGATGGCATTGATTGTGCTTGGATGAGAAATCTAAAGTAGAATACATGGATGTAAGTTATTTATGTACATTTATGTATTGTTTGGTTCTTTATTAGAGAGAGAGAGAGAAGAAAGAAAGAGAGAGATAGAGAGAGATAGAGAAAGAGAGAGACAGAGACAAATGAAAGAGAAAGAGACATGAAATTAATTTTTGTTAATATTTAATGTTATTTATAGAGCATACACACATGTATACATACACATCCACATGCATACATACACACACATGCACACATGCATATGCATGCATACATACAAACTGCATATGCATACATACATATGCACACATATTCATATACACACATATGCATACACATACATAACATAGAAATATGTAATGCATGCATATGCATACAAATACACTCTCATATGCATACTCACATACGAGAGACACATATACACTCACATACACACACATATTACTAGATACACTTTCTCACACATACACACATATACAGATACACACAAACACACACATATATACACACACACACTCACATGCATACATACAGACTCATGGATATTCATGCATGTGAATGCATACATACACACATATACATACAAACATGTAGATATACACTCATGCATATGCATACATACATATATACATACACATACAAATACATGCATGCACACACATATACATACATGCACATACATACACATATGGACACACATATACTTACATGCATATATACACACACATAGACACACATAAACATAGGCATACACCCACATGTTCATATCCACATATAACCATACACACATATACACATACACACATATATACATACATACACATACACATAGTCACATACACATGCATAAAAATATACAAATACACACACATATACATACACATACATACACATACACACACATATACATATACATACATACAAATACACACACACATGTTTTAGAGATAGGGTTTTAGGGTTTTACATACATGCACACATGCATACATACATATGCACATACACACACATATACATACACATACATATAAACAAACAAATTCACATATACAAATACACATAAACACACCTATTTTGGGGTTACTCTTTCAAGATTAGAAATTTAGGGTTTTATATACATACACATGCATACACACATATATGCATATACAAACATACACATATTTGGGAATAGGCTCTTAGGGTTTTTACATACATAGACATATGCATACACACATATACATACACACACATATACATACACACACATATACATACACACGTACACACATATACATGTTTTAGGATTACGGTTTTAGGGTTTTTACATACAAGCACACAGGCATATACACACATATACACATACATATATACACAAAGATATATACACATACACATATATATACACATGCACATAAACATATACATACACACATATCACATGTCACATATACATATGCACATACACACATATATATGTTTCAGAGTTAGTAGCTTAGAATTAGGGTTTTTGTCTTTTACACACATACACACATGCATACAGACATATACATACATACACACATACACACACACATATATATGCATATATATATATATATATATATATATATATATATATATATATATATATATATATATATATATATATATATATATATATATATATATATATATATATATATATATATACACATACACATACAAAAATTTCACATATACATATACACATACACATTCATACACACACATACACACATATACAAGTTTTAGGGTTAGGGTT
This sequence comes from Ceratopteris richardii, assembly GCA_020310875.1. Lineage (NCBI taxonomy): Eukaryota > Viridiplantae > Streptophyta > Polypodiopsida > Polypodiales > Pteridaceae > Ceratopteris > Ceratopteris richardii. The sequence continues at coordinate 81,268,296 of CM035411.1, forward strand.
TCAAGATTAGGGTTCTAGGGATTTTACACACATACACACATAGACACATACACACACATAGAAACACCCATGCACACATATACATGATTTAGGATTAGGGTTTTAGGGTTTTGCATACATATACAAATGCATATGAACACACACACATACACACACACACACGCACACACACACACACACACACACACACACACATATATATATATATATATATATATATATATATATATATATATATATATATATATATATATATATATATATATATATATATATATATATATATATATATATATATGCATACATTCAAATACACATACACGTACACACACATCACATATACATGCACACATACACACATATATATGTTTTAGGGTTAGGATTTTAGTAATATGATTTTTGGATTTTTTATACATACACACATTCATACACACACATACACACTTGCACACACACACTTGCATGCACACACACACACACACATATGCACATATTCATGTATGTCACATATTCATATACACATAAACACATATTCATACACACACATACACACACACACTTGCACACACACAGAGACAGATGCACATATTCATGTATGCCATATATTCATATACACATAAACACATATTCATACACACACTTATACACATATACATGTTTTAGGGTTAGGGTTTTAAGATTAGGGTTTTAGGGTTCTTACATACATACATATATTGTCATATACCATAATAGGAACATACATAACTTATGGTTCCAAAGCATATCGACTATCGAGTCATTACATATGTTGCATATAGATGGGAAAAGTGAGAGTTAATTGAGTAGTTGAATTTATTTGTGAATGGAAAAACAATTTATGAATTTAAGTAAGACATCCACTGTGTATGCTCTAAAGAACATGATATTGTAATTCATACCACAAGAATTGCTCATAACTGATAATACAAAGCATGTCAACCTTTAGTGGGAAACCAAATTTTATAAAGCCAAGGAAATAAAGCAATCAAAATATGAGACGTTCAAAATAGAAGAGGAATAAAGTTTGCTAATTTTACGATTTCTGAGAGAGAGATAGCGAAGGCTGTTAAGAAACGTAACAAGAGCATTGCCTTTTGTTTTTTTTTTCAGGGAGTTCTTCACAATCAAGTAATTGTTCGTCCGAAGATATAAGGCATGCATCTCGATTGTTTTCAAAGTTGTCGGAAGGCAGAGTTGGACTGTAAGAGGCCGTGTACTTGCCATAGCCTAGAGAGTCAAAAATTCTTCACCTCCAATTATCATAGAGCTTGGTCTCTCAAATGGAGGAGTTTGAGGAAGATGCATGAAAGATGTAGATCTTGCAAGGTTTGCACTGGCTCTTATTGTAGAAGGTGTAGTTGTACTCCTTTGCATAAACATTCACGGAGCAGAAGATATCTCCATAGCGACAGCTTAGTCCAAATAAGAGCGACTTGTCTTGTACATGAAAAGCAATGGTTTGGCTTTGTTCTATCTAAGGTGCAAGTTCGAGTATAAGGAAAGCACTTTGCATCAAAAGTAGAAGATGCAAGGACGTTGGGACACACAAAGGTAAACTTCCTCCTCTTCTACCTTGAATCTTTCTCAGAGGGAATTACCATGGCAGGAAGAGTTCAAAACGCAGTAAAGCACAACAAAGAACCGTACAAATATGAAAGCGGAAAAAAACACGCAATAGAACGCACGCACATATAGGAGCAAAAGTATGAATCAGAGGTGTAAAGAAGAGCGTGACAACTTAGAAAAAGGGCGATTGAAAAAGTATTATGGGTGGAGCGATGGAATAAAAGGGCCACATAATTAAGCTAAAGACATGTCTACTTCAAACTATTCAGAGATGGCAACCTGATTTGCATCAGATGATCATAATCATGGACTAATGCTTATGAAGAGGAAGCGATAGTCTATTTGAGAATCAATAGGACTGTGGATGTATTTTATACTTGCGGAGATGCCTCAAGTTGTTTCACGATGTACATGTTTAAAATAGTGGTGCCGACCCCAACTATACAACAATAAGAAGAGGATGTTATCTATTGGAATATGAAGAAAGCATATCAACGACACCTAAAAATATCTGAATACAGGCAACACTTGCTACATCTTTGTCAGGATGTTTATATGGAATCATAGCTCAAGGTGATGAAACACATCAACGTTACATCTCCGATAGATTAAGGGAGAAGAGGACATGTTGAGGAGCATCGACACTAAAAGCTTGATGAAGAGTAGACAACGATCAAGAGGTTTTTGATAGAGAATTCATCAGTAACATCCTAGAGATGAGTGGCACGAATCTAATTAATGCTCTGCTTGAAGATTCAACATCAATGCTATGACATATAGACATTCGTATACTTCTTCTACCGAGACATTTGATAGAAACTTGTTGATGCTGCACTTTTGACACAGGATGACATATATGAAGGAAGCTCAGAGTAGTCTAAAGGAATATCAACAAAGACCACAGAAGAATTCAGAGACATCTAGTAAAATTGGAATGGTACAGAAACGTTTATGATGGCATACATAATGATGATAGACATAAATCGAGAAGATGTAGCAGATGTTCTTGCCTCTCCCATGATGTCGCCATGCAAGTTTATTAGTTTTCTCTTTACGTATAAGCCCGGCAACGAGATGTCTCAGAGAAGAAGTTTCTTTGAATTCGCAAAAGACCAGATAGCCTATGACACTCAAGTTTCAAATCCGTGTTCCATTTACACACCTTTACTTAAGAAATGTATGCATTTTAAGGACAGAGAACTGCACCACTTGCAAGTACTTCACCACAAATGAAAATGTATGATAGAACCTTATAAATCATCATCAAGTTTGCTGATGAAGCTATAGAAGACGTGATCTAGAAGTCAGTGGTGCAGGAAGTGGAAATTTGTGATCCCAAACTCAATGTTGCGATGCTTAGTAAGGCAATAGAATTAATAGAAAGGGCTTCGCTTCCCCTGTCACGTGCCGTTCTTCCAAGGATCGATGATGTTTCAAGCTTGAAGATAGATGTATGATTCAGCATATATATACTGGAGAGAGGTTAATGAGCGATTGATGAGCGATTGAAGAAGTACTGGCTGAGGATATATAGTCATATAGATTACATGAAAAGAGAAAGTTTCTTCGATTACTGATATTGCTTGGATCACGAAGACTGAATTTAATTTGATTTGTCTACATAACACTCCAAGTCAATGCAATGGATTTTCAATATTTGCAATGAGATCTCTGATGGTACTTTGCAAAACTGAATCCTTCTTCCAACAATCTTGATGGGAGCACAACAAAAGAGTACAAGCAAGATTCGGTCATGCACGTTTGTAAAGGCCGATTGACACACTAATGAACTTTATGGGCTGCTATGGATCCCGATGGACAATCATCATTGTCGATTGGCTAGGCTTTGGATTATCTGATAGACCAAGAACTTCGCATGCTCACAACTAGAAGCATGAGCGCATTGACACACGGATGCGATCAAGTGTTTCTTTATTCTCATCTTTTCATTTTCGGTGTTCGTAGATCTTGTATATGAAGAACATCAAAGGTTGTTGGTGATCAAATCCAATGTTCTATGGAGGACTAGAGGAAGAAACTGGAAGATGCACTTATGCTCTGAAAGTATGATGAATTGTTTTGCAGAACTTGGATAGTGAAAATGAATAGAAAATGGAAGATTGAGATTTTAGGATGAAGATAATGATGATGACACTCAGATTGAGATGAAGGATCTTTGGGAGTACTCTTTTCATTATTCAACGAAATCAAATAGAATCACACTTTGGATTGAGATTGAAATTGAGATTGAGATTGAGACTGAGATTGCGATTCAGAGTGTGATTGGGATTTGATAGGGAATACACATGTGTAATCGTCTATTTGAGATTGTGATTGTGATTGCATAATCATAAGATTGAGAGAGTGATTGAGAATGAGAATGAGAATGAGATTACAATTAAAATTGTATAATCACATGATTATGATTGTGAGTGAGATTTAGATTGTGATTGAGAGTGCAAGTGTGAATGAGATTTCATAGCTCGGGGGTGGTCAGGAGGTCCAAGCTTCATCAAGAATGTATTTTTCCAAAGCTATTGTATCGACAAGGTTGAGGCTTCATCCACAAGCTACTACTTTTATATGAAATTGTAAAACATGAGACTCATAAGCTAAGTTTTATTTCATAAGGTTCTGTTCTCTTAATTAATTTGTTCAATTTGGTGAGTAGCAATTATATGATCTCATATATTTTTTTTCTTTCTGAGTGATTGGAGGAACATTACAAGTGGTATTAGAGGAGAGTTGGATTCGAGAACAAGATGTAGGCTTTGACGACAAAGATAAAAGAGCAAGAGAGTTGATTCAGAAAGTTCTTGATGAATTACATAAAGAAGAGGTGAAAGCAATAAGAGGACTTCACTATGCAAGCTTAGCATGATAAGTACTTCTTCCATTATTTTCTTGATGTCCATGGATATTTCTTAGTATACTTCATTTAAGGAATATCATCTTAATAAACGTTACAAGGCTAGATAGCTCTAGAGTCGTGTATCCATTAATAACACATTGTGATTGTAAATGCCAATTGCTTAATTGATTACGTAGTATGTGTTCTTCCAACTCTGAGGACAGAGTTCTTCAAAGAGGGGAAGAATGTAATATACCAAAATAGGAACATACATAACTTATGGTTCCAAAGCATATCGCCTATCGAGTCATTACATATTTTGTATATAGATGGGAAAAGCGAGAGTTACTTGAGTAGTTGAATTTATTTGTGAATTAAAAAAAATTACAAATTTAAGTAAGACATCCATTGTATATGCCATAAAGAACATGATATTGTAATTCATAGCACAAGAATTCCTCATAACTGATAATACGAACCATGTGAACCTTTAGTGCGAAAAAAATTTTTATAAAGCCAAGGTGATAAAGCAATCAAAATATGAAAGCGAAGGCTGTTAAAAAACGTAACAAGAGCATTGCGTTTCGTTTTTTTTTCCGGGAGCTCGTCACAATCAACTACTTGTTCGTCCAAAGATATTAGGCATGCATCTCTGTTGTTTTCAAAATTGTCGGAAGGCAGAGTTGGGCTGTAGGAGGCCGTGTACTTGCCATAGCCTAGAGAGCAAAAAATTCTTCACCTCGAACTATCATAGACCTTGGTCTCTCAAATGGAGGAGTTGAAGGAAGAAACATGCAAGGTGCAGTTGTACCCCTTTGCATAAGCATAGACAAAGCAGAAGATATCTCCATAGCGACAGCTGAGTCCAAATAAGAGCGAAATGTCTTCTACATGAAAAGCAATCGTTTGGCTTTGTTCTATCTAAGGTGCAACTTCGAGTAGAAGGAAAGCACTTTGCATCAAAAGTAGAAAATGCAAGGAGATTGGAACAGACAAAGGTAAAATTTATCCTCCTCTTCTACCCTTGAATCTTACTCAGAGGGAATTAGCATAGCAGGAAGAGTTCAAAATGCAACAAAGCACAACATAGAACCGTACTAATATGAAAGCTGAAGAAAACAACATGCAATAGAACGCACGCGCATATAGGAACAAAAGTATGAAGAAGAGGTGTAAAGCAGAGCCTGATAACTTAGAAAAAGGGCGATTGGAAAAGTATTATCGGTGGAACGAAGGAATAAAAGGGCCACATAACGCAGCTAAAGACATGTCTGCTTCAAACTCTTTAGAGATGGCGACGTGATTTGCATCAGATGATCATAGTCATGGACTAATGCTTATGAGGAAGAAGCGATAGTCTATTTGAGAATCAACTGGACTGTGGATGTATTTTATACTTGCGGAGATGGCTCAAATTGTTCCACGATGTACATGTTTAAAATAGTGGTGCCCACGTCAACTATACAACAGGAGGAAGAGGATGTTTCTCGAGTGGAACATGAAGAAAGCGTATCAACGACACCTCGAAATATCTAAAGACAGGCAACGCTTGCTGCATCTTTGTCAGGATGTTTAGATTAAGACAGGCAAC
>CM035411.1:81279321-81284321 GCA_020310875.1 Ceratopteris richardii
TTTGGCGAACTTGATTGCATCTTTAAAAATATGAGGCCACCATAATCCTTTGTGGATGATTCTATGAGCCAATTCTTCCCCCTTTAGATGTCCTTCATTGTGTGCAGCCTCTAGCAAAAGGTTTACCTCCTCTGGATAGACACACCTTCTCAAGATATCATCCTGACAGTATTTATATAAAATTCCATTTATAAGAGAATATGCTTTAGTTTTTAGGAGCAATCTTCTCTTTTCTACAGGTGTCAAGTGTTCTGGGATCTTTCCAGTAGTAAGCACATGGAGAATTTCATCATACCAATCAGTCCGAATCGCTACTAGAAAAAGATTGCTATCAACTAGTTCATCATTGATACCTGTTGCCTTTTCGCTCATTGCCGTCCTGGACACTTGATCTGCCATGTAGTGCTCTTTTCCTGGCTTAATATGAATATCAAAATTAAATTCTTGAAATAGGAGTAACCATCTCCAAATCCTCCCAACTACTCTAGGCTTGTTTATCAAATATTTCAAAGGCTGATGATCAGAAATAACAATGAAATGTACACCAAGGAGATAATGTCGAAACTTCTGAAGAGCAAATACGATAGCTAAACCTTCTCTTTCCGTTGTACTGTAATTCCTTTCAGCTTGGTTGAGTAATCTGCTGGCATAAGAGATAGGTCTATCCACTTTGTGCGATGATGGTTGAGCTAAAACTGCACCAACAGCATGAAGACTAGCATCTGTATGCACATGAAATTCCAATGACCAATTAGGAACACTTAAAAGTGGAGCCGTACATAGCCTCAACTTTAGTTCACAAAATGCTTTGTCAGCTTCAGCACTCCATGAGAAAGGGATTTTTTTACTAGTAAGTCTTGACAAGGGTTTAGCAATTTCTGAATACATCCTAATGAATCTTCTGTGATACCCTGCATGTCCCAAGAAACTTTGCACTTCTTTTGGGCTTTGTGGAATTGGCATAGAAAGAATAGCTGTAACCTTTGCAGGGTCAACAGTTATACCTTCAGCAGATACTATGTGACCAAGAAGAGTACCCTTAGTGACCAAAAAGTGACATTTATCAGGATTCAATTTTAAACCTGTTTTGAGACATTGCTCAAAAATTTCCTTTAGATTTTCCAAATGGTCATGGAAATCTTGAACTGCTGCCCTTCTCTCTGTACCTGAAAATACTGAAAAATCATCCATGAAAATGCGTAGAAAGGTTGTTAACCATTTGCCCAATATCAGATACATCGTTCTATTAAATGAAGCCGGTGCATTCTTCAAACCAAAAGCCATTTGAGTATAGACATAAGTGCCCCAGGGAGTGACAAAGGCTGTTTTGTCCCTATCATCAGGATGGATCACTATCTGATTGTAGCCACTAAAACCATCCAAAAAACTATACAAAGTGTGACCAGCTACTTCTTCAAGTACTTGCTCTGTGAAGGGCTGAGGAAATCCATCTTGAGTAGTCACTTTATTCAAAGCACGGAAATCAACACATACTCTTATTTTTCCACTATTTTTCTTTGGCACAATAACCATAGAAGAAAGCCACCTGGAATGTTCTACTGGCACAATTATACCTGCTTCCTCTAGTTTTGTAATCTCCGCTTTTACCGCCTCTGCATACTTCGGATTGAGTCGATATGGCCTACTTCTTACAGGCGCGGCTCCTTCAACTAAGGGTATCCGATGTAACCCAAGCTCTTCTGGTATCCCTGTTAGATCTTTGTAGGACCATGCGAAGACGCTTTTATAAGTAAAAAGCAAAGAAGTTACCTTCTGTAGCAAGGGAGGATAATGCCACAACCAGGATGCCAAATGGACCATTTGAGGGTTCTCTTCATCCCCTAAATTTACTTCTTGAACCAATGGTTCAGGACTGGTCTTGCTTGAGAAATCATCTCCACTATATGCAGGAGTGGATTTTAATTTATATTCTGCAACATGTTCTTCCATCCATCCTTGAGGTATATCTGAGAAAGGAAGATCTTCTCTGCCCTTAGGTTCAAAATCTTCTACCTCTGATACTTTTATCTGGGTTGCTTCCTCAAGGCTTGTGCTTCCTTGCAATTGCTCATTCTCCAACACCTTGTGGTCTTCATTGCCCTTTCCTGTAATTTCCTTATCTGCAACTTCTTCCTCAATTTCATTAATCTCCACTGTGCAACATTCTGCACTTCCCATCATCCAATTTAACAATGTATCATCTTCTTGGGGTAAAGAGGGCATTACCTGAGTATCCACAGTATATCCAGTGGTTTTTCCTGAATCAAATCCTTCTTCCAAGTGTAGTTGCAGTTGGCTATTGGTATTTGTTGAAATCCATAATTTATTTTTTCCCCAATCTTGCAAAGCTTTTGCTTGTCTCAGCCAAGGTCTCCCCAGGAGCAAAGGATAGGAAGTCTCTTGTGGAAGTGCAATAACAACAAAATCCAACACAAAGTGGCAACCCTGTACTACCATCAATACCTTTTCAATAATGCCAAGTGGCGCAACCCGATGTTGATCTGCCAATGTAACCGTGAATGGTGCCAGCTTAGTGGGGTTCAATTTCAGCTTCTTCATTGTAAAATCTGGCATTAAATTGATACCAGAGCCTCCATCTATGATCACACCTGTAAGAGCTTCATCCTTTATACAAACTGATAATCTCGAACTTTGGTAGTCTGCTAAGGGTGCAGGAGGAAAATCAACCATGAAACCATCTATACTAGGTGATTGGACCAAGTGAGCAGAGTGTATAATTTTTAATAAATCACTTCTTATTTTTGAATCCATCCTTATAAGTTCATAAAGACTGATCTTGTGATGAATACCTTTCAAGATCTGTTCAATGTTTACCTCCTGAGTATTTTCTTGTAGACGTGTTGGTTGGCCCCTTAGAGAGGTAGTCATTTCTTCATAAGCTCCTTCAATTTCCACTTGGTCCTTCCATCCAGACTTCTTTTCTTCCTCTTTATCCTGAATTCCTTGTTGTTCCCCCCTAAGGTTTGCTGCTACTTGCCTAGCTCTGGTCATCATGGGCATAGTAGAGGATGAAACAACATAGGATTGAGTTGTCATACCTTCTACTGGCGGGGAGACTGCAATCATGTGAATTGGAGCAGGACGACCTCTTGGGCAATCTTTGGTATAATGATCCTTGGCCTCTGGACAATGTTGACAGGGAGGTGCATCTTCTGGAAGAGAACACCTATTTTGCATGTGGCCGTACTCACCACAACGATAGCACATCAATGGTCTATTATATCTAGGCTTTGCAGGCCTATTCTCCTCTCTATTAGATGTATTGGAAGTACTAGCATAATATGAATCCAAATTTTGAGGGTTACCTCTCTGCTGTGTACCCTTGAGGTAGTAACAATCTCTAGCTTCATGACCATCCTTCCCACAAAATTGACAGCTTACCTTGGCAAGGCAATTTGCATTGGAGTGTCCATTGTTGTTACAGATTGTACACCAAATTTGTCTCCTTATATCTTGAGTGGTCTTCAAGTCTTCTAACTCTCGGCGAAGCTGGGCTACTTCATCATCAGTGCGACGCAGTGGTGGCAAGACCTTCTCTTCTTGTTGATTTTGTTGCATCTTCAATGCTTCCAATTCCCTCCTCAGTTGCTCAATAGGATCCAGATCTGCAGCATACTTTCGTTGTGTATCTCCTTCAAAATGTTGCCTTGCTTCTTCAATGCGTGATGCTGCTGCAACAAAATCATTGAGGGTGGCATCCAATCTAAGAGACTCACGAAGCTTCTGCTGAGATGACCTGGGCAGAGCCTTCTCTATCCATTTCTTTACCAAAAAGTCACCTGGAGCATGTGGCAGACGTGCAACAAGTGCTTTTGTTCTAGTGTGAAGTTCATGAAAAGATTCACCTGATCTTAGCTTCAAATTCTCTAGCTGATCTAGAGCTCTTTCTGAGGAATCACTCGGTCGGAATGTCTGTGAGAATGCCGCCTTCAGAGCCTCCCAGGTAGTGAAATGGCCATTTGCATATTGACTATACCATTTATCTGCAAGACCCTCCAATGTGGATGGAAAAAGTGCCAACATTGCATCTTCTCTATTCTGCAGACCACGTCCACGGCATAAAGAGATAAATCTCCTCACATGATCATTAGCATCTTCATATGCATGTCCCTTAAAGGTAGGGAACTTGATGTTGATCCTGGAGAGTAGATGAGAAAGATCCTCCATTTGAACTGGTGTCTCTTCTGACGTATCTGAGGAGAAGTCTAGAGTTCTCCTATACCCTTCTTTGGACAATGGTGTCGCACCCAAATCAATAGACAAATTTAGGGAAGGCAGAGGTGAGGTAGACTCACAGGCCGTGGTTGTTGCTAACTTGCTAAGACTCCTCCGAACACGAAGAGACTCCTTATCTGCCCGTGTATGGGTCTTGTACCTACTAGCAAAGGTAATAGGGCAAAAATACCTCCCACAAAAATGCAAAGGTCCCACCGGGCGTGCCAAACTGTAGAGGAGGTACTGGGGTATCCGCTTTTAACAAAGGTAGGGAATGAAGATTAAACACGTCCAGTACGTCACCTACTCAAGGGGGGTTCTCTTTAGGGAAGTATACCCTTTAACATTTCTGTGAGCAGGTAAATAAATAACAATTGTTGCACAGCAATGTGAATACTCCTAGAAAGGTGTGTATTCCACAAGTGACCCAAAGAGAACCATACACTTCTTGATTCGACTCAAATGGTTACAAGTAAAATCCGTCAACAGAAGACTCAAAACTAATGCTCAGAGCTTCCTAGCACTTCATGCCGAAAGACACAGCTCAATACAAAGGGATGAGAATTTCTCTAGAAGATCGGAATTACAATGTTGCTTATCCCGAAAAAAAAAAATCCAAGGCACTCTCCTACTCTATGATGCTCATAGCCCTTCACTGGAAAGCCCACATTCTGTATTCACTTCACTGAGTGACTCCCATAGTAGACTTGAAACCACCAAGAGGAAGAGATGACTACTACACGTACGCCCGAAACTCCAAAAAT
>CM035411.1:81289321-81291821 GCA_020310875.1 Ceratopteris richardii
CTTAAAAGTGGAGCCGTACATAGCCTCAACTTTAGTTCACAAAATGCTTTGTCAGCTTCAGCACTCCATGAGAAAGGGATTTTTTTTACTAGTAAGTCTTGACAAGGGTTTAGCAATTTCTGAATACATCCTAATGAATCTTCTGTGATACCCTGCATGTCCCAAGAAACTTTGCACTTCTTTTGGGCTTTGTGGAATTGGCATAGAAAGAATAGCTGTAACCTTTGCAGGGTCAACAGTTATACCTTCAGCAGATACTATGTGACCAAGAAGAGTACCCTTAGTGACCAAAAAGTGACATTTATCAGGATTCAATTTTAAACCTGTTTTGAGACATTGCTCAAAAATTTCCTTTAGATTTTCCAAATGGTCATGGAAATCTTGAACTGCTGCCCTTCTCTCTGTACCTGAAAATACTGAAAAATCATCCATGAAAATGCGTAGAAAGGTTGTTAACCATTTGCCCAATATCAGATACATCGTTCTATTAAATGAAGCCGGTGCATTCTTCAAACCAAAAGCCATTCGAGTATAGACATAAGTGCCCCAGGGAGTGACAAAGGCTGTTTTGTCCCTATCATCAGGATGGATCACTATCTGATTGTAGCCACTAAAACCATCCAAAAAACTATACAAAGTGTGACCAGCTACTTCTTCAAGTACTTGCTCTGTGAAGGGCTGAGGAAATCCATCTTGAGTAGTCACTTTATTCAAAGCACGGAAATCAACACATACTCTTATTTTTCCACTATTTTTCTTTGGCACAATAACCATAGAAGAAAGCCACCTGGAATGTTCTACTGGCACAATTATACCTGCTTCCTCTAGTTTTGTAATCTCCGCTTTTACCGCCTCTGCATACTTCGGATTGAGTCGATATGGCCTACTTCTTACAGGCGCGGCTCCTTCAACTAAGGGTATCCGATGTAACCCAAGCTCTTCTGGTATCCCTGTTAGATCTTTGTAGGACCATGCTAAGACGCTTTTATAAGTAAAAAGCAAAGAAGTTACCTTCTGTAGCAAGGGAGGATAATGCCACAACCAGGATGCCAAATGGACCATTTGAGGGTTCTCTTCATCCCCTAAATTTACTTCTTGAACCAATGGTTCAGGACTGGTCTTGCTTGAGAAATCATCTCCACTATATGCAGGAGTGGATTTTAATTTATATTCTGCAACATGTTCTTCCATCCATCCTTGAGGTATATCTGAGAAAGGAAGATCTTCTCTGCCCTTAGGTTCAAAATCTTCTACCTCTGATACTTTTATCTGGGTTGCTTCCTCAAGGCTTGTGCTTCCTTGCAATTGCTCATTCTCCAACACCTTGTGGTCTTCATTGCCCTTTCCTGTAATTTCCTTATCTGCAACTTCTTCCTCAATTTCATTAATCTCCACTGTGCAACATTCTGCACTTCCCATCATCCAATTTAACAATGTATCATCTTCTTGGGGTAAAGAGGGCATTACCTGAGTATCCACAGTATATCCAGTGGTTTTTCCTGAATCAAATCCTTCTTCCAAGTGTAGTTGCAGTTGGCTATTGGTATTTGTTGAAATCCATAATTTATTTTTTCCCCAATCTTGCAAAGCTTTTGCTTGTCTCAGCCAAGGTCTCCCCAGGAGCAAAGGATAGGAAGTCTCTTGTGGAAGTGCAATAACAACAAAATCCAACACAAAGTGGCAACCCTGTACTACCATCAATACCTTTTCAATAATGCCAAGTGGCGCAACCCGATGTTGATCTGCCAATGTAACCGTGAATGGTGCCAGCTTAGTGGGGTTCAATTTCAGCTTCTTCATTGTAAAATCTGGCATTAAATTGATACCAGAGCCTCCATCTATGATCACACCTGTAAGAGCTTCATCCTTTATACAAACTGATAATCTCTAGCTTCATGACCATCCTTCCCACAAAATTGACAGCTTACCTTGGCAGGGCAATTTGCATTGGAGTGTCCATTGTTGTTACAGATTGTACACCAAATTTGTCTCCTTATATCTTGAGTGGTCTTCAAGTCTTCTAACTCTCGGCGAAGCTGGGCTACTTCATCATCAGTGCGACGCAGTGGTGGCAAGACCTTCTCTTCTTGTTGATTTTGTTGCATCTTCAATGCTTCCAATTCCCTCCTCAGTTGCTCAATAGGATCCAGATCTGCAGCATACTTTCGTTGTGTATCTCCTTCAAAATGTTGCCTTGCTTCTTCAATGCGTGATGCTGCTGCAACAAAATCATTGAGGGTGGCATCCAATCTAAGAGACTCACGAAGCTTCTGCTGAGATGACCTGGGCAGAGCCTTCTCTATCCATTTCTTTACCAAAAAGTCACCTGGAGCATGTGGCAGACGTGCAACAAGTGCTTTTGTTCTAGTGTGAAGTTCATGAAAAGATTCACCTGATCTTAGCTTCAAATTCTCTAGCTGATCTAGAGCTCTTTCTGAGGAATCACTCGGTCGGAATGTCTGTGAGAATGCCGCCTTCAGAGCCTCCCAGGTAGTGAAAT
>CM035411.1:81316038-81356038 GCA_020310875.1 Ceratopteris richardii
CCAATAAATATTTTAATTTTTTGGGCCATCAATTGGAAGATGCAAATCTTCCCGACACCGGATGCATCACCAAGCAATAGTTCCAACTCAAATCCATGGAGTGGAAGATTGCGTGGAAATTTCAGTCCAACAAATTCATCAAATACATCCAAGAAAGGTAAAGAAAAGCTTTCTGCTGGTAGTAAAACAGGTGCAGGTTTTGAAGATGTTGATGGAGATTCAAGTGGTTCAGAAAAGAGTATTGATGAGGAACTTGGATTGCCCTCTGTGAAGACTCCAGGAGTAAGAAGGGCACATGTAGATGATATAAGAAGAAGTGATCCAGGACCAAGAAGATCTGGGAGGATGCGTAATTCAGTGCAACGACTGACATATGATAGTTACATGGCTCGCCATTGTGCCTACATGACAAAGGTAATACAAGATGTTGAACCTTCTTGTTTTGAAGATGCAATTGGTAATGGAGATTGGGAAAAAGCTATGGATGAGGAGATGGCTGCACTTTATGGAAATGATACATGGAAGCTGGTTCCATTGCCACAAGGAAAGAAATCCATAGGCTGCAAATGGGTTTACAAGGTAAAGCATAATGCTGATGGTAGCATAAGCAGGTATAAAGCATGATTGGTAGCTAAAGGTTATGCACAGACATATGGCATTGATTATGAGGAAACATTCAGCCCTCTAGCTAAAATGTCTACTGTCAGAACACTTGTTGCATTAGCTACAGCAAAAGGATGGACTTTGCATCAGATGGATGTGAAGAATGCTTTCCTACATGGTGAGTTACAGGAAGAAGTATATATGGACCAGCCACAAGGATATGAATATTCAAAGCATCCAGAATATGTTTGCAGGTTGCAAAAGGCTTTGTATGGGCTGAAGCAAGCCCCTCGTGCATGCCATGCAACGATTGCTGATTACTTAACCAGCATTGGGTTCTCTATGTGTGATGCAGATCACTCACTATATGCAAGGAAGGCTGATGATGGCATCACTATTGTGGCTATTTATGTTGATGACATGATTGTAGGTGGTGATAATGAAGAAAGCATCAAAGAGGTAAAGAAACTTCTTATGCAGGAATTCAACATGAAAGATCTTGGTGTGCTGTGCTATTTCTTGGGCATTGAGTTTATACATACAGAAACAGGTATATGGATGTCGCAAAGGCAATATGCCTTGAATATGCTGCAAAACTATGGTATGGCTGATTGTAAGCCAATTTCTATGCCATTAGATCAAAATTTGAAATTGGATACTACATCAGGTGAAGCATTGGAAAATGCTACTATGTACAGGAAAATTGTGGGAAGTCTTATATATCTCACAATTACAAGGCCTGATCTAAGTTATACTGTTGGACTTGAAAGTCAGTTTATGCAGGTTCCTAGGAAGCCACATTTGGATGCTCTAAGGCGCACTCTAAGTTATGTGAGTGCTACTTTGGATTATGCATTGTTTTATGAAGCTGGTGTGGAGTTGCAGGTTCATGGATACACCGATGCAGATTGGGCTGGTAGTACTCCAGATAGAAGATCTACTAATGGTTTTCTTTTCTCACTTGGAGGTGCAGCTATTACATGGAGCAGCAAGAAGCAACCCACTGTTGCTTTGTCGAGTACAGAGGCTAAGTATAGAGGTGCTGCAATGGCAGCATGTGAGGCATCATGGCTGGAGATGTTACTTGCAAATTTAGGTGTGGAAGTGCAAAAGCCTATTACTATCTATTGTGATAATCTTAGCAGCATACAGTTAGCACGAAACCCTGTTTTCCATGCTAGAACAAAGCATATGGAGGTACATTATCACTTCATCAGAGAGAAGGTATTAGCAGGTGATATTGATCTTGTTTATGTGAGAACAGATGAGCAGGTTGCTGATATTTTCACCAAAGCACTTGGAGCTGAGAAGTTAAAGAAGTTTTGAGAGTTGCTTGGATTACAGGATATGGCATTGAGCTTGAGGGGGAGTGTTGAGATATCAAGCTCAACATGTGATGATCCAGGATGACACGTACCATTTTTTCGTTTCTCTGACATGTATAGTGATCATACCGATATATGTCAGGAATACTTCATTGAGCTTTATTAGATTTATCTACCGAGAGTGATGGCACATTTGTTTCTTGCCAGCTCACTCATTTGCGGATATTAGGTTTTTCCGTATGTACTGATCTTTATATATTGCACTTGTTGTATTCTTGTTTTTAGGTCATTCTTGTACATTCCTTTTATGTAATAGAAGAAGAAGAAGAAGATTATTCTTCCTTGCCTCAATCTGTGTGTGTGCTTCTCCTTGAGAGTGAGAGTGTGTGTGTGAGCTCTCTTCCTTATCTCCTTCCTCGTGACAGGAAGGGCCAAGCAAAAATTGAAGGAGCTTATGAAAGGATGGCTACTTCTCTAAGGGACCAACCAACAAGTCTGCAAGAAGACACTCATGAGGTAAACATTGAACAGATCTTGAAAGGTATTCATCACAAGATTAGTCTGTACGAACTTATAAGGATGGATTCAATAATAAGAAGTGACTTATTGAAAATTATACACTCTGTTCTCTTGATCCAATCACCTAGTATAGATGGTTTCATGGTTGATTTTCCCCCTGCACCCTTGGTTGACTACCAAAGCTCAAGATTATCTGTTTGTATAAAGGACGAAGCTCTCACAGGTGTGATCATAGATGGAGGCTCTGTTATCAATTTGATGCCAGATTTCACAATGAAGAAACTGAACTTGAACCCCACCAATATGGCACCATTCACAGTTACCCTAGCAGATCAACATCGGGTTGCGCCTCTTGGCATTATTGAAAAGGTACTAATGATAGTACAAGGTTGCCACTTTGTTCTAGATTTTTTTGTTATTGCACTTCCACAGGAGACTTCTTACCCTTTACTTCTGGGGAGACCTTGGCTGACGCAAGCAAAGCTTTGCAAGGTTGGGGAAAAAAAACTATGGATTTCAACTAGCACCAATGGCCAACTGCAGTTACATTTGGAAGAAGGATTTGACTCAGGGAGAACTATTGGGTATACTGTGGACATGCAGGTAATGCCCTCTCTACCCCAAGAAGAAGATACATTATTGAACTGGATGATGGAAAGTGCAGAATGTTGCACGGTGGAAATCAATGAAATAGAGGAAGAAGTGGCAGATCGAAGAGTTGCAAGAAAAGGTCATGAGGTTCACAAGGAGATGAAGAATGAGAGTTTGTAGGAAATTATGAATGTTGAAGGGGAAACAACTCTAGAGGTTTCAGAACATGAAGGTTATGAGCGTGAATGCAGAGAAGATCTCCCCTTTTCGGATATACCTCAAGGATGGACCAGAGAACATATTACAGAATATAAGTTAAAATCCACTCCTGCATACAGTGGAGATAGTTTCTCAAGCAAGACTAGTCCTAAAACACTGGTTCAAGAAGTAAATCTAGGGGATGAAGAGAACCCTCAAGTAGTCCACTTGGCCTCTTGGCTATGGCATTATCCTCCCTTGCTACAGAAGGTAACTTCTTTACTTTTTGCTTACAAAAATGTCTTCGCATGGTCCTACAAAGATCTAACAGGGATACCAGAGGAGCTTGGATTACATCGGATACCCTTAGTTGAGGGAGCCACGCCTGCAAGAAGTAGGCCATATCGACTCAATCCGAAGTATGAAGAGGCGGTGAAAGTGGAAATTACAAAACTAGAAGAAGCAGGTATAATTATTCCAGTAGAACATTCCAGGTGACTTTCTTCTATGGTTATTGTGCCCAAGAAAAGTAGTGGGAAAATAAGAGTCTGTGTTGATTTTCGTGCCTTGAATAAAGTGACTGTTCAAGATGGATTTCCTCAGCCCTTTACAGAGCAAGTACTTGAGGAAGTAGCCGGTCACACTTTGTATAGCTTCTTGGATGGTTTTAGCAGCTACAATCGGATAGTGATCCATCCTGATGATAGGGACAAAACAGCCTTCGTAACTCCATGGGGGACTTATGTCTATACCCGCATGGCTTTTGGTTTGAAGAACGCACAAGCTTCATTTAATAGAACAATGTATCTAATATTGGGCAAATGGTTGACAACCTTTCTACCCATTTTCATGGATGACTTTTCAGTATTTTTAGGCACAGATAGAAGAGCAGCAGTTCAAGATTTCCATGATCATTTGGAAAATCTAAAGGAAATCTTTGAGCAATGTCTCAAAACAGGTTTGAAATTAAATCCTACTAAATGTCATTTTTTGGTCACCAAGGGCACTCTTCTTGGTCACGTAGTATCAGCTAAAGGGATAACGGTTGACCCTGCAAAAGTTACTGCTATTCTTTCCATGCCTGTTCCACAAAGCCCAAAGGAAGTACAAAGTTTTTTGGGCCATGCAGGATACCATAGAAGATTCATACGGATGTATTCGGAAATAGCTAAGCCCTTGTCAAGGCTTACCAGTAAAAAGGTTCCCTTCTCATGGAGTGTTGAAGCTGAGAAAGCCTTTTGTGAACTAAAATTGAGGCTATGTACTGCTCCACTTTTAAGAGTTCCTAACTGGTCATTGGAGTTTCTTGTGCATACAGATGCTAGTCTTCACGCTGTTGGTGCACTTCTAGCTTAACCATCATCACACAAGGTTGATAGACCTATCTCCTATGCCAGTAGACTACTCAACCAAGCAGAAAGGAATTACACTACAACAGAAAGGGAAGGTTTGGCTATTGTATTTGCTCTTGAGAAGTTTCGACATTACCTTCTTGGTGTACATTTTATAGTTATATCTAACCATCAGCCCTTGAAGTACTTGATAAACAAGCCTAGAGTGGCTGGAAGGATTTGGAGATGGTTACTCTTGCTTCAGGAATTCAACTTGGACATTCATATTAAGCCAAGAAGAGAGCACTACATGGTAGATCGTGTCCAGGACTGCAATGAGCGAGAAGGCAACAAGTATTAATGATGAGCTGGTGGATAGTAATCTCTTCCTAGTGGCAATTTAGACTGATTGGTATGATGGAATTCTCCATTTTCTCACTACTAGGAAACTCCCAGAACACTTGACACCTATAGAAAAGAGAAGATTGCTCCTAAAAGCCAAAGCATATTCACTTATAAATGGAATTTTATATAAATACTGTCAAGATGATATCTTGAGAAAGTGTGTCTATCCAGAGGAGGTAAATCTTTTGCTAGAAGCTGCACACAATGAAGGACATCTAAAGGGGGAAGAATTGGCTCAGAGAATCATCCACAAAGGACTATGGTGGCCTCATATTTACAAGGATGCAATCAAGTTTGCTAAAGAATGCCACATCTGCCAGAGGTGTGCTCTTACGCCAACCAGACTTAATTTCCAACCATCAGTCATATCTACAGGATGGCTCCCATTTGAACGATGGGGCCTGGATTTCATAGGACCAATTAGTTCAACTGGTCAACGTGGGGGTAAGAAGTATATTCTGATGGCCACATGCTACGCAACTAAATGGATTGAGGCTAAAGCTACTATAGATTGCACAACTTTAACAGTAGCTAAGTTCTTGTATAAACGTATTTTTTCAAGATTCGGTTGCCCACTGGAAATCACTAGTGATAGGGGCACGCATTTTGTAAATCAATTGCTCCAATTTATATTTGACAGGTACAAGGTCTTCTATAAAAAATCTTGCGCCTACTATCCAAGGGCAAATGGCCAAGCAGAGAGCTCTAATAAGATTTTGATCCGTTTGTTGCGCAAATTATCTTTTGATCATCAAAGCTTCTGGCCACAAGCTTTGATCGGTGCAATTTGGGCTTTCAGAACCACGAAGATGGGAACCACTGGCGAGAGTCCATTTCACTTAGTATATGGAAAAGAGGCATTAGCACCGTTTGAATTCATTATCAAAAAGGAAATGGGAGCCAAAATCATGGGAATTGAACCTCCCATTAGGAGACTAGTAGCATTAGAAGAATTCAAAGAAGGAGCAATGCAAAAACTTCAGGTAACACAGGAAGAACGCAAGAGACTGCATGATAGGTATCTGAGGTCCAATGAGGTACAGGAAGGATCCATCGTTTTAGTACATCAGATTCCAGCATTTTCAACCAAATTGGCACCCAAATGGATAGGACCATATAGGGTGATCAAGGTATTACCACATGGAGCAGTGCATTTGGAGGATTTGCAGGGTAAAAGGATTCCCCTAGTCAATATCTCGAGGGTGAAGAAGTACGTGAATTAAAGTTCAGATCAAATTGGAAGAATTTCAACCATTGTGCATACCACATTTTATTCAGTATTTGCAGTTATTTTGTTCATTCAATCAGTAGATAAAAGGAAATTGCACCGAGGTGGTGCAAAAGCTTGATGTTGGGGTCTGTAGCCACCCTCTTCTCTCTCTCTTCCCCCTCTGCCTCTCGCATCCCACTGCCCCCACCACCCTCTCCCATCAACCCCCGTTGACCGCGCCCCTCAGCCCCCCGCTGACCCCTCCCCTGAGCCCCCCGCGTGCCCTCTCTCTCTCTCTCTCTCTCTCTCTCTCTCTCTCTCTCTCTCTCTCTCTCTCTCTCTCTCTCTCTCTCTCTCTCTCCCCCTCTCTCTCTCTCTCTTCCCCCTCTGCCCCCCCGCATCCCACTGCCCCCGCCACCCCCTCCTCTCAACCCCCTGCTGACCTTGCCCCTCAGCCCCCCTATCACTCTAGCACAATGGTGAGTACCAACGTGAGGAGATACACCTCATAAATGTCAATCCGTGGAGACGTGAGGACTGGTATGAAGACCGCGAGCAAGTGATGGCACAAGTGCGTGAGTGAAAGCACACAAGCATGCACACACATACACACACACGCGCACAAGGTAAGAGCAAAGAGTGGAACAATGGAAAGCTTCGATTACCAAAGAGCTCTCTTACAAAACTGAAATCTACAACAAGCCAACCTCAAAAATGAGCTCTCCAGCCCTTTTTATAGTTTTTGAGTGGTTTTGGCCCTGTCCAGACCTAGTGTCCGGCCTAGTTAAAAAATAGGTTCCAGGGCTTATTTGGGGGCTCAAACAGAGTCTAAAAATTATGAAAATTGGTAGGATGGTAGTTCTAATACTCCTCAAGCTCGAGGACTCCTCGGCTTGAACAAAATGGAGTTACAAAAATGGAAAATGGTATTTACAATGGTTTTTAGTGATAAAATCACTATTTTTGTAGGGATTTCTTCTGAAAATTTGACACGTGCTTCTTGGAGCTCCCTACTTGCTTCTTCTTCTTGTGTATCCACTTCCTTGATGCGCTTCCATGCTTTGTCCTTGATCTTGATCTTCAACACTCCCCCCCCTCTTGAGTCTGTCGTCCCTGACAGACCCTTGTTGTAGTGGTCGTTCCATGTAGTACCTTGGGAGGTAGCGTCCTTTGCGTCCAACAGGGGCGATCCCTCTTCCCAATGTATCCTGGTCGTTTGTCTGGTTCTTCACTTTGCCACTGTTATCTCTGGCAGTTTGTAGTCCCTTTGTACGTACTTCTGCCTTGTATGCCATCTGGATGGTGCATTTGTGAGTTTTCCAAAACTGCTAGCTGCTCAAAGGAGGTGGTCAATGTTGATTGTGAGCAACTCTCGGTGGTGGATGGCTTCCTTGCTCTTGGTGTTGTCATCTTGATGTCGTCTGGTTCTTCCAAAGATGGCTTTTCATAGTTTTCATGCCAAGTACTTGTAACCCATAATGAATGGTGGGTAAGTGCATTAGTGCATGGGTTGAACAAAATATGTGCCTTGTGCATGGCCTTGTAATGTGGCCCTACATATGCGTACTTTGAAAATGCATGGCAAGAAGTATGGTGCAAGAGATTGGGTCTTGAGCTAAGTGCTCAAGGGTATGCTGACGAAGAGGTTTCCTAATCTATCATGGTTAGAGTGTTGTTGAAGCATGCACGTCTTACCATGGTGAAGGGTCCGTTGATCTTCATCTCTTCGTGTTGTGGTTCCCTCATGGTGTTTGACTGTCGGCTTGTCCTTTTTGTTGAGGGATGTCCTTGCTGGAAGTTCACTGATGAGCATTTTCAAGCACATAGTCTTCTTCTCTTTTTTTTTTTTTTTTTTTTTTTGGAACACGATGGCATCAAACAAGAAGAAAGATGTTAGTATCAATAACATATTTTGCATGTGAAAATTGTGTCTCATGTGCCTGGGATTTCTCAATTGTGTCTATGCACGGCCATGTAAGGTGGCCCTATATTGATGCATACTTTGGAGATGCATGACCTGAATGGTGCAAAAGACAAGGTTATGCCAAAGGCACATGGTTGCTGCACGTCGAGGCTTTTGATGTTACTCGCATAGTTGATGCATTCTTTGTTTGGAGGTGTCGATTGGATCTCGAAATGATGTAATCTTCCTAATGGGAACCCATTTCCGAATAGTATTTGGCCCTGTAGAGATCACCTCAGGCCAGTTCTTCCTTGGATGTTGTCCAAACTTTGGTATCCAGTGTGGTTGGCCTTTTGGTTTTGTGGTTGTTGTTGGTGCTTTTGGCTTCCAAACCCATATCCTTGATGATTGCCTGCTTACTTTTGCAGAAGGGTGGAGTTTATCTTCGTTTGTTCTTAAAGTTTTGTTCTTACCCTTTGCTTTCCTTGGCTTCTTTGTTGAGACCTTTTGCATGGTAGGGTGCATAGGCCGTTGTGTATGTAAGAGCTTCTTGGGTACCCACATCTGTAATCGCCCGTGTTGAGCTGTAGCTAATTTTTTAGGCACCCAAATGTGTACATGATTGTGGTCGACCTTCTTTGATAGCTTCGGTACCCAAATTTGTTGGATTCGTTGTGCTTGAGCCTGTCGTAGGTGCTTGGTTCTTCTTTTTTCATGGTCGATTTGGTTGGGTGGGAATCTTTGAGGCAACATCGATGGTTGTACTCCTTTCTTTACCCAAATCTGTGTCATGCCCAACACTTCTTTCCTCTTGAAGGCTCTTTGTCTATTTGATAGACTGGCTATCTCGCACTGTTTTGCTTGCTTCTGAGGTTGAACTACTGTGGATGCTTTACTCTTTGAAAAACAAGAAGAAGGTTCATCTTGCCTTTGTGACTGTCCTTCCGTGATTGCGTCCGTCTGGATCATAGAGCTTTTGACATCTACAACATCTTGTTCGAGAAGATTAGCCTTAGAGGAACAAAGAGAGTGTGTGGTGTCAGTGTCAGTGGGCATGCGATTCTCCAATTCTAATGTAATGCATTGATTATATACCCAAACTTGAAGAAGTTGACTTCTTAGGTTCAAGTTGACAGCATGGTCGTAAATCCAATCTTGACCCAAGACAAGTGGTTCTGTGAGGTCCTCATCATGACACACTAGCATTTTGACTTTTATTGGAACATCTTGAAGGTAGATGGGAAGTTCCACCTCTCCCAAACAAGGGGTTTCCACACCTCCTAGACCCATGAGATAGGCTTCTATGGGCTCGATGTTCAATTGCAGGTCTTGGCAGTATGCAAGTCTAACTGCACTAGTTGCTGCTCCTGAGTCAACCAATGCTCTCACAGTCCTTACACTCTTTCCTTGTCCTACTTCTATGGTCACAAAGGGATGTCGATCAATTATTTGAGAAGTAGTTATGCCCGATTTTTGGCACATGTCCATGTGATATTTTGGAGCTTTTGTGTTGACATCTAGGCCTAGCCGCCGTAGCTTATTTCTTCTGATGCGCTCTCTCGCCTCTGCTTGTGCTTCTTCTCTAACCCTTAACTCCTCTTCTTTTCGCTTCTTAGCAGTGTTGAGTCTCATGAGCATTTCCTCTGTAAGAGGTTCTTGATATAACTTGACTCGACAACCACTTATATAGTTCGGTAAGATATCACCTTCTAAAGTGGCCAATTGTACTGCACCACTAGTGGAGAGTCTATTAATGATCATGGGTCCATATCCTCATTTCTCCAATTTGCGGGCATGTTGCTTTAGCGTATAAACCAGCACTAAATCTCCTTCCTTCAATCCTTTATCCTTTACATGGGCATCAAAGTATGCCTTTTGCCTTTTCTTTGCAGCATAAATGCCTGCTGCTGCCCGTAGCCTCGTCTCACCTAAGCGTTCTAGATCAAAGATCCTGGAAGATAACTCATGTCCATTCCACTCATGCTCTTGTGCTACTTTCAAGGCTGGGATTAGGAAGTCCAATGGTAGCACGACATTTTGTCCAAAGACCATCTGAAATGGGGTAGCATTGAGTACCGTTTTGTAGGCAACTCGGTATGCCCAAACAGCATGATGAAGTTGTTTGTCCCAATCAGAGCGTTTATTATTTACAAGTTTCGTCAATACGTTACATAGGATCTTATTCGTGCTCTCCGGCCTGTCCGTTAGCTTGTGGGTGATAAGGGGCAGACTTCTTGTGTATCACCATGAATTCTTGAAGGAGATTTTCAATGACCTCATTCAAGAAGTGCGTACCTCTATCACTAACCAACTCTATTGGTAACCCATATCTAGTGAACACATTTTCGAATAAGAACTTAGCCGTTGTTTGAGCATCATTCTTTGTCGTGGCTTTTACTTCCACCCACTTTGTAAGGTAATCTGTGGCTACAATAATGTATTCTGCATGGGAGTTTCTAGCTGGGGGTTGATGGGACCTACAAAGTCTATACCCCACTTTGAAAATGCACGTCCTCCCATCATTGGCCTTAAAGGCATCTCGTCTTTTCGTATCGGATATTGTGCACGTTGGCATGTGTCACATTTCTTCACATAGGTATGTGCATCCATATGAAGAGTGGGCCACCAAAGTCCTGAGAATAGAATGGTCTTAATTACTCTGTCAGGCCCAAAGTGTCCACCTGCAACACCGTTGTGTGCAGTTTCTAAGACTTTCAAATAGTCTGATTCATGAACGCATAGTCTTAAGTATCCATCTTTGCCCCTTCGATATAGGTTGTCTCCTACTAAGGCATAGTCTTGAGCCTCTTGCTCCATGCTCCGTCTTCTTGATAGACTAGCCTCGTTTATTAGTGTTCCTGATCTCAGAAATTCTACCAGTGGAGCGCTCCAATCTGGAATTAATGACACGTGATAAAGAGTGGCATGCTCTACTGGGGGTCTCTTCTGGCACACTGGACAATTCTGGATCCACTCTTGTATTTCTTTGTCCATGCTAGGCCAATACACTCCTAAACGTTTTAGATTCTGCAATGTTCGTTGTTTAGAGTAGTGATTTCCTAGCAATCCCTCATGGGCTTGTTGCAACCAACTAGTATGTTCATCGTCCTCGACACAACAAGCTAATACGCCCTCGGTATCTTGCTTGTACATACTTCCAGCCAATATTTGATACTTTTGTGATTTTACAATTTCTTCTTTGCTTGTCTTCACATTTTTATTTGCAGGCCCGAAGGTTAGGACTGGTACCAACTTATTTGCCCATTTAGGAATAACTTCTAAATTGAACAGATAAGCATCGGGCAATTCATCAGACACTCCTTGCAGTGGCTCTCCTGAAGTGATGCGAAAAAGATGGTCTGCCCTAAGATGGGTTCTACCTTTCCTGACAACAACTTCAAAGTCGTATTCCATTAGTAAGAGGAACCATCTTACTAAGCGGCCTGTATTGCAAGGTTTATTGACCAAATATAGTAAAGCTTGATGATCAGTGAAAAACTTGAACTTATTGGCCAATAGATAGTGTCTAAACTTTTTCACAACATATACCATGCCTAAGCCTTCTCTCTCCGTTGTGATGTAATTTCGTTCAGCTGCATTTAATTGCCTACTAGCATATGCTATTGGCAAATCTAGGTTTCCTTCACCTGTGGGTTGTGCTAGCACACATCCTATTGCATGATTGGAAGCATCTACATGGACATGAAAGGTTTTGCTCCAATCCGGAGTAGTTAATATTGGTGATGTGCACAAACATCTTTTCAGCTCGATGAAGGACTTCTCGCATTCCTCGTTCCACTCAAAATTTGTTAACAATCCATAAAGAGGTTTAGCTATGATGGCATACATGTGAATAAACCTACGGTAATATCCACAATGGCCCATAAAGGCTTGTACCTCTTTAACATTCCTTGGCCTGGGCAGCTCTGCTATTGCTCTTACCTTGTCCTCATCTGTTGAAATTCCATTCTTAGAAACAATGTGACCTAAGATTTTACCTTGTCGTACCATGAACACACACTTCTCTGGGTTCAGACACACTCGATAATCTCTACACTTGTTGAAGATTTGTCTGAGCTCAGGGATGTGGTATCTTCTTTGTTGGGAGTGAGCACATAAGTCATCCACATATACTTCCAAGTTCTTTCGCAAGAACTCTTTGAAGACATGACACATGAGCCTTTGAAATGTTGCAGGTGCATTGGTGAGACAGAATGGCATCACACAAAATGCAAAGATTCCCCATTCTGTGGCAAATGCCGTTTTGTGTTGATCTTCGGGGGCAATGGCTACTTGGTTGTAACCTGAAAATCCATCAAGGAAGCTATAAACGTCCTTGCCTGCAACACGCTCCAATAGATGTTCGGTGATTGGAAGTGGATAACTATCTCTGATTGTAGCGGCATTAACTTTTTTAAGGTTAATGCACACTCACAATTTCCCATTCTTCTTGGGCACCACCACAATGGGGGACACCCATTCAGTGTGCTCAATCTCATAGATGAATCCAGCTTCAATCAGCCTGTCAATTTCCTCCTTTATTTTGGCTGCAGAATTGTCATTATATGTGTAGGGCTTTTGTTTGGTGGGCTTGGCATCAGCGGTCATCGGAATCGTATGAGAGCAAATCTTTGGATCTACTCCTTTCAAGTCTCTATAGTGCCATGCGAACACATCCCTATATTCCCTTAATAGAGCTACAAGCTCTGCTTCTTCTTTTGCACTTAGGTCGTCTCCTATGTACGTACATCGCTCTTCGTTCCCTTCAATGGTCACTACAATTTTTTTGGTCTTTTCTTTATTGTCATATGCTTCTCCTATAATGGCCTCTCTCTTAGGCATCCGTACCAAAATTTTTCGGTCTTCCACTTCATATTTCTTGAAATTTTCTGGTACTTCAAACAATGATTCTTCCTCTCCTTGTTTCACTGCTTTTCTTTTCTTTTTCTTTTGACCTCCTTCACTTCCTTCCTTTGAATTTATCGTTTTAATACTCGTGAGGGGTTCTTCTTCTTTTTGGGTTAACACTCCTATGTCTTCTAAATAGTGTTCCTCTGAGTCAAAGTAAGTATCCATCACAATGGATTCTAGATCATCGTCATTCTCTTCTTCTTCTATGAACTCACTAGGATCACACTCTTCCAACAGGGGCTGACACATGAACACTGAAATATCATAACCCTCCTCATCACAATGAGGTGTCCATTGTTCTTCATTGACTGCAATGTCCATGGTGGCTAAGATTTCTGCCCAACCATGAGGCTCAAATTCCTCATCTGGAAATATCATCGGTGTATAGGCTGGGTCTTTTATTGGTCTATCTCCTGGAGGAGTTCCATCTTCTCTTGCTTTTAGACGCTTTTCCTCTTTCTCTGCGACCTTGCACATCCACAAGTGAGTATCTTCATGCAGCCAGGATGGATCAGGTGAACTTCCAGAATGCACGGAGATAGAATCTTCTTTCGCTTTGTGGATAGGATTCCACTGTAGGGGTGGTACATCTCTGAAGGTGTAATCCTTCAGATTGACCTTGGTGGTGACCCCTAAGTGCTGTAAGTACAAGGAGTTGGTTCCCCAATCCTGTACTATTTGCAATTGTCGTAGGAAGGGTCTTCCTAGGATCATCTCGTAGACATTATTTTTTTCAAAGTCACATATAGCAAATGTATGTTCAAACTCTACACCACAAGTGGTTAGAGTTATCCCTTCGAGCAACCCTAGAGGTCTTTCAAAATGACCATCTGCCATTTGAAGCTTCATTCTTGTTAATCTTAATGTGGGTTTGCCCCATCGCTTCCACAAGGAGGTGGTCGCAATAGCAACACCAGCACCCGAATCTACAATTGCTTTGGTTGTGTAACCTTGATAGGTGATCGGAAGATAAGTGTTACCTTCTTCACCTTCGCTCATGTCTCCTATCTTGTCGAGAGGTATCTCTGGAACTTTTTGCTTAGAGCCTACTTTTGGCATATTGGATTCAAGTTCTGGAACCTGATCCTTCACATGATTCCAGAGCTCAGGTTTTGCTTTGAGCAGCTCTTCCACAGTGAGATGACATTGAACCTTAGTGTTCTTAACAACATCAGTGTTTCTTGGAATCACTGAGTCTTCATTTCTTACCAATATTGTGGGAGCTCTGATCTGGATAGATTCAGATTCCCATGGGCCTGTGAAATGAGGCAACTCTTGTAAAGAATTAGATTCAAAATCTAATCTCTCATCCTCTTGTTGCTCTGCTTGGTCTCCATAGATAGACGGAATGTCTTGGGGAAATGGATCATGAAGATCATCAATCTCAGGAATAGGAGGGGGATTACCCTTCTCCTTGGCCCATTTCTCTTCCTGTATTTCCCGCAAGAACTCTTGAGAGTACTGTTGAATTGAAGGAGGTATTCCAGCATCCGTTGAATTAGGAACATAAGCTCCCATTGGTGGTGAGCTTCCTCTTTCAATAACTGGTTGAGCCTGTGGAGGTAAAGAAAATTGTGGTTTGTTTACCAACTGCTCTAATCTTTCTAGTAAGCTTTGGAAATGCAAATCTGATTTGACAGAGTTTGTCTGATTGAACTTCTGACTAGTCTCAAGTATAGCTTGAGCTTGTTCCACCATTTTCATGCACATTTTCATCCGTTCAATCTCTAAATCTGCTCTAGGGTAACTCTTGTCTAGGTTTGCAGCTGTTGGCCCTTCCTGAAGACGAGCCTGGTAGGCCTTGAACATCATGTCCAAGCCTTCTGGGGTTGGATCTGCAAGAACAGACCCTGATTGCGGTCTATTTACAATGGGTGGTGGGGTGGAATGAGGTGGAGTGGATGGAGCTTCGGTATGTGAGGGGCTTTGAGATGCCATGTCTTCTATTTTTGTTTTGGTATCCCTTAGGCTTTCTTCTAGCTCGGATAGCTTTTTGTTCCACTTGTGATTAGCCTTCTCTCTGGTGTCCTTCCATGTTCTTGGTTTCCTCTTACTAGGCTCTCCTGACTCACTTGACTCCGATTGCTCGGATGGTTTTGCTTGTTGTGCAGCCTGTGCCCTAGTAACTGCCTGTACAGGAGCCACATTACTGCTACTTGAACTTGAATCTGCCACTAAGCCTACCACGTTGATGGGTGTGACCTTGGGTGCACTAGAGGGATTCCTGGGACACTCTCTAGGAAGATGTTCCTTGCCGCACTCAGGACAAAATCCTTGTATCGTAATGTTTTGTCCTAGTCCCAGAGCTGGTTGGTGGGGACATTCACGAATGAAATGTTCGCCCTGACATCTAAAGCATGGTCCTCTAGGGGCTTGTGGTCTTACTTGTCTCAATTGGGGCCTAGGATTTGGATTCGTATACATGACGTTGGAGTATTCTGGCTCCCAATTTTGTTCCATAGGTGGTGTCTCATATTGATGCTGAGAAGTCTCGCTTTGCTCAGGTGACTCTATATAATAAGCATGTGGACTATCTTCATGGAAGTAGTCTGAACCATGAGCGTGAGAATCATCTCCTGAGACCAATGGGGTTAGTGGCACCAATGCTCTATTAGGGTTCTCCTCCGCCATCGTATATTTAACTGGGATCACATTGGCAGGGGCTGGCGGTTGGTTTCCTAGGACAGGTTGTGGCCTATATGGTGCCTGATATTGCTGTTGGTATTGAGGTTGATATTGTTGTGGCCTATAATATGGCTGTTGGTACTGATTCTGATACCTACCCTGCTGGTAAGGTTGCTGATAATTTTGTCTAACAGCCTGCCTGTTATAGGGACAATCTTGGGTCGTATGATTTGTGTATTTCCTTTCAATGGTACAATATAGAGCATTAGGGTTTCCTTGGGTTTGAGTCGTCAACGGGCAAACATTAGCCACATGATCTCCTCCACATGTATAACATCGCTTCAATGAGGTGACCCTTGGCATTTGTCTATTTTGAACTCCTAGCTTTTTGGCCACTTGCTCAGCTATCTCATCTATCTCAGTGGAGGTTTTAGAGGTATGACTTGTAGAACTATCAGAGTCCTTATAGAGTTTGGATAGTCCTAACTCCTCACCCAAGTTGTCTTCTATGTCAATGCATATCCGTATACACTCTTCTATGGATCTAGGCTCCTTCAAGTATACATATGACCTTAATTTTGTGCTCAATAGGCCATCTAAAAACAGTGCCACCTGTTTGGCTGATGTGGGTAATTCTGGTACAGGGCATCTTTCCAAGTACTGTCTAAACCTTCTTCCTACAAGTCGCACTGTTTCTTGGGGTGTCTGCTTGAAGCTGTGGATCAAGGATGATGTGTTATGTCTGATACCACTTTTGGAAAATTCCACAATGAATTCTTCTAGCAGCTGACCTATCTCCCTATAGTTGCGACTGTTTAGAGGTTGAAACCAAGCTAAGGCATTACCCTTAAGAGTCAAACCAAATGCCTCGAACTGGGTGAATAAGTCTTCAACCTGTTCAGCTCTTAGCACTTGTTTGAACTCCGCCACATGATCATAAGGATCTCCAAATCCATCAAAGTAGTTCTTCATTGTCTTAACCACTTGAGAGGGTCTAAGGTTTCTTGAGTGCTCTCGTGGTCTAGGCAATGGGAAATCATGATCATCTCTTTGATGCCTATAAACTCTATGTCTCTCCCTTTCAGGTCTTTCCGTTCCATATCCTGATCTGTCTCTGCCTACAGTGTCTGCAAAGCTTACCTCCGGTCTCTCTCTAGTTCTTTCCCTCTGGGTTTCATGAGCCTTGGATGATCCAGCTCCTTGGAGGCCCTGGGAAACATTAGATCTTGGTGGAGGGAAAATTGGTTCACCTTGCCAAGTGTAAGCATGTCTGTCATGATCTGATACCAAGAATAATTTTTGAGACGTGTGATCTAGATAGACAACTTTCCCTGGTGTCTCTGGGTCCTTGAATTCATAGATGGTGACTACTGGGCTAGGTTGATCTGGCCTAAATCTCCAAAAGGCTTCCTCCGTTTCTCTATTCACGAACAGTTCTATGCTTTTATTATCTTGAGGAATCCATTCTGGAGTGAGCACTCTGGTTAAGACTGACTTACCTCTAGGGGTCTTGGGTTCTCCTCCTAGGCCTCCTTGCTCTAGGTCTCCTATCTCATTCTCAGGAATGATATTTCCAAACTCATCTGTCCTATCTGGTAAGTTGGTAACCACATACATGGTTCCTTCCTTATCAATGTAAGCACCCTCTTCAAACTTGACCACTGGGTGTTCAAGTCCAAAGGGTTGGTCAGGATTTTTGAGTTGAACCACTGATCGCCTTAGACCATCCTCATAGATGCGAGCACCTAATTGGTTGGTCCTGATATACTCCAATTGGGTCTTATAAGGACCTTCTGGTGTCTGTAAATAGGCAGTGCCTGAGCCACGTGTGGGTCTCTCCATGCTAAAAGACATTTCCGAGTCACTGGTTTCTGAACTTCGTGTGTAAGGATAACCACTAAGCTGTTGAGCCCAAGACTTGGCTGTCTGGTTGACACTAGCCTCAGATGATCTAATGCTTTGTCTATCCTTGCCTAAGTGTCTGCCAGATCTCAGGTTCATAAGCCTTGGCTTCTAGTCCCAAAATTCTCTTATATTGCTCAAAATCCTTTGGAACACCTTGGTTTTCCAGTTTTCTTGAGGGTCAACCAAAATCACAGCAAACGGATTTTGTATGAGAAATTTATGCCAGTTCAGGGTTTTGGGGGTTAAAACAGGGAAACAGGGCCTCTCAGGAAATGCTTCAAATCAGGCGATACACGACATTTGTAGCACACGATACTTGATACTTGAGGAACTCGATACACGATACTTGGTATGTATCACGATACTTGAAGTAGGCGATACACGATCTTCAACAAGTATCGTGAGCAAACTCCACGATACACGATCTTTGATAGGTATCGTGATCGTTGTATAACGCTACACGATACTTGACTATCACGATACTCAGGCAAAACGATACTTAACTCAAGACGATACTCGATATTTGGAAGAAAACGATACACGATCTCTGACTTAGGCGATACCCGATCTCTGATAAATATCGCGATCTCTGATAAACGATACCGATCTCTAATGCAGACGATACACGACCTATGAACCAAACGATACACGATCGCTGGTGAATATCGCGATCTTTGATTGGAACGATCTTTGGCACCAACGATACTCGATACTTGGCTCAAAACGATCGACGATACCTGAACAAAACGACACGCGATCTTTGGTAAGTATCGCGATCTCTGAGAAGCGATAGACGATACTTAAGCCAAACGATACACGATCTTTGATCCAAACGATCTTTAGCCGAAACGATACACGATGGCTGGGAAATATCGCGATACTCAACCACAGGAGATTCACGATACTTGTCAGGTATCGTGATACTCGACCGCGGGAGCCAAACGATACTTGACCCTTAGACAAATTTTGGGAGAGATTTTTTCTAAGTTTTGGTTGTACACATGCTCTACTCTTTCCTCTCTCCTCTCCTCACTCTCTGTATCACCCCAAATCACTCCTTTTCACCTCTGTTAGTACCAAACGATACCTGACGCAGATCGTTTCCCTTTCCAAGCTTAATTTACTGAGAATTTGCAGATTAAATGGGTGTTTGCTCACCTTGGGAGCCTCTCTAACTTCTTTGTCACCTCCCCTTGCTCTGTGTAACCCCCGGTTGCCCGATTGCTCACTCGCGATCTCTGGCGCAGCTCTCACGATACTTGGCGCAGGTTTTAGCCTTGTCCGGGGCTATTCACTCAGATTTTTAGTTGTTTTGGTGCTACTTCTTCAGCGCCTCTGTTCTGCACCCTCTCTAAGCTTCTTGCTCACAACCACAAGTAAAAACAAGGTGAATGTACTCTAAAAAATGGTAAAAACTGAGAAGATGAAGGCGGGTGGAGATGGTGATGATGATGAAGATGAAGAAGAAGGAAAATTAAAAAACTGAACTGAAAATGATGATTTTTTTACCTTCCAACGTCGCTACTCTACGTCTTACCGTCACACGCTCGTCCTCCAAGCTCTTTCCCCGGCAACGGCGCCAAATTTGGTGTCACTCTAGCACAATGGTGAGTACCAACGTGAGGAGATACACCTCATAAATGTCAATCCGTGGAGACGTGAGGACTGGTATGAAGACCGCGAGAAGGTGATGGCACAAGTGCGTGAGTGAAAGCACACAAGCATGCACACACATACACACACACGCGCACAAGGTAAGAGCAAAGAGTGGAACAATGGAAAGCTTCGATTACCAAAGAGCTCTCTTACAAAACTGAAATCTACAACAAGCCAACCTCAAAAATGAGCTCTCCAGCCCTTTTTATAGTTTTTGAGTGGTTTTGGCCCTGTCCAGACCTAGTGTCTGGCCTAGTTAAAAAATAGGTTCCAGGGCTTATTTGGGGGCTCAAACAGAGTCTAAAAATTATGAAAATTGGTAGGATGGTAGTTCTAATACTCCTCAAGCTCGAGGACTCCTCGGCTTGAACAAAATGGATTTACAAAAATGGAAAATGGTATTTACAATGGTTTTTAGTGATAAAAATCACTATCTTTGTAGGGATTTCTTCTGAAAATTTGACACGTGCTTCTTGGAGCTCCCTACTTGCTTCTTCTTCTTGTGTATCCACTTCCTTGATGCGCTTCCATGCTTTGTCCTTGATCTTGAGCTTCAACACCCCCGTTGACCCCGCCCCTCTGCCCCCGCATGCCCCCTCCCTCATCTCTCTCTCTCTCTCTCTCTCTCTCTCTCTCTCTCTCTCTCTCTCTCTCTCTCTCTCTCTCTCTCTCTCTCTCTCTCTCTCTCTCTCTCTCTCTCTCTCTCTCTCTCTCTCTCTCTCTCTCTCTCTCTCTCTCTCTCTCTCTCTCTCTCTCTCTCTCTCTCTCTCTCTCTCTCTCTCTCTCTCTCTCTCTCTCTCTCTCTCTCTCTCTCTCTCTCTCTCTCTCTCTCTCTCTCTCTCTCTCTCTCTCTCTCTCTCCCCTCTACCCCTCGCATCCCACTGCCCCCGCCACCCCCTCCCCTCAACCCCCCACTAACCCCGCCCCTTAGCCCCCTGCTGACCCTGCCCCTTAGCCCCCCGCATGCCTCTCTCTCTCTCACTCTCTCTCTCTCTCTCTCTCTCTCTCTCTCTCTCTCTCTCTCTCTCTCTCTCTCTCTCTCTCTCTCTCTCTCTCTCTCTCTCTCTCTCTCTCTCTCTCTCTCTCTCTCTCTCTCTCCTCTCTCTCTCTCTCTCTCTCTCTCTCTCTCTCTCTCTCTCTCTCTCTCTCTCTCTCTCTCTCTCTCTCTCTCTCTCTCTCTCTCTCTCTCTCTCTCTCTCTCTCTCTCTCTCTCCTCCGCCCCCCGCATCCCACTGCCCCCGCCACCCCCTCCCCTCAACTCCCCGCTAACCGCACCCCTCAACCCCCTGCTGACCATGCCCCTCATCCCCCTGCGTGCCCCCTCCCTCATCTCTCTCTCTCTCTCTCTCTCTCTCTCTCTCTCTCTCTCTCTCTCTCTCTCTCTCTCTCTCTCTCTCTCTCTCTCTCTCTCTCTCTCTCTCTCTCTCTCTCTCTCTCTCTCTCTCCTCTCTCTCTCTCTCTCTCTCTCTCTCTCTCTCTCTCTCTCTCTCTCTCTCTCTCTCTCTCTCTCTCTCTCTCTCTCTCTCTCTCTCTCTCTCTCTCTCTCTCTCTCTCTCTCTCTCTCTCTCTCTCTCTCTCTCTCTCTCTCTCTCTCTCTCTCTCTCTCTCTCTCTCTCTCTCTCTCTCTCTCTCTCTCTTCCACCTCCGCCCCTTTCATCCCACTGCCCCCGCCACCCCCTCCCCTCAACCCCCGCTGACCGCGCCCCTCAGCCCCACGTTGACCCCGCCATCTCCCTCCCCCATGACCCCCCTTCTCTCCCCACCCCTTGGACCAACCCCCTCACCCCGCCATCTCCCTCCCCCATGACTCCCCTTCTCTCCCCACCCCTCGGTCCAACCCCCTCACCCCACCCACCTCGCCAGCCCATCCACTCCCCACACTATCTCAACCTCCCTGCAGCCCAACCCTCCACTCAACCCCCTACTGTTGTGCCTGGTGGTGATCTGGCTAAAGTGCAAAGAGCAATATGCATGATATCCAATTCCACAAGTGCTGCAAAGGTGTTCTCTCGCATAGACTTCAAATTTGATCTTATTTATGGTAAGAGAGAATCGTCCATTGGTACGAAGGTGAAGGAATGAAGGAAGGAGAGTTCTCAGAAGCACGTGAAGACTTGGCTGCTCTTGAGGAGGATTATGAGGAGGTTGGAGCAGAAGTATGAAGGAGATGACTCTTCCAACTAAGGAATTCATTGGGCTCTTGGATTGGTGAGGTTAAAATCCATCCTCCACCCACCATATCTCACACTCAATGGGTCATTCCAATATCACGGGCAGCATAAAATGAGGATCTCAGCTTGCAAGTAAAAGATTAAAAGTGTAACTGGTAAAAGTGGAGGTGGAGAAATGATTGTTGCCGCCAACCTTTCATGACGACTGCCTATTTTTGAGGATCCAATTCAAATCAAGTGGAATAATTGACCTAACCCTTCAATTTTGGGCAATCAATCGGCGCATGATTAGTGGACGTAAGGAAGCAGCAAGGCCCTCTTGACCTATTGGAGCCTATAAAAGCAAGGGGCTTGTGTTCATTGGGATATACCTTGAGATACATTCAGATACATGCAGAGGTCCTCTCTTTGCACCTTGTGCTTACAAGTCTACTGTAGGAAGTCACTCTGTGGTGAGGATACAGAGCATGGGCTTCCCAGTGAAGTGAGGGCTAATAGCACTATAGTGTGAAGAGTGTGGCCTAGCTTTGTCTTTCAGTGTGAGTCAGTGGTATTTTTTATGCTCTTTCCCTTAGAACAATCCCTCAGACTTTGTATTGATTAGTGCTAATCTACATCTAGTCGGGTCCATTGTGGGGATTGGATGAATCCCTTGTATTGATGTGTTTAGTTCTAGAGTAGCATGTTAGCCGAGAGCATGAACCTTTCAGCATCTCTTTTTGCCTCTATTGTAATCATCTGATTCGAACTAAGGAGTGGATGGTCTTCCTCTATTGTCATTTTATCATTAATATTTTCCCTAAGTATTCACAACTCTGTGCAATCATTGATATCTGCCTGCTTACAGAAGTGTTAAAGGGTATATTTCCTTAAGGAGAACCTCCCTTGAGTAGGTGAAGTACTGGAGTGTTTGCTGCATGCTCTTGTTAAAAATAGATACCCCAGTACCTCCTCTACACTACTAATACCTTCTACTTCTAACTCCTTTTTTGTTCTCTTTTTTTCACGAGAGGTTATGGGTGCAATGTCATTTGGGTCCACCTGCTAACCGGGGGGGCCATGCGAATGATGGCGTAGGTTTCTTAGTCGACATTTATCAAAGGATCCATACTCTCTAGCATGTGTAGTGCAAATCCTTCATTTTTGATAAATTTGATACTTGCACTGAGTGCAAGGACATGCCATTCTCTCCTTTGGATCCAAACTAGCCATCTGATACAATATGGACATTTTAGAACATTTGATTTTCTTTTATTAAACCTAAAAACCATAATCCTAAAGACTTAAATCTAAAATCTATATAGATTTAATTATATATTCTAATATTTTTATTTTCTTTTTCTTATTTATACTAAAACCTAAAGACCTAAAAAAACCTTAAACCCTAATCCTAAAGACCTAGACCTAAAACATGTATATGTGTATATGCATGTGCATATGTATGTGAGTGTGTATATATATGTGAGTGTGTGTGTTTGTAATATATTAAAATTCTAAAATCATATTTATATATATATATATATCAAAAATCCTAAAGAACTATTTTCTATATATCATAAAAAGCCTAAAAACCCTAAAACCCTAATGCTATTATATATATATATATATATATATATATATATATATATATATATATATATATATATATATATATATATATATATATATATATATATATATATATATATGTATGTATGTATGTATGTATGTATGTATGTATGTATGTATGTGTGTGTGTGCGTGTGTGTCTATTATATATGTGTATATGTATGTATGCATATATAAATAGCTTAAAAACCCTAATCCTATTTTGTATATACATTTATTTATATATTTAGATTTTTTTCCTAATTTTTCCTTTAGTTTTTCCTTATATAAATTTAATTGAATTATATGTATGTAAAAACCCTAAAACCCTAATCCTAAAGACCTAGACCTAAAATATGTATATATGTGTGTATGCATGTGTATATGCAAGTATATATGTATTATATGTGTATGTGTATGTGTGTATATATGTTATGCATGTGTAAAAACCCTAACTTCCTAATCGTAAATACCTAGACCTAGAACATGTATATATGTGTATGCATGTGTATATATATGTGTATGTGTATATACATGTGTATGTGTATATGTGTATATATATATATATATGTGTATGTGTATGTGTATATATATTTCATTTGATAAAAAACCCCAAAATCCTATTTTTATATATTTAATTTATTTATTTTAAACACTAGCTCTTTTTATATTTATTTATCTATACAATTATCATATATATATATATATATATATATATATATATATATATATATATATATATATATATATATATATAATTTTCTTCAAGAATTGAGTAAACTAATAGGTTTGACCATTGATGGGATAAGATGCAAGAAGTTGTTTTAATGATTGTGGAATGTAAACTATGGGAATCTCAAATTCCCCAAGAAAGAATTGAGGAAGTCACAAAACCCCAAGAGGTTCAAAATAACTTAAATCCAAACCCAAAAATAAGAATTTAATCTCATCGTGAGGTCCAACTAGTAGTTGCTCCACCTGCATACATGGATGAAATCATTCAAGGTATGAAGGATCTATGTTTGAAATTAACCACATTAGGGAAATCTAATGTTATAAGGGAGAAAAAAGAACCTAAAAGAGAATTTATCAAAAGATTTATTTGGTGTCATATTTTGGAGCATCCTAGGAAGGTTTGTGAATCTTGCCATCTCTGCTACCCCAAACTATTGTGATCACCAATGTTGCAAGATCCTCCTCCTCAAAATTTTTCTAAGCCTCTCCCTTGATGAAATTTAATCCCTCGTATTTGCACACTGGAAGTGAAATGAGCCTTATACCTAGGTCCCTTCATATACCTTTTCTAGTACCTTGCAACCAAACTCTAATTCACTTATCTTAGACTAATCCAAATCACCTAATAAGGCCTATTCATAAAATTTGGGAATTATTCAAGTCCCATTTATAATACAAGTGATGGTATTAACTTATAATTTCTATGTTATATTCTTGTTACATAGATCAGGTTGATGAGCTTATTTAAAAAAACACCAAGGAGAATATGAATATACAAATAAAATGATTCAGACTTGATTTCTTTTAAATATGAAGTCTGTTATTATCCAATTCAATAATAATAGATCACTTATACATTATTTGATATATCAATAAATGCTCATACAACCAATATCCCAAAATATGATGTTTCAAAAATCAATAAATTGATTTAAATTTAATTGTATAGCAAATCTATCCTAATACAAATTTAGAGCTTACAATTTAATATGAACAATAAATATATTCAATTGGGTCCGAGGTCGCTTGAGAGGGTGGTTGGGCTTCTCGCCTCTTAGGTGGGGGCGAGGGTTCAATCTCCATCAGCATCATGTAAGGGACATGTTTAACATGGAAAGTTGTATCTTGTGGTTGATGCCACCGTTTGTCCTACTTCGTGATAATTGTGACCGCAATTTAACCCAGCTATGTAAACCCCTATTCTTGTGGGATAAGGGGAGTCCCATTGGTACTATGCCCTTCCTTGTACAATTGGAATTTCAAAGTTAAAGCCTGGAAGAGTAGGCCTTGATTGAACCTCCATTTTAAAAAAAACAACCACATGAATTTAGATCTAATTTAACAGTACTTAATAATATGCAATTCGACATACTAACAATTGTTCATTTAGGTGAATGATATGAAAATTATGACAATATTATGTTGTTTAAAAACATGAAAAGATTGTTTCATATAATTTTATAATAAATCAATCATAGCAATTTAGAGCTTTGGAAAACAATGGAATTAAAAAATAACTCAAATATATGCAGTTTAGGCTACCAATAATTTTTCACTTGGTTGAACAGTCCCAAAAATATGTGGTTTTTAAAAACACCAACAAAATACATGATCTTCAAATATTTTAAAATCATTGATATCATTTCTTAATATATTGTTCAAGTACATAATATGTTTCTCTATCACAAGGTCTCTGATTTACAATTGTATTGCATGTATAAGAACCTCTTTTCTTTGAGCAGATCCATCCATAAAGCCAAGGAATCATTGTCTTGGACAAAAAGTTTTCCAACTCCTCTGATGATTACCTCCACAACTTTGGTAGAATTACGTAAGTGCCTTTCATATTCCAAATCACATGATACAATGTATCATCAAAACTAATGGTATTATTTCAATCCAAATCTGGAAAAATTTTCCAAATTGTGTCCAAGTTTTTATCATGCACAAACTTATATCCGATGCAAATATTAGTTTTTTGGCATGCACCCTGACCTACTATGATATAAAATCTTTGATGGTGTTTTGGAAAACATACTACAAGTGTTCTTTGAGCTATCGATAATTTTTCTGTGGTTCAAATCCACACTTCAAAACGATCCATACAAAAATCCAAGAAATATAATGCATCCTTCCGAATGTAATGCACAATTCTTGTGTTCTCTTCAATAAAATTCATATGGTTTTGCAAAGATTCAAGTAAAAGATCACCCCTTTCCTTATCAATTGTCTTGACCAAAATGCCATTCATTTCCAGTATCAATACCCTTCTTTCATCTCTTGGGAATGAAGAAAACCCTTGCTTTCTTGATGAAGATTCATATATGTGTGAAGACCAGCAAGACATCAATGCAATCTTGTCTTCTCTTTGTAGTTTATATGTTCTGGAAAAAATTGAAGTTAATTAGATTTATATAAAAATCAATTAAATTATTTTACAATCTATAATTATAAGTAATTAAAGATATGTTTAATTAATCCATTATCATTTATCTCATTATTCAAAACTTAAAGTGAATTAAAATTTATTATACATAAGAAAATATAATAAAAATGATTCAAATGCATGACTTTATATTCATGGAGATTACAACTCCTTTTATAGTTTATAGTTTTTCTTATAATCAATATAATCAAAAGTAGACTAAGCCTAGAGAAAACTTCATATATATATATATATATATATATATATATATATTATATATATATATATATATATATATATATATATATATATATATATATATATATATATGTGTGTGTGTGTGTGTGTGTGTGTGTGTGTGTGTGTGTGTGTGTGTATGTATGTATGTGTGTGTATGCACATATACACACACACACACAAATATATATATATATATATATATATATATATATATATATATATATATATATATATATATATATATATATATATATATATATATATATATATATATATATATATATATGTGTGTGTGTGTGTGTGTGTGTGTGTGTGTGTGTGTGTGTGTGTGTGTGTGTGTGTATGCACATGTATACACATACATATATATATACATATATATATATATATATATATATATATATATATATATATATATATATATATATATATATATATATGCATACACACACACACACACACACATATATATATATATATATATATATATATATATATATATATATATATATATAATGCATTTAAAATATATTACATGAGCTAAATGCATGATATTATATTCCAATAATAATGAAGTGTAATATAAAAAATATATAAAGAAAATATGAACAATGAGATATTGATAAGGAAGTATAATCCAATAACAAGCGAAATTCACAAACCAGCCTTCCTCTTCATTAGGAGCTATCTACATGTTTTATACTTATCTACTTTTTATGATGATAAGTTTATTTATGAAGAAAAACAATCTTTCATGAAACAAGGAAACTAACAAAATGGATTATCTTCAAACCAATCAAAAGATGTTGAGATAAATTTAATAATCCACCTTGCCGTCAACATTTTTCTTTATCCTGCAAAAGAATAAATATTTGATTGTAGATATAAAAAAACATAAATATTGTATCAAGAATTTCTTTACCTATTAAATTAAAGTATGCCTTTTGTAACCTTTTTATGTATGCTTTTGCTGCAACTCCACTTATGAAACGACTTTGTCGATAGCCCAACCTTGTAGCCTACACTATTGCATGATTTTCTCTCATGCTTTTATTTTTGTAGCATATTTGTAACAAATTCAGCTACTCTTTATTTAAAAGTTGAACACCAAATGTTGATGCTATTGTTGCTAGATCTCCCTTTTCGATTTCCTTGCAATTCAATGGAACATCTGGCTTTGTTGATGCTATTGTTGTATCTTCCTTTTCGATTTTGTTGCAATTCAATGAAACATCTAGCTTTTTCTCACTATTATTCTATACTTCATAGTCTTCAGAAGAAGATACTCTCAAGTTATTTGATTCATCATTTGATTCACTCAAGATATCATGGTCTAACATGGATGATGAATTCTTCATTGCAAGTTGAAACATAGGAAATATAACATGTTCTTTGATGATAAGTGGTTGTGTGACCTGATCTGTTCCATCTTATATCTTGGTTGAACAAAAGGGCATTTAGATCAAGAAGGAGAAAATTGTTCCTTATATGAAGTGGATGATAGATATTCTGTGCATATATCAAACAATGAGGATAATAAATACACAATAATTAAAAACAATGCTTTAAGATTACTTCTTGATATATAATCAAAAAATGAGTAAAAATATGAATAAAATTATTATAATATTACACAATAGACCTGGTAAAATCCAAAAAGGCCTAGCATGTTGTTTCTCCATAACATTAGATAGCTTATCTGATGTTTGAAAAGAGCTTTGCTCATGTAGAGTACTTGTTTCATCCTCGAAATGGCCAATAAGCTTTCTAATACCATCATCACTTATGATTCTTTTTTGTTGACATCTATAATAAAAAGAAATACAAAAGATATATATGAATAATCAATACAATGTGCAGACATATCAATACTTATTTTCTCCATTAATTTCTCTTTATGATAAAAATCTATCTATTAACTTCTCTTTATATCTATTCGTTTCTCTTTCTAAACACTTATAATTAATTTCTCTATGCATCTACTTCAAATAATAGATTTTTTATTTTAAAAACCTCACAGTTCAATCTTTACATCTTAACTGTACATTTCGAAATTGGATTTAATCAAATGCATCATAATTTTAAAAACAATACATTTTAGTTTTTCTCAAACAAAAGAGTCACAAATCATGCATAACTATTTTAAAATTATAACATATGAATTTATGCATCATTGATTTAAAAACAATAATTTTTAGACTACTCGAATAGACAAGAGATGTCTAATTTTAACTCAGAAAGATATGATATTAACAATAAATAAAAAGATTTAAATATAATCGATTCACATCACTTTATTCAACAAGAGCTAATATATTCAAAATAAAATTCTATTGTTCAAGAAATACAATCATCACTAACATATTAAAAAAATCATACTTTGAAAATTATGGAATTTATTACATTACATGGAATCAATATTTTCTCAAGATACTTTTCCTTCTCATACATTTGAAGTACTTGCAATATCTTCATCCATTATAACAATATCTTTGTCGGTTCTGTATCATCCTGATTACTTTCTGATTCTTCTCCACTAGGTTGTACATCAATTTCAGCATCAACATTCTCGAATACATTTGTAATTTCTGTATCTTGATTCTTGATATCTGTATCTTGATTACTGATATCACACCAGTGATGCAAAGAAGGATCATTCTCGAAAACTGAAGAGCAAATTGATTCTAATTGTTTTTCTTCAGTCTCTAAACATATACCAAAACATCTGCATTTTTTAGATAAATTTCTTTGAAGAACAACTCCTCGACAATACAACTCTATAACGTAGCTGTCTTCACGAGCAAAACTGTTGATGATATCATCAATTTTTCTATGAATTCATCCGGACCTTTGTAGGTGCATTTTACCCAAGCCTACATGCTTGATATGCTTGATATTATGATCATTTGTAAGTCACATGTGTAGTCATGTGAACACCTCTTGTAAAAGAGTTCTTTTTTATCTCTTGTAATTTGAAAAAGAAAAAGGAAAAGGATGGCTTA
This sequence comes from Ceratopteris richardii, assembly GCA_020310875.1. Lineage (NCBI taxonomy): Eukaryota > Viridiplantae > Streptophyta > Polypodiopsida > Polypodiales > Pteridaceae > Ceratopteris > Ceratopteris richardii. Next base: position 81,345,381 of record CM035411.1, read on the forward strand.
CCTCATCCATGATGTAAAAGCAAAGCCGTGGCTCTAACTACCTAAAACCATGAATTTTTGAGCTGAGGGAATCTCTCCTAACTTTGGGGATCACTTTTAGGTGGAGCCATTTGAATTCCAATTCAAAACTCCCTCCAAGAATAGCTATAAAAAGACCAAGAAGGAAGACGTGATTAGGAAGCCTTGTATGTGACCACTTCATGTCATTTTGTAGAGATTGAAGAGCTTACTCCATAGCTCGATCATTCTACTCCCATTGTGCGAAGATTCATTGCCAATGTGGTTGTAATCGTATGTGAATCTATACATTTGTCATTATCTACTTCTCTGTTTTGTTCTCTGCTATACTCACTCAGAGCAGTAACTTCAGAAGGTCATATCTCATGTGTTAGATAGCTCTTACTGTCTACTTTCTGTAACTAAATTTTCAAGGTCATTGGAGTTACAGTTTGGGAGATATCTGCATTTTACTGCTCACTGGTCTATCTCTGCAGAGCCTCGAGAATGGTGGGCATGTTACAGAAATTGATGAATCTTGTTCTTAGTGCTCAGTCCATAATTTTAAGTGTTTTAACTTGTATTGGGAAGCTTGCTAAGTCTATTTGCTATGCCCAAAAGGAATTTATCTAATTCGTACCAGGTTGAGAGAACCATTCAATTTTTCGAGCACGTGTATGTCCAAAAATAGCTAGTTTTTGGGTGCTAGTCATTTCGCAACTAGTCTGTCTTGACTTAAACGTTTGGGATACATGTTCCAAAGTACTTGGCTAATATTTTGGTGGATTTAGGAAGCTCAAAGGGTCTACTAATCAAATCTGAAGTCTCAGTTGGCTGGTGTGAAGCTAGTTGTAGCAGCACCTACTCATCTTTGGATTGCATCCACCATCTCTCTTCACAGTGGTATCAGAGCATAGTCAAGCAACATGGGAGATGGATCTCCATCAACTATTGACAAATTGGATGGAAAAAACTACCCGGCATGGTCTCTAAGGATGGAAGCTTACCTTCAAGGGATGAATCTATATGGATTCAGGAGATGAAGCAATGCCAACCATGACGAATAAAGGGCAACCATCACATGAAGAAGTGGAAGGACTTTCGAATTGGTGTTCGAAGGATGCACTTGCAAGGTCGTATATTCTAAACTCAATCTCTGATTTTCTTTTACCTCATGTCAAGGGATGCAAGAAATCAAGAGAGACATGGAATGCACTTGCTTCTTTCTTCTCTTCCAACACTCGAGCAAGGAAGAACCAATTGTTGATGGAGTTCACAACAATGAAGAAAAGCCCGAAGCAAAATGTGATTGATTTTGTCACAAAGATGAAGGAGATTTCCGACCAACTTGGAAGCATTGGAGAGGTAATTGAAGAGGAGCAAATCATTAGACAAATCATAAATGGAATCAAAGCAGATGACAAGTGGGAGTCATTCACAACAGCCATGGATTTATACATGGATATGCATGTACCCAACCTCAACACACTCATGGGACAACTCTTCACTCATGAAGCAAAGATTAGCAAAGGTGGTGAGTCCTCAAGAGGTAATCAAACTTCTGCCTTATATTCTGATAAAGCTAAGGTCAAGGACAAGTCAAAGAATAGGAAGAATGAAGATGAAGGTAGCTCTTTCCAAGCAAACTTTGCAGGTAGAGGAAGAGCTAGAGGAAGAGGCAGAGGTGGAAAGCAAGACAGGGGGAGATTCCAATCATCTCAACCTTTCAATATATGTGGCTTATCTAATCATACTACTGAAGAATGTTTCAGGAACCCGAGGAACTCAAGAGGAAGAGGATTCAATAGAGGTGGCTATGGATCAAATAGAGGCTGGAGGCTACAACAACAACTACTACAACAACAATTACAACAACAACTATCAAAGTGGCCATGGAGGAAGAAGAGACTACAATAACTATGCAGAGGACCAAAGTCAAGAAGATTCATTATTGATTATGAATCTATCAGTGAAGAAGGGTAAGGATGATGATCACATATTTTACATTGATTCGGGATGCTCAAACCATGTAGCAGGAAATGTGGCTTTACTTTCTGATTTGGAAGATCCTCATAACAAGCATGAAGTGCAGATAGGAGATGACACAAAGCACTCAGTGGAAAAGATAGGTATTGTGAAGACATCAGATGGGAATATGAACCTCTTAAGCAAAGTCTTGTATGTCCCTACAATTACCAAAAATTAAATAAGCGTTGGACAGATTGTTGAAAAAGGATTGCAGGTTAGATTCAACCGATTTGGAGCATATGTTGAAGACCCAAGGCAAGGCTTTCGAAGGATTGCCAAAGGAGAAAAGACAGGAAGCCTCTTCACTTTTGAAGTGGAAGATACAAAGAACATATCTTTGTTTAGCTATGGATCTCAAACTCTAACAGAGTTGGAGATGTGGCACAAAAGGCTTGCTCACATTGTTGAGAGGACATTTAAACAAATTTGCACGGACCAAAGTGTACTTGGTTTGCCTAATATCACAAGGCAACACATGATTTATAAGTGTGAAGCTTGTCAACTTGGCAAGGCTCATAGACAACCTTTCAATAAGAAAGGAAATATGTATCAAAATCCTTTGGATCTAGTGCACACGGATGTGTGGGGTCCAAGTAAGGAGCCATCTATATCAGGCTCAAGATATTATGTGTCTTTCATAGATGATTGTAGCAGGTGGACCATTCTGTTTTTCATGAAGCACAAGGATGAAGTTTTTAATTGCTTTAAGGAGTATATTGCTCTTGTTGAAAACCAAACAGGTAGGACTTTGAAAAGACTCAAATCAGATGGTGGAGGAGAATACTTCTCTTCTGAATTTGATGCCTTCTTGCATGAAAGAGGCATTAAAAGGGAAGTCACTACAAGGTATACACCCGAACTCAATGGTGTAGCAGAGAGGAGGAACACAGCTATTGTCGAAGTTGCAAGGTCCATGCTCAACGAAAAGGGATTGTCAAACTACCTATGAGCAGAGGCTGTGTCTACAGCCACATATCTCATAAATAGACTTCCATCTAAGTCACTAGATGGAACCACTCCATATGAAGTGTGGAATGGAAGAAGACCTAGCCTAGAGCATTGCAAAATCTTTGGATGCTTAGCCTATGCTCACATTCCATCTCAAGTAAGATGGAAATTGTATCCCAAGGCAGAGAAGTGTGTATTCATTGGTTATGATCAAAACCAAAAAGGATATAGATTGTACAATCCAACCAATAAAGGATTTTCTGTGAGTAGAGATGTATTTTTTTATGAAAACAAATCATGGTTTGATGATGACAGGAAAGTGAAGCTCCCTTATGACTTGGATGAAGATTTTCCATCACTTCAACCAAAGGAGCCAAAGCAGATTGAAGAAAGTGATGCGGAGATTGACCTAGAAGACTTGGAAAGACTAAAGCTATGGAAGAACAAAGGTAAAGCAAAGATGCAGGATGCTACATATGGACCGGAGAGCTCACATCAACCACTTAGAAGGTCTTCAAGGGAGAAGAAGAAACTAGAGAGGTTTGGTTATGATACTTCTTTGGTCACTAAGCACTCAATCTACATTGCAAAGGATTCAACCAATGAAGAACCTACCACATTCAAAGAAGCACAAAGAAAGAAAGCTTGGAGAGATGCAATGGATGAAGAAATGGAAGCCTTGAAGGAGAATGACACTTTCGAGCTTGTACCTAACAAGCCATCTATGAAGGTAATTGGATCTCGATGGATATACAAAATCAAGAGGAATCCAGATGGAAGTATAAATAGACACAAAGCAAGGTTAGTTGCTAAAGGGTTTACTCAAACCCATGGTATTGATTATGAGGAGACTTTCTCTCCTGTTGCAAAAATTCCTACAATTAGGGTTCTCATTAGTCTTGCTGCATTTAGAAATTGGAATCTCTATCAACTTGATGTAAAGAATGCTTTCTTGAATGGATGGATTTCTGAGGAAGTGTATATGGCACAACCTCCTCGATATGAGGATGCACATCATCCTAACTATGTATGCAAACTAAAGAAATCTTTGTATGGATTGAAGCAAGCTCCAAGAGCTTGGAATTTCAGATTGGTGACTTATTTGCAAGACCAAGGATTCAAAGCTAGCAAGGTAGATACCTCTTTGTTCATAAAGAGGAATGGATCTGAAGTGATCTATTTACGTGTGTATGTTGATGATATTATTATCACAGGCAATGATCTTGAAGGAATCAAACAGGTAAAGACTCAAATGAAGGAGGAGTTCAAAATAAGTGACCTCGGACCACTCACTTATTTTCTTGGATTGGAGTTAATCTACACAGGTTCAGGTATATACATCACACAAAGGAAGTATGTCCATGACATGCTCGTCAAGTTCAAGATGGAAAATACCAAGTGTGTAGGTACACCTATGGAGCAAAATCATAAGCTTAGTGCTTATGAAGGAGAGCCAATTGAAGACATCACAAGCTATCAAAACTTGGTTGGAAGTTTGAACTATGCAACACTCACAAGGGTGGATATATGCTATAGTGTTAGCATATTGAGTCAATTTATGCATAAGCCGAGAAGACCACATATGGAAGTGGCCAAGAGAGTCCTCAAGTACCTAAAGGGGACCATGAATGAAGGTTTGTTTTATTCATATACTTCAGATATTGAGTTAAAGGTCTACTCAGATGCAGATTGGGCTGGATCTAAAGATGATAGAAGAAGCACATCCGGGTATATATCATTTGCAGGTTCAAAAATCATTTCTTGGTCATCCAAGAAGCAACCAACCGTGGCATTATCTTCTACTAAAGCCAAATATAGAGGTTTGCCTAATGCAACTCAAGAAATCATGTGGTTAAAGTCTTTGTACAAAGATCTTGGACTTCATTCTTCAACACCTCACATTTTTTGTGACAACACAAGCTCACTACATCTAGCAGCTAATCCGGTATACCATGCTAGAACCAAGCATATTGAAGTCCACTACCATTATGTAAGGGAGAAGCTAATGAGCAAGGATATTCCACTATCCTATGTCTCTACAGATATGCAATGTGCAGACATGTTGACTAAAGCTCTTGATGGTACAAAGTTAAGTAGATTCAAGTTGATGATTGGCTTGCAGGAAACCAAGGACAATTGAAGACTTATTTGGAGGCCAAGCATGTTAGGCTTGAGGGGGAGTTGTAGGTGCATTTTACTCAAGCCTACATGCTTGATATGCTTGATATTATGATCATTTGTAAGTCACATGTGTAGTCATGTGAACACCTCTTGTAAAAGAGTTCTTTTTTATCTCTTGTAATTTGAAAAAGAAAAAGGAAAAGGATGGCTTACTTCATCCATGATGTAAAAGCAAAGTCGTGGCTCTAACTACCTAAAACCACGAATTTTTGAGCTGAGGGAATCTCTCTTAACTTTGGGGATCACTTTTAGGTGGATCCATTCAAATTCGAATTCAAAATTCCCTCCAAGAATAGCTATAAAAAGAGCAAGAAGGAAGAGGTGATTAGCAAGCCTTGTACGTGACCACTTCATGTCATTTTGTAGAGATTGAAGAGCTTACTCCATAGCTCGATCATTCTACTCCCATTGTGCAAAGATTCATTTCCAATGTGGTTGTAATCATATGTGAATCTATACATTTGTCATTATCTACTTCTCTGTTTTGTTCTCTATTATACTCACTCAGAGCAGTAACTTCGGAAGGTCATATCTCGAGTTCTACCCAGCCTTATTCACTCTTTTAACATGCGTTAGATAGCGCTTACTGACTAAAATCTACATATAAATTTTCCAGATCATTGGAGTTATAGTCTGTGAGGTATCTGCATTTTACTACTCACTGGTCTATCTCTACAGAGCCCCGAGAATGATGAGCATGTTCCAAAAATTGATGAATCTTGTTCCCAGCGCTTAGTCCATCATTTGAAGTATTTTATCTTGTATTGGGAAGCTTGATAAGTCTATTTGCTATGCCCAAAAGGAATTTATCTAATTCCTACTAGGTTGAGAGCACTCTTCAGTTTTTCCAGCAGGTGTATGTCCAAAAATAGCAAGTTTTTGGGAGCTAGTCATTTCGCAACTAGTCTGTCTTGACTTAAACTTTTGGGATACATGTTCCAAAGTACTTGGCTGATATTTTGGTGGATTTAGGAAGCTCAAAGGGTCTACCAATCAACTCTGAAGTCTCAGTTGGCTAGTGTGAAGCTGGTTCTAGCAGCACCTACTCATCTTTGGATTGCATCCACCATCTCTCTTCACAACCTTTATGAGCAAAAATATTCTGATTTGCTTGATCTATTCTATCAATCATCTGATAATTATCGTCTTTGCTAATGTACATAAGCACTATTGAAAAATCCAGCTCTCCTTTAATCGAAGGATTACTACTCTGAATGGCTCCAATTTTAAAAGTCATTTTTGTAGCTATATGTTGAACTCCTTCCACAAGCATATGAACATAGAGGAAATAAATATAAGATACTAGAATATATTATGTCTCTGAGTGCATCCCGTTAAGTGCAAAAACCAACCTGGAGAAGAACGTTGCTAAAATGCATTCCTGACTATGTAAACTGTATAGGTCTGAATCAAACCTAAAGAAAGCAATGTTGAATGGAAGAACTTGCTCTGAACAAAAACTTTCCACCTTCTTTAAATCAAAACCAAATCCATAGATTGACCATGGAATAACATTTGTTTTGGTCTTTACTCCCATTGCAACTCTCTACAAATGACTCAACAAAGTTATGGCAGCCTTTGGTAAAGGAGCAGACTTCTTTGCCCTGTTTAATGAGTCTTTCACAAATGTCTCACTGTAACTTTTAATTTTTTCATATTGTATATCAGTGATATTATATTTCTCACAAAGTTTTTCCCAAGTCAAAACCTCTGTTGTTAAATCAATAAAAAATGCAATTATAGAATTTTTCAACACGCGATCTGTCTTTAATCTCCACACCATTTCTTCCATGTCAACCATGTGCTTCAATGATTTTGCCTTTTTTAACAAAATTTTCTTTTCTAAAATTGCCTTTTGAATTTCTAAAATTTCTTTATTGTCTAAACCTGCAATACATCTGAATAATGTCAAACCTAATATAGCCATCCCTGGTGCTTGCTTCAACTGACCACCTTTCATTGCTACCATCTTTGCAGATATCGATGTAACATCTTTTGTTGAATCTCTTTTGCTATTTGGCACTTCACCCCTTATGTTAAGGAGTGCCCCCTGGCTATACAAATGCATTATTGATAACCAATTCTTCCATTCCTCATCATTACATAAAAGAAGATGTAAATCATTCTTTATAAATCCTTTTTGTAAAGTTTGCTATGTAGTCTCTACAAAATTCTGCAAAAAAAAACGTATATAACTTAAATAGATACAAGTTTTAAAAAATAATAATATATAATAACTATCTAAATATATAAATAAATATATATTTAAAAAAAAGTGAAAATACAAAGAATACAAACATACATGCCATGATATAAATTCTCTTTTACTCTGATTAACACCTACAGGAGGCTTGGATGGACATCTGTTTGCTTTCCATTGAGATCTAGCTTGTAAAACCTTAAGTTCGAGCCTCATATCATGTATAATCCAAACTTTATGATTCAAGGCTCGAAGCTGACAAGCTCGACGTTGAGAGGCTCGAACTTATGTTCGAGCCTCATATCATGTGACACAACAATCCGAACTTGATATGCATGGAAAAGGCTCAAACTTAAGCTCAAGCCTCATTTCCTGTGCCTCAATAGACTGCTTGTTGATATGATTCTAAGGCTCGAAATTAAGTTCGAGTCTGATATTAAGGGACATAATAGACTCAAAACTTTGAAGTTCAAACTTAAGTTCAAGCTTCATATCATGTGACACAACACACTCAAACTTGATATGAGTTCTAGGCTTGATCATGAAAGGTTCGAGTCTGATGATGCAATATCAATATTCACAGGCTCGAACTTAAGTTTGAGCCTCATATCATGTGAGTAAACAATCCCAAACTTGATATGATTATAATTTTGATTCAGAGGCTCAAGCTTAAGTTCGAGCCTGATATCACATGAGTAAACAATCCCAAACTTGATATGATTATAAGTGTCAAACCTGATAGGGTCAAACCTAAGAGGCTCGAACTTAAGTTCGAGCCTCATATCATGTGAACCAACAATCCTAAACTTGATATGGCTGGAAAAGTTGAGAGCCTCGAACTTAAGTTCGAGCCCCTTTGTTCTTTTGCACATAATACACAACAATCCTAAAGTTGATATGATTGGAGAATCTGACAAGATGGAAAAGCTGAGAGGTTCGACCTTAAGTTCAAACTTCCCAAACATGAATTGAATCTGAGGCTTGACCTTAAGTTTGAGCCTCACAAAATTGAATTGATTATGTGACTCAATAACTGACTGTTGATATCGATTCAAACGCTCCAATTGAAGTTCGAGCTTGATGACACAACAGACTCAAAATTCAGAGGCTCGAACTTAAGCTCAAGCCTTATATTATGTAACACAATAGACTCAAACTCGATGTCATTTAGAGGTTTGATCCTGAGAGGCTCGAACTTAAGTTCGAGCCTCATATCATGTGACCAAACAATCCGAACTTGATATGGGTGAAAAACGTGAGAGGATCAAACTTAAGTTCGAGCCATATATCATGTGTCTTAATAGATTGACTGTTGGTATGATTTTAAGGCTCAAGCTAAAGTTTGAGCCTGATATTAAGGGACACAATAGAGTCAAAAGTTCAAACTTAAGTTCGAGCCTCATATCATGTCAAATTCAAAGGCTCAAACTTAAGTTCGAGACTCATATCATATGAATAAACAATCCCAAACTCCATATGATTATAAAGCTCAAACCTGAGAGGCTCGAACCTAAGAGGCTCGAACTTAAGTTCGAGCCTCATTTCATGTGCCTCAATAGACCGACTCTTGATATGATTCTAAGGCTCGAACTTAATTTCGAGCCTGATAGGAACACAATAGACTCAAAACTTTGAAGTTTGAACTTAAGTTCAAGACTCATATCATGTGACACAATAGACTCAAACTTTGAAGTTCGAACTTAAGTTTGAGCCTCATATCATATGAGTAAACAATCCCAAACTTGATATGATTATAAGCGTCCAACCTAACAGGGCCCAACCTAAGAGGCTCGAACTTAAGTTATAGCCTGATATCATGTGACCCGACAATCCTAAAGTTGATATGGCTAGAAAACTTGAGAGGCTCGAACGTAAGTTTGAGCCTCCCAAAATTGAATTGATTTTGGGGCTCGAACTTAAGTTCGAACCTCTTTGTTCTTTTGCATATAAGACACAACAATCCTAAAGTTGATATGACTGGAAAAGTGGAGAGGCTCGACCTAGAAAAGCTGAGAGGCTCGATTTTAAGCTCCAACCTCCCAAAATTGAGGCTCGAACTTAAGTTTGAGCCTGTTTGTCCATTTGCACATAAGACACTATTTAATTTGACAGGCTCTAACTTAAGTTCGAGCCTCATATCATGTGACTCAACAATCCTAAACTTTATATGGCTGGAAAATTTGAGAGGCGCGAACTTAAGTTCGATCCTCATATCATATGAGTAAACAATCCCAAACTTGATATGATTATAAGTGTCGAACCTGATAGGGTCGAACCTAAAAGGCTCGAACTTAAGTTCGAGCCTCATATCATGTGACCCAAAAATCCTAAACTTGATATGGTTGGAAAAGTTCAGAGGCTCTAACTTACGTTCGAGCCTCTTTGTTCTTTTGCACATAATACACAACAATCCTAAAGTTGATATGACTAGAGAATCTGACAAGTTGGAAAAGCTGAGAGGTTTGAACTTAAGTTCGAGCTTCCCAAACTTGAATTGATTTTGAGGCTTGACCTTAAGTTTGAGACTCACAAAATTGAATTGATTATGTGACTCAATAACTGACAGTTGATATCAATTCAAATGCTCCAATTGAAGTTCGAGCTTGATGACACAACATAATCAAAATTCAGAGGCTCAAACTTAAGTTCGAGCCTTATATTATGTAACACAACAGACCCAAACTCGATGTCATTTAGAGGTTCGATCCTGAGAGGCTCTAACTTAAGTTCGAGCCTCATATCATGTGACCAAACAATCGGAACTTGATATGGGTGAAAAAAGTGAGAGGCTCGAACTTAAGTTCGAGCCATATATCATGCATCTTAATAGATTGATTGTTGGTATGATTTTAAGGCTCGAACTAAGCTCTGAGCCTGATATTAAGGGACACAATAGACTCAAAAGCTCAAACTTAAGTTCGAGCCTCATATCATGTCAAAACTCATGTGCTCAAACTTAAGTTCGAGCCTCATATCATATGAATAAACAATCCCAAACTTGATATGATTATAAAGCTCGAACCTGAGAGGCTCGAACCTAACAGTCTCAAGTTAAGAATACTATTGTAATAGTGTCAAGCATACTTTGTTCAAATTTCAAAATAGTGTCAAGTTAAGAATACTATTGTAATCGAGCGGGTGTGGTTTAGGAGATGTGCCTTATACTCTTAGGATGGCTAGGGTTCAAGTCTCACCTAGGGCTGAATGCCTCAGAGTTCTTCAAGATTGGTGCCTCGTAAGGAGCTTCATATCACACTGAGACTTGATATGATTTAGAGGCTTGAACTTAAGTTGGAGCGTGATA
>CM035411.1:81361038-81436038 GCA_020310875.1 Ceratopteris richardii
TCAAAAAAAACAATAAATGAGTATATGAAGAAGAACTCTCCAACGGATATTCTTTTGATGTGATAGCCTTTGATGTAGATCAAATCCACCTCAAGCATAGTGTAAGCTTGATGTTCTAAGAGCTCCCCCTCAAGCTAAAGTATGCTTGAGTCTTCATTCTCTGATAGGTTGAATACCTGCCATAGCTTTGAATCTACAAAGCTTTATTCCATCAAGTGCCTTCGTCATCATATCTGCTACTTGCTTTTCAGTAGGAACAAAAGAAATGTCAATCTTCTTTGCCATGAGCTTCTCCTTGATGAAGTGGTAATGGACTTCTATGTGCTTGGTTCTCACATGGAAAATAGGATTTGCCACTAGATGCATGGAACTTACATTATCTCCAAATATGTGAGGTTTGTAACTCACAAGTCCCAAATGTGTATACAATGCTTTTAACCATACTGCCTCTTGAGTTGCTATGGTCAAGCCTCTGTACTCTGCTTCAATTGAGGATAAAGCAATTGTTGGTTGCTTCTTGGAACTCCATGACACTAGCTTCGATCCTGCAAATGCTAAGTAACCAGAAGTACTTTTTCTATCATCCTTAGCTCCTACCCAATCTGCATCTGAGCAGATTTTGATATCCAAATCTGAAGAGTAAGGATAGATTATACCTTTGTTGATTGTACCTTTGAGATACTTAAGTACTCTCTTAGCTGCATCCATATGTGGTCTTCTTGGTGAGTGCATGAACTGACTAAGCACTCCCACACTATATGAGATGTCTGCCCTTGTAAGAGTAGCATATATCAAACTACCTACCAAGCTTTGATACTCTTTAATGTCTTCAATTTTCTCACCTTCATAAACACTTAGTTTATGATTCATCTCCAAAGGTGTACCTGCAGGTTTAGTGTTCTCCAATTTGAACTTGAGAAGAAGATCCTAAATGTATGTTCTTTGAGTCAAATACATTCCTTCATCTGTATATATCACCTGCATACCTAGGAAATATGTGAGCTCACCTAGGTCAGTGATTTTGAACTCCTCTTGCATGTGTCTCTTGATCCTTTGAATGCCATTTAGATCATCACTTGTCACAATAATACCATCTACATATACACATAGATAGATAACCTCATTGTGATCCCTTTTGATGAATAGAGAAGGATCTGAGCTGCTAGCTTTGAACCCTTGATCTTGAAGATATGTAACCAACCTGTAATTCCAAGCTCTAGGAGCTTGTTTCAATCCATACAATGCTTTCTTAAGTCTACAAACATAAGATGGATGATTAGGGTTTTCGAAACCAGGTGGTTGTGACATGTATACTTCTTCACTTATCCAACCATTTAAGAATGCATTTTTCACATCAAGTTGGAGGAGTCTCCAACTCCTTGCAGCACCTACACTTATCAATGTCCTGATTGTAGTCATCTTTGCAACTGGTGAGAATGTTTCCTCATATTCTAACCATGAGTTTGTGAGCATCCTTTGGCAACTAATCTTGCCTTGTACCTGCAAACTCATCCATCTGAATTTCTTTTAACTTTATATACCCATATGCAACCAATTACCTTTTGATTCGACGACATTGGAACCAAATCCCAAGTGTCCATTTCCTTCAATGCATCTATCTCTTCATTCATGGCCTTTTCCCAATTAGCGTTTCCCTTTGCCTCTTCATAGGTTGAGGGTTCCTCTGAAATAGATTATTTTGCCAAGTATATTGAATGCTTCGTAACAAATGTGGAATCATATCCATACCTTTCTGGTTGTTTCTTCTCTCTTACTGATCTTCTAGGTGCTTGTTTGGAGCATTCTCCAACCTCTTGCATCTTTGCTTTGCCTCTTGACTTCCATAACTTGTAATCCTTTTCCCTTTCATCTTGTTCATCATCTGTATCACTTCTTGAATCATGGAACTGTGTATCATGCTTGCTTCCTAATTGATGAGGGTCAGAATCAAGATCATATGGTAGTGTTACCTTTTGTTTGTCTTCATCATACCAAGACCTGTGTTCTTCAAACACAACATCTCTACTTGTAATGAATTGCTTGGTTGAAGGATTGAAGAACCTGTAACCCATCTGAGTTGAATCATATCCAATAAACACTGCCTTTGTTTCCCTTTCATCTAGCTTACCTCTTATTTGTGATGGTACATGAACATAAGCTAAACCACCAAAAACCTTGCAATGTCCAAGACTAGGTTTTCTTCCATGCCATGCTTCATAAGGAGTCATACCATGAAGTGATTTGGATGGTAGTCTATTGACAAGGTACACAACAGTTGAAATAGCTTTTGCCCATAGATAATGTGGCAACTTCTTCTCTTCAAGCATTGTTCGGGCTGATCCAACCAATGTCTTCTTTCTCCTCTCTGCAATTCCATTTAGTTGAGGAGAGTACCTAGTAGTCACTTCCCTTTTGATACCTTTTTCGTGCAAGAAATCATCAAACTCTTTGGAGAAGTATTCTCCCCCTCCATCAGATCTGAGCTTCTTTAATGATCTACCTGTATGATTCTCCACATGTGCAAGATACTTCTTGAAGCAATCAAACACTTCATTCTTACTCTTGATAAAGTATAGAATAGTCCATCTACTATGGTCGTCAATAAATGAGACATAATACCATGATCCTGCCAATGAAGGTTCTTGACTTGGTCCCCATACATTTGTATATACTAAGTCCAATAAGTTGTTGTGGATGTAGCCTTTGTGGTTGAATGGTTGTCTTTGTGCCTTCCCAATCTGACATGCATCACACCTGTTGATCATGTGTTGCTTTGATATGTTTGGAAGTCCTAGAACACTTTGATCCCTGCATATATCCTTCAAGGTTCTTTCATTCACATGACCAAGTCTCTTATGCCACACTTCAAGCTCACTTAGGGTTTGAGACCCAAAGTTGAATAGATCTATGTTCCTGGTTTCTCCTACTTCAAAAGTAAAGAGCCCACCATCCTTCTCACCTCGGGCTATCTTTTTGAAGCCTTGACATGGGTCTTCCACAAAAGCTCCATGTTGGGTGAACCTAACTTGCAAGCCCTTTTCAACTATTTGGCCTACACTTATTAGGTTTTTAGTGATAGTGGGTACATAGAGAACCTTACTTAGAATGTTTGTCCTCCCTTTGGAAGCTTTGACATTACCAATCTTCTCCACATTGTGCTTCGTGTCATCCCCTGTTTGCACTTCATGTCTATGCTTTGGACTTTCCAAGTCAGATAGAAGAGCAATGTTGCCTGCAACATGATTCGAACATCCTGAATCTATGTAGAACAAATGATCATCTTCTTTACCTTGTTTGTGGCTTAGATTCATAAGAAGCAATGAGTCTTCATGTGGTTGATCTTCTCAATAATTGTTGTAGTCCCTTCTATTATAGCCTCTATTGTTATTGTTGAAGTTGTGTCCACCTCTGCCTCTATTGCTGCCATATCCACCTCTTCCACTTTCTTTCTGGGTCTTCCCATTGAACCAGCAATTTTGAGTGGTGTGGTTGGTCTTATCGCATATGGCACAAGGTTGAACATTCTGACGTTTGGCTTTGTCTTGCTTTGGTCCTTTCTTCTTCCCTTTCCACTTGCTCTTGCTTGCGAAGTTGGCTTGGGAAGTCTCTTCTTCATCTTCTTCCTTCTTCTTGCCTTTCTGCTTCTTATCCTTCTTATCTGCATATAGAGCACTTGTTGAATTACCATGATAAGATTTACCTTCCTTTATGCTATTGTTGGCTTCTTGATCAAAGAGTTGTCCAAGAAAGATGTTGAAGTCTGGAGTTTGCACATCCATGATGAGATCATAAGCCGTCGTGAAGGATTACCAATGCTTATCACTTCGAATGTTGTTGAGAATTTGCCTCATGATGACCTCTTCTTCAATCAGCTCTCCAATGGATGCTAATTGATCCGCAACCTCCTTGACCTTGGTAACAAACTCTGTGATGGTTTGTTTTGGTGCCTTCTTCATTTGGTTGAACTCGTTTCAAAGGTGTTTCTTTCTTGCTTTGGTACTAGCAGAAAAGAAAGTTTCAAGGGCATCCCAAGTCTCTTGAGATGTCTTGCATCCTCTAATATGTGGTAATAGAAAGTCAGAGATAGAGTTTAGTATGTACGACCTTGCTTGAGCATCCCTTGCGCACCAAAGTGTGAGCTTATCTGTCTCCTCTTGTGCAGGTCCTCCTTTGGATCTTGGAACAGGCATAGCTTCATCACCTCCTACAATTCCATAAAGATTTCTACCTTGCAAATAGGCCTCCATCCTGATTTGCCAAGCTTTATAGCTGTGTTGATCAAGCTTCTCGATCATTGAGGGAAAGTCGTCACCCATCTTGATCTAGCTATGATACCACTGAAAGAACTTGGAGAAGCTTGTAGAAGGTAGAAAAGTGCATTTCGAAGCGACGAAGTTTGGTCAAGCCAACTGGCACAAGACCAGCCCTTGAACTTATGGAGACTCAAATAGACCTTATACGCATGCAAAAAGTGCAAAGAAACACACTATGTACTTTGGAGCATCAAGGAGAATGAGTCAATACAAAACAGATAGGTTCGCGGGTCGACCAGCTCAAAAAACTTACTATCTATGGAAGAGACAATGAACTTCAAATGCCCATAGCAACCAGCATGATTACAATTAGAAAAACACCTTTTATGGGAGTGATACACATAGGGTTGAGTGTATGGAATGCAAAAAAGTATAAGGAATAAGCAAAATATGCTATAGGAATGAATGTGACATTCACCGATGGTACTTCCTATTTTTCAGGAATATGCAGAGATTGACCCCAAGATAGGAAACTCCCATTTCTCCAAGTCTACTGCACCAAATGCTATGAAAATTTATAGGCATAAACTAGACATTTATCCCTTTCTAAGGAGCCATCTTGGACTCAATTGGGATCTGTGGAGAGAGAGCAACTGCCTCTGCAAGATTATTGATGGCGAAGAAGATGATGCAGAGAATTGAACGAGCAAGACAATGATGGTCACAAGTGTATGTATATTGCTTCCATGTTATGTAAAAGTGATTTCAAGTCTTTATATAGACTCTAGGAGTGCTCCACGACTTGTACAAGAGAAATTTGAATACAAATGAAGGTGGGAATGGTTGTTGGAGGGAATCAATTCACTTTCCTACAATCTAGGAAAAGTGAAGATCTACTTTGATCTACTTTTAGGTGATTGATTGCTTGATTGAATGCAACCTCAACCACCACAAATTTGTGGGATTTGGGCTCTATCTTTCTACCTTTACATGTGTAAAGCTCAAGGATTTTAGAACGGTAAATGAACCATCAAAAATCTCTCAAAAAAATACAATAAATGAGTATATGAAAAAGAACTCTCGAAGGGATATTCTTTCGATGTGATAGCCTTTGATGTAGATCTAATCCACCTCCAGCGTAGTGTAAGCTTGATGTTCTAACAATATGCGTGTGCAGTTCTAGGCTAGCGAGAGAGCTCTTGCATAGCCACGACAAGATCTTCGCGAACAAACCACGCTATGATTTCTGTCAAATCCTCTTCTATGGTTACGACTCAGCAGTTATATTCAACCATGAAGTAGGTTGGCTTTGTTAGTTCAGATAGCCACAACTATTATGGCAGAGGCCCTAGTAGTGGTTCTGACTCCTCAGAAATCTCATTCCGTCCAGGGACGTCTCGATGACACCTACGCTATGGGCAAGAGTTCTCGATGACACCCTATGGCCCCTCCCCCCCTCGCGTTGTGTCATGCGTGAGTACCTTCACCACTCTGTTGTGCACAACCCTCAGCAAGTTTCAGTTCTCTCTCTCTCTCTCTCTCTCTCTCTCTCTCTCTCTCTCTCTCTCTCTCTCTCTCTCTCTCTCTCTCTCTCTCTCTCTCTCTCTTCTCTCTCTCTCTCTCTCTCTCTCTCTCTCTCTCTCTCTCTCTCTCTCTCTCTCTCTCTCTCTCTCTCTCTCTCTCTCTCTCTCTCTCTCTCTCTCTCTCTCTCTCTCTCTCTCTCTCTCTCTCTCTCTCTCTCTCTCTCTCTCTCTCTCTCTCTCTCTCTCTCTCTCTCTCTCTCTCTCTCTCTCTCTCTCTCTCTCTCTCTCTCTCTCTCTATCTCTCTCTCTCTCCTTCTCTCTCTCTCACCCAAGCCCGTGGCCCACGGGCCACAACGGTCAACCTATTCTCGTAGAAACTAGTCGCTTCTGCAAGCACCCCATTGCCTCTCAAAAGTCCCACATCCTCTTCTACACCATTTGCCCCCGCACCCATCAATTTCAACCATGTGTGCCTGCCACACCACATTCCGCAGCGCGTGCTCCATAGTCCCACAAGTCGCATGGCTTCGATCATTCTCGATTGATGAGGCTTCCCAAAGGAAGCAAGAAGGTGACTTCTATGTGCGGTGGGGAAGAGAATTTCTGCACATGGACATACCTTCATTGCCACCACAACCCATCACACAAATATAATATTTGTAGCTTTTTCGGATTCAAATTATTGAAGTGGAAGGAGACAATGTGGAAAAGAAATCCTTGATAGATAAAAAGAAATTGTAAAACATCTCAAGTGATACTCTATCTATGGAGAGAGGTCTTTATCAATCTCGGTAGTAAGGAGGAAGGGTGTAGCTAGCTATACTCGATAGAAAAAATAAAAGAGATTATAGAAGCAAATCTAGAGTGGAAAATATTCACATATGTTCTAGAAACATTGTTCACATCCTCAAGTTTACTAATAGAGTTGCACCTACAAACCAATTGAATGTGTGAAGAGTTTTGATTATGGGAACTCATGCCCTCTAGTCTAGAATTGAAGCTGTTTTTTTTTGGGAGAAGAAGGCTTGCAATATCAATGAGTCAGGGGGGTTGAGACATATTAGTGAGAAGATGTTTTAAAGGAAATATTGGACTTGTTGTTACCTCGAAAGGCTATTTTTGTTTTCAAGGATGGGTAAGAGCAGCTGAGTGTTGAAAGACTCTAGTTCAAATGTGAATTACTATGATCTGAATACTCATTGTCCAAGAGGATTCGAGAGTAACTGAGGGAGACTTCAAGAAATACCTTTCTTAAATCAAAGAAATTAGTTGGTAAGAGGTAATGCAATAAAGAATGAAAAATGAAGGTGTTTTCATTCTTGACCAATAAAAAAGAATTGAGGATTGGGTGATTCCTATGGAGATGGCACCTTTGATTATTGTAGCAAGGAAGTAATAAGCTTCTTAAAAGTCTTTATGGTGGGATCAAGGATGATGAAGATGAACCCAAACATGAGTCAACACGATCGTCACCATGGTCATGATTCACTCCGTATAGAGTACATGCATTTATCATCTCATTCCGTTTGAGGCCAAGCCGGGCTTTAGAAGGAATATGATACTCTTAGACCCGAATCTGGTAGTTTGTGAACTAGGGAAGAAGGATTATAGCTGCCAAGGGGGATGGAATATTCTTGTCGATCCTTGGCGGTATCAAAAGCTATATTTGAAAGGGCCAAATTTCATAGTATTATTCAAGTTGGCTTCTAGAGCCATATTTGGCCTACCCCTCCATTTTTGGGTAATCACTTTGGTGC
Organism: Ceratopteris richardii; assembly: GCA_020310875.1. NCBI lineage: Eukaryota > Viridiplantae > Streptophyta > Polypodiopsida > Polypodiales > Pteridaceae > Ceratopteris > Ceratopteris richardii. Next base: position 81,368,572 of record CM035411.1, read on the forward strand.
ACACTCACGTCAATACTGGATTGGCAAGGCCCTTGGAGTCTATAAAAGCATATAACTTGTAGTCAATCCAAACACCATTCTCTGGACCACCCCTCCATTTTGGTGCTACATGCACACTTTCGAGGCTCACTCTATGGTGAAGATACAGAGCGTGGGACTCATAAAGGATTTGGCTATTGGCATTTCAGATTGATTGAATGGTTTTGAGATAGTCCTTTTGAGTGAGTCTATTGTATTCCTTCTAAAGTTAGGGCTCGATTGTGTGTGCTTCCTGGAATGACACTCAAGCTCACCACATTAGCTTTTTTGAGCATTTCTAGCCCTCTGTAATCATTTTCGGAGCTAAGAGTTGGGTTCTCTATCTTATTTGAACTTTTTGTTGTTCGTTTCTCCTTATTTTCTCTTTTGTTAATGTCTCTGTTGTCAATAAATTTACCTCCACACAGGAATGTTAAAGGGTATACTTCCTTAAGGAGAACCTCCCTTTGTTGGGAAAGATGGATGGATGCTCCAAGAGACTGAGTAGGTACTGCTAAACCTGCTTTGTACCAGCCCTCTTTTGCTTCAGAGTTGATAAGTAGACCTTCTTAGCTTTCCAATAACACAAAAAAATGACCTATGTGCTTTGTAAGTAATGTGTGTAATGATTGAACCAAAACAGATAACTTGGTAGTCCACAAACTCAAGAAAACCTTCTATTTTCGTCTTGATACTTGCTGACTGTTTTGCTCAGTGTGACGAGTACAGTAGAAATTGATAAAATTCCTTCTAGAGGTATTTAATTAGCTTAGTAAGCTACCATTTTCAAGTGGAATTATGTAAAAAGATAAACTATGCTAAGAGAAATCAATTTAGCAAGTTTAGCTATACCCCCGACTTTTTAGGACTGTAGTAGAAATTGACCAGAGTTCACCTCCACGCAGATTTCTCTGAAATGGCTGAATAGAAACTTTGACAGCAAGTAGATGAATTTGAGCTGAATCCAACAAGCTTTGAATCACTTGATTTGCTGGAGAATTGACCGAGATATGCCCTTGACAAGTTGACAGACTTTTGAGTAGACTAACAGAGAACTCAGAGATTAATGATGTAAATGTATCTATTAATTAACACTTGTATACAATCCCATTGGCATGAGTAACATAGCCTAATGGTGTAGAGAGGTGTAGGCTATGGTATAGTCCTCACACACACGCAAACTCAGTAGAATGAGACTCGGGAATGATCTCTCTTAACCCACGACTTTTCAAGTTCATTTTTATATGTGATGAGCAAAGATTTGAATTCAAATTCAAATTTTGGCTCCCTATGATCAAGCTCCTAAAAGCTTGGAGATATTCCTTCAATCAAATGAGCTACTTTTCCACAACTCATTGTGGTAGGTGATTACAAAAAGATTCTAAGTCAATTTGACTTTTACAATGAGGTAAAGTGGTAATTAACCACTAGCATATGTTCCTATGCTTCTTCATGTATGTGTATCCTTTGACGTATGCTTTGAGCCAAATGTGTAGGCTTGCAGTTTACACCAACAGCTCCCCCTCAAGCCAAACATTTTGGCTTAAGTCTTCATCTTCAATCTTCAAGTATATCCTGCAATCCAATCATGGATTTGAACCTGCAAAGCTTTGTTCCATCCAAAGCTTTAGTCAACAAATCTGGGGTCGTTGGTTTGCACTTGCAAAATTTGTTGTTCAGGCATGTTTGTATTTGCATATGAGTTGTTGATTGACCTCTTTTAAAAGAAAGTTTCATCTTTTAATGTACTCTCACCGAATTAATTAGAAATAAGTTGAAAGCACAACAATGAAAGGTAGAACACTTATGAGACTATCTCAATCCCATAGAATTTACTCATATTGAATTAGTTCAAATTAAACGAAAAGTACAATAATGAAGTGCATAGCACTAAGGGATTCTTTAAATACCAAACGAGCCTAAAATTTCACTAAAGATAACAAATTGAAAGGGAATACTTAAAACCAATTAACAGAAAGTGGTTTGAGCTTGTCAGTGTACATATAACCCATGGCACCAAGGAGAGGACTGATCACCTAAGATCCATAAATATGGTGTCATCTCAATAGGGTTTGGAGCACAAATATAGTTTCATCTCACCACTGGTTGTTACTTGTTAGTGAGGAGGGTCCAACTAGTTTAGCCTATGGTTTCATCTCATTAGTACTGGTGATGCATGAGTGAGGAGGGTCTAGTAGTTGCAACCCATATAGCTAGCCACATCAAATCTATGCACTAGGCCACTGCAACTAGAAGCGAGATACCCAACACACCGGGCTGGAGACTCGAGAGTTCTAGACTAAGGATCCCTCTTCCACTTCATTGGTCCTCAAATGCTTTTCATGAATCTATTTTCACTCTTCTTCATTTACCTCCAAACTCCTCATAGCTGATTCCTACTATTCTTTGAATGCAACAAGTCCTCTAATATGAGGGTCAATTCCAAATTTCTTTTCGGTCTATTTCCTAATGATCAATTTGAAAAGAGCTTACATCTCTTTACCATAGACTAGAAGGAATGGGCTCTCTCTTGTGGTGCATATTCTTGCTATTCGAGAAGCCCATATTGTTCCTATAAGTGCTTGCGGCCATGAACTATGGTGGTCAAAAGCTAACTTACGCAATAGTCCATTGCTTTCTATATCTATTTTTATGTTTATTTGGTGTCCATTCCTTTAATGGCTGAAATATATGGATCACATGGAAGAGGCTAATTATATTCAAGTGTCATGAGCCAATTTATGATCGAAAGAGAGTTAGAATAGTCATCCAAGAGCATGTTGAAAGTAATAATGAGATATGGAGAGAAGGAATGGAGGACATGATAGATGCATTTTTTTATGATAAGACTAATGTAGATGAACACATGTTTGAGCATTTTCATCATGAATTTAGTATTCATACTGAAACACCGAAAGATGTGTTATTAGCAAAACCTCCGCATCGATTATACAAAAATGAAAATGTCTTTTTTCTTCAAACATGCCTTCCATTTATGAATTTAGAGGTAGTATATGGTTGTTCATATGCAAGTGTTATTATTCTCTTTAGATAATTAAGAGAAAGAGTATTATCAATAGAAATGCTATGCTTTAGGCATGGACTACAACAAGTTCCATGCATGTCCCTATGATTGTATATAGTGTAGAAGGGAACACTTAGGAGATCATTTATCTTTGAAATGGGAGAAAAATTAGACAAATAAGAGTTACTACCTCACTTTCCTCACGACTAGGACTCACTATGGATGTAGTGAAGTTATTATGGATGCACAAGTACTTCATGAGTTGCATGGCCTATGTGTGTAATAAATTATAGCATTCCAACATGGCTTGCGGTCAAGAGAGGAATTTTTTTGTTGTGATGATTCATTGTATGAGGGAAGTATAAATTGAGAATTTTGTTGGAGTTAGACGTCTGCGAAAGCACTCAAACAACACAAGGAAAAAGAAGAAACTTTGAGGACAACACTCAATACTGAATGTATTACTAGAGAATGTACAAAGATAAGTATCCTCCTACTTAGGGGTATAGGCATATATACAAGTCGGGGGAAAAAAGATCCTAAAGAGCGAAAAAAGTGCCGTGGGGGTCCTAGAGTGTTCACACACATTACCTAAATATATCAACAAAATGGGATCTTTACTTATCACTTTAGATTCAAGAACTTCAAAAAGTATGAGAAGGATTGATAAAAATGGATGTGTCACAAGTACCTTCACAGAGAAATATGAAAAAGAAAATAATTTTGATGTTGAACATGCATGATTAACCAAGATATGGTGAATGATCAAGATTACAAGTTTTAGGATATAATCCATGCCCAATGTCTTCTACTTCATTAGATGTCTGATGGGAAATTGTTTTATAGGTGTATGTGATTAGCGTAGTATGTGGAAGAGAAGTGAAAGTTCACTTGTTCTGGGAATGAACACATCGTCTATTTTGCATTAACTTCCATATTGGGATAACTTATTGGTAAATCAATTGAATGATCCCATGCATCTTTTCAAGGAATGGGCAAATTGCTATGGGAAACCATCACAATCAAAGAGATACACATGGTCGAAGAAAGAATTTCAAACGAATAGGTATATGGCGACAAATCTGGTTTCATCTCACCAGGGTCTAGACCATAAATGAAGTTTCATCTCGCAACTGGTTGTTACTCGTGAATGAGGAGGGTCCAGCAAATATAGCCTATGGTTTCATCTCACCAGTAGTGGTGACTCGTGAGTGAGGAGGGTCCAGCAATTGTAGCCAATACAGCCTACGCGCTAGGCCATTGGAACTAGAAGCGAGAGATCCAACACACAACACTCCTCGAGAGTTGTAGACTACTGCACTCTGTACAAACATTAGCTCTAAATCACATGCTACACGTGAGGGGGCACTATAAAATTGAGGGTCACCAACGAAACTTCAGGTGTCCTCCAAGTCCTAACCAAGACGTATGCACAACCTTGAAGTACATTGGCTTTGTCAATTCAAACAGCCACAACAATTATGGCAGAGGGCGTAGTAGTAGTAGGCAGGAATGCAGTAGCTATTTATATTCGATAGAAAAAATAAAGGAGATTATTGCAGCAAATCTAGAGTGGGAAATATTCACATTTGTTCTAGAAATATTGTTCATATCCTTAAGTTAACCAATAGAGTTGCACGTATAAACCAATTGAATGTGTGAAGAGTTTTGATTATGGGAACTCATGCCCTATAGTCCAGACTTGAAGCATTTTTTTTGGGAGCACGAAGCTTGCAATATCAATGAGTCAGCAGGTTGATGAGACATATTGTTGAGAAGATGTTTTAAAGGAAATATTTGACTTGTTACCTCGAAAGGCTATTTTTTTTTTCAAGCATGGCGGGTTTTGAAAGGATGCGTAAGAGCACGTAAGGGTTTAAAGACTCTAGTTCCAATGTGAATTGCTATGATTTGAACACTCAATGTCCAAGAGGATTTGAGAGTAATTGAGGAAGACTTCAAGAAATATTTTTCTAAATTCAGAGAAATCAATTGGTAAGAGGTAATGCAGTAAAGGATGAAAAATTATGGTGTTTTCGTTGTTGACCAAAAATAAAGACCTGAGAATTGGATGATTCCTATGGAGATGGAACCTCTCCTTATTGTAGCAAGGATGTAATAAACTTCTTATAAGTCTTTATGGTGGGATGAAGGATGAGGAAGATGAACTCAAAGATGAGTGAGCGTGATTGCCTGCATGGTCATGATCAACTTTGTATAAAGAACTTGCATTTATCGTGTCTTTCCATTGGAGGAAAAACTTGGCTTTAGAGGGAATATGATACTCTTGGACCATAATCTGGTAGTTTTTGAACTAGGGAAGAAGGATTATCGGTACCAATGGGGAGGGAATATTCTTATCGCACCTTGGCGGTGTCAAAAGCTATATTTGAAAAGGCCGAATTTGAGAGGCTACCAGAGCCATATTTGGCCTACCCGTCCATATTTGAGCAATCACTTTGGTGCACACTCATGGGAATCATGGATTTGGGCAAGGCCCCTAGAGTCTATAAAAGCAGATCATTTGTAGTCATTGGGACACACACATTGAGAGGGAGAAGCCAGGCACCCTTTTTGACATTAGTATTATTGTAGATGGCATTGGGAATTGAGTTCAAGCACCAAATCCTCCATTCTAGTGCTATAAGCACAATTTTGGTGGTCACTCTATGGTGAAGATACAGAGCATGGGCCTCATAGTGGACTTGGCTTTTGAAATTTTAGAATGGTTTTCAGATAGTCCTTTTGAGTGAGTCTATTGTATTCCTTCTAAACTTCGGCGCTTCATTGTTGCAAAATTTCCTGTGTGATTAGTACTTGTCGTCTCGATTGTATCTGTTCTTGGAATGGCACTCAACCTCACCACATTAACGTTTTTGAGAATTTATGGCCCTGTATAATCATTTTTCGAGCTAAGAGTTGGGTTCTCTCTCTTTTTTGAACTTTTCATTGTTCCTTTATCCATGGCTATATAGTTTCTCTTTTGTTAATGTCTTTATTGTCTATAAATGTACCTCCATATAGGAATGTTTAAGGGTATACTTCCCTAAGGAGAACCTCCCTTGAGCAGGAGGAGTACTAGAAGTGTATAGGGTTCGATACACCATGAATGTTATACACGATTTTGTGCTTTCCCAAGCGCACAACAAATTTTTATCTGTGAAACATAAACGCAAACAATTGCCATAACTTTTAGCCGTGTTCACATATACTACAAGTACACTCCATGTATAACTATTTTAATGAATGCATCTGTCTTCCAGCCTTTGTATAAGTGATGGTTTCCTCCAACGAAGAGCGAACAAGAGCTTCAACCCACACCTTAACTTTCGGTGCAACATCCTGCACTCATAACGTAAATCAAAGACATTGATTGTTAATGAGAGTCATTGGTTTGGACTTACAAAGTTCGTTGCTCAGGCATGTTTGTATTTTCATATGAGTTGTTGGTTGAATTCTTTTAAAAGAAAGTTTCATCTTCTAATGTACTCTTACCGAATTAATTAGAAATAATTTGAAAGCACAACAATGAAAGGCAGAGCTCCCATGAGACTATCTCGATCCCATAGAATTTACTCATATTGAGTTGGTTCAAAGTAATCGAAAAGTACAAGAATGAAGTGCGTAGCCCAAAAAGTCACTAACGATAACGATAAAAAGTGGTGTGAACTTCTCACGGTGCATATAACCCATGGCACCAAGGAGAGCATGGATCGCCCTAAGATCCTTAAAGATGGTGTTATCTCAGCAGGGCTTCGAGCACAAATATAGTTTCATCTCACCATTGGTTGTTACTCGAGAGTGAGTTGGGTCCAACTAGTAAAGCCAGTAGTGGTGATGCGTGAGTGAGGAGGGCCGAGCAGATGCAACCAATATAGCTAGTCGAATCAAACCTATGCCCTGGGCCATTAGAACTAGAATAGAGATACCCAACATAGAGGGCTCAAGACTCGAGAGTCCTAGACTAAGGATCGATCTTCCAATTCATTGGTCCTCAAATACGTTTCATGAATCTATTTTCTATCTTCTTATTTTACTTGCAAACTCCTCATAGCTGATTCCTAGTATTCTTCGAATGCTACAAGTCCTCTAATATGAGAGTCAATTCCAACTTTTTTTCGGTCTCTTTCCTAATGATGAATTTGAAAAGGGCTGACATCTCTTTACCATAGACTAGAAGGAATGGGCTCTCTCCTTTGGTGCATATTCTTGCTATTCGAAAAGCCCATATTGTGCCTATAAGTGCTTGCGGCCATGATTTATGGTGGTCAAAAGCTAACTTACGCAATAGTCCATTCCTTTGTATATCTATTTTTATGTTTCTTTGGTGTTCATTGCTTTATTGGTTGAAAGATATGGATCACATGGAAGAGGCTAAGTATATTCAAGTGACATGAGCGAGTTTATGATCGAAAGAGAGAGTAGTCATCCAAGAGCATGTTGAAAGTAATGATGAGATATGGAATGGAGGACATGATAGATGCTTTTCTTATGATAAGACTAATGTAGATGAACACATGTTTGAGCATTTTCATCATGAATTTACTATTCATACCGAAACACTAGAAGATGTGTTATAAGCATTACCTCCGCATCCATTATACAAAGATGAAATTTCTTTTTTCTTCAAACATGCCTTCCGTTTATGAATTTAGAAGCAGTGTATGGTTGGTCATATGCAAGTGTTATTATTCTCTTTAGATAATTAAGGGAAAGAGTATTACCAATCGAAATGCTATTCTATAGACATGCACTACAACTAGATCCGTACATGTCCCAATGATTGTATATAATGTAGAAGGGAATTCTTAGCAGATCAGTAATCTCTAAAATGTAGAGAAAGATTAGACAAAAAATCATTACTACCTCACTTTCCTATAGTGCCTACAGTAAAGATTATATTTTGATATCTCTGTATAATAGGTCTGGTGCAAAAACTAATCTACAAATATCACGTGTCCTGTTCTTGTAGATTCCTAGGCATGGAAGCATCAAAATTCACGACTAGGACTCACTATGGATGTAGTGAATTATTATGGATGGACAAGTACTTCATGAGGTACATGGCCTATGTGTGTAGTGAATTATAGCATTCCAACATGGCTTGCGGTCAAGAGAGGGAGAACTTATTGGTAAATCAATTGAATGATCCCATGCATATTTTCAAGGATATGGGCAAATTGCATGGGAAACCATCACATGTCAAAGAGATACCAATAGGTAAATGGCGAAAAATCTGGTTTCATCTCACCAGGGTCTGGAGCATAAATGAAGTTTCATCTCACCACTGGTTGTTACTCATGAGTGAGGAGGGTCCAGCCAGTACAGCCTATGGTTTCATCTCACCAGTAGTGGTGACTCGTGAGTGAGAGGGTCCAGCAATTGCAGCCAATACAGCCAGCCAGATCAAGCCTACGCCCTGGGTTGTAGACTAATGCAACACACAGCGAGAGATCCAACACACAGCGCTCCTCGAGAGTTGTAGACTATTGCACTCTGTACAAACATTAGCTCCAAACCACATGCTACACGTGAGGGGGCACTATAAAATTGAGGGTCACCAGTGAAACTTCAGGTGTCCTCCATGTCCTAACCAAGACGTATGCACAACCCTGAAGTACGTTGGCTTTGTCAGTTCAGGCAGCCACAACTATTATGGCAGAGGGCGTAGTAGTGGTTCTGAGCAGTGTTGTATTTTGACGGTCGACCATGCCCTTCAATTTTGAAGGCTACCTATAGATCATACCTGTATTCACCCTTTTATAATGTATTTTCATACGACCATATAAATTATTTTACTTTATTTTACGGTAAAAAATGGCCAAAACGGGCAATACGGCCGTCAAAAATCAACACTGGTTCTGATAGCCCTCGCACATGGATGGAATTTTCGGTGACCCAATGTCACTTTTCGGGTGACCCGAAAAGTGCATCAAGTGCACATGATAATCAAGTGATCGGATTTCCGATGAGTCCATTAAAGATCGATCACAGAAAAAGACAAAAACTCTCGTGTCTTTTTCTTTTTTTTTTTTTATAAAAGGAAGTTCGGCCATGGCCTAATCTCCCAGACTTTAATTAAAATAATGAAGAAAAGTTACAGGTGAATGGGACTAGTGTAGCGCTTCCTCAATCACAATCTATCCCCAATCACAATCTTTCGATTACTCAGAAATAACAGTGGAGAGAAGAACGCAGAGATTGCACAAGGTAAAATAAGAGTAGAACAAATATGACGCAGAGAAGGAAGAATTCTGATATTATAGATGTGAATCAATGGTTACAGTAGCTTTGGACAATAGCTTCTTGACAAAGCCTCTACCTCCCGACCACCCCCGAGCTATCACAATCGCATTCTCACTCGCACTCTCAATCACACTCTCACTCTCACTCTCACTCTCAATCACACTCTCAATCACACTCTCACTCTCACTCTCAATCACACTCTCAATCACAAGGTAATTCTCAGATTTCTTTGTGTCCTCCGTGTTGATGCGCAAGCCTTCTTATCTTTTTCCGTTTGATCGCAGCCGTGCTCCCCAAAGAAGTGTGCAATCCACCAAGTTTAGAAAAAGTCGTGTTTCTCCAAAACTTTCGCAAAAAGTCATGCGATCGTAGTGTACTTCCTTTCTTTAGCATACCTGTCAAAAATAGCAGAAAAACACCAAGAAGACATATCCAAAAACATACATAATTAGACATGGTGACACGTGAGCATGAGAATCACGGATTCGAATAGAATTACACAAGCCCTCGTTTTTTTTTTTTTTTTTGAAGTGCTGGAAAAAACGGCACTTTTCAAAGCCCTGTAACTCAAAAACAATGAAGAATTAGGTTAAGCTTGTGAGATGCACTTTTATTCGATTTTTTGATCTGCACAATAGTGTTAGAGACATCCGAGGTCCAAATCCACCTCCAAATGCCACTTTTGAGCCCTGCAAGGTTTAAAATTCTAGAGAGAGAGTAAAAACAAGGTATTTTCTTACAATGAACTAAACGTAGGACCCTCAACGAGGTACTTAGAACATGATTCACAAAAATCTCACACAGGCACTTTTATTCTCTTCTACTTGCTCTACCTTTCCCTCATATAGAGTTTTCCTTAATTCTTTCATCTTCACCTTCAAAATCCCACTGGAAAACATGATGCAATTAAGCTCTAGAGAGAGAATATGAAACTTATCAACCCAAAATCTTTCCAACATGCATAAAATGACCTCATTATTCGTTCTAAGCATTATCCCCACAATGAAATTCAGAAAGTTCAAAATGAATTATTTCACTAGAAAAGAGACCTATTACAATTCTTCCCCCCTTTAAGAACTCTGTCCTCAGAGTTGGAAAGAAGGATAATGTGTTAGAAAGTCATCTAAATTCACCCAACTCGAATCTTCTACTGGGTATGAATGCCATTTCACCTAAATTTCTACTATAGATCTATTTCTAAGAAATCTTTCCTTCCTATCTAATATTATTTCCGGTTGAAGCTCAAAAGAGCCATCGTCTTTCAGCTTATTATTGTCCTGCAAAACATGAGCAACATTAGACACATATCTTTTAAGTAACATGACATGAAATAGAGGATGCACATTTAGATATTTAGGTAATTCCAGCAAATAAGCAAGAGATCATATCATTTTCAAAAGTTTAAAAGGGCCTGCATATCGAGGAGAAAGTCTATGATCCTTCCCTAGCAACAAGTTATATCGGTGAGGATTAACTTTAAGAAATACCATATCATCAACTTGGAATTCAAGTGGTCTTCTCTTTAAATCATAGAACTTTTTTTGTCTTTTCTGAGCTTCTCTTATATGTTTCTTAATTTTTCCAAGTTCTTCATCCATCTTATCAAGCATTTCTTTGGATACTTCTACTTTATTTGGAAAACCCAAAAACGAAGGTGGAGTCAAACAATTATAACCATACATAGCTTCAAACGGAGTCATTTTTATAGATGCATGCCATGCACTATTGTATGCAAACTCAACCAAGGGTAAATATTCACTCCAATTATCCTGCTTTTCATTCACATACATACGCAACATATCCTCAACTACCCTGTTAACGCTCTCGGTTTCCCCATCAGTTTGTGGATGGAAAGATGTACTCATACGAAGTTGAGTTCCAATGGATTCAAATGTCGCTTTCCAGAAGTTTGACGTAAATCTAGAATCTCTATCAGAAATTATGCTTTTAGGCATTCCCTGCAATCGAAATATTTCTTTTACAAAGATTCTTGCAACATTCAAAGGAGTATCAGTCTTTTTCATAGGAAAGAAGTGTGCCATCTTGGTAAGCCGATCGACTACAACAAATATGGTATCATGCTTACTTCTGGTCATAGGTAGCTTAGTGATAAAGTCCATAGAAATAGACTCCCACTTCTGATTTGGAACATCCAAAGGTTGAAGCATTCCTGGTATCCTCTTAAACTCAGATTTCAACTGTTGGCACTTCAAACATTCATTTACATATTTTCTAATATCCCGCTTCATACACGGCGAAAAGTAAGAATACTTTGTTTTAACATATGTCCTTGAATACCCTGGATGTGCAGAAAAAGGTGCATCATGACGATCATGCAGTATTTTAACTTTTAGTGGAGATTCAGAAGATAAGCATAGCCGATTGTTACAATACAGTGTTCCATTCTGCAAATGAAATTTTTCCTCATACGTCGATCCCCTGTTCGCATTCAAAGCATTCAAAATAGGTGCATAAAAAGGATCCTTTTTTATCTCTTCTTGAATTTGATTGAGAAAATCAGAATTTATTACAGAAACAATATTACACAAAGGTCTCCGACTCAATGCATGAGCAACCTTATTTTCCTTACCAGCAAGATACTTAATGTCAAAATCATACTCGCTTAATAATTCAATCCAACGCTTCTGCCTGTTGTTAAGCAATGGTTGAGTGAAGATGTATTTTAGACTTTGATGATCTGTTTTCAATTCAAACTTAACCCCTAACAATATATGTCTACAATGCTTAAGTGCATGCACAACAGCAAGCATTTCTAAATCATGAGTAGGATAGTTAAGTTCATGCTTTCTTAGTTTTCTGGACTCATATGCGACCACCCTGCCATCCTGTAAAATAACACATCCTATCTGACTACCACTTGCATCACATGCAACCACAAAAGGCTTTCCCATTTCTGGTATTTTCAAAACACAATTCTCAATGACTTTTTGTTTCAATGTTTCAAATGATTTTTCACAGGCATCACTCCACGCAAATCCTACATTCTTTTTAGTTAATTTGGTGAGGGGAGTAGCTATCTTAGAGAAATCCTTAATATGTGCTCTTTAATATTGTGCCAACCCAAGAAAACTTCTAACATCCCTTACAGTCTTAGGAATCGGCCAATCAACTATTGTTTTTACTTTATCTTCATCTATAAGGATTCCTTCTTTTGATATTACTCTTCCTAGATACACAAGTTTATCCTTAGCAAAGAAACACTTACTCTTTTTCCCATACAATTTGTGTTCTCTAAGAGTTTGCAAAGTCTTCTTGAGATGTACCGCATGCTCCGAATCATCTTTAGAGTACACAAATACATCATCAAGGAAGGCTAAGATGAATTCATCTAGGTAATCGTGAAAAATATTATTCATCAAGCACATAAATGTGGGAGGAGCGTTTGTTAAACCAAAAGGTAGAACCGTAAACTCATAGTGACCATATCGTGTTCGAAAAGCCATCTTAGGAATATCCTCTGTTTTGATCCTAATTTGGTGATATCCAGATCTTAAGTCAATCTTTGTGAATTCGGTCGCTCCACTTAATTGACCTAATAAGTCATCTATGTGAGGGAGTGGATACTTATTCTTAATTGTTCTTTTATTCAACCCCCTATAGTCAATGCATAATCTGTAAGATCCGTCTTTCTTCTTCTGAAATAAAACAGGCGCACCCCAAGGTGAGACACTCGGTTTTATTAAGCCTTTCTTCAAAAGATCATCTAATTGAATCTTAAGCTCCTTTAGTTCATCAATGTTAAATCTATAGGGTGCTATAGAATATGGTTCACTCCGTGGATATAGGTCGATGGCGTGGTCAATCTGCCTAGGTGGGGGTATACCAGGCAAGTCTTCTGGAAATACATCGGCATATTCTTTCAAGAGATTTCCTACGTAATCTGGAATATGTTCGTCATTACCTTTCTGATGCAGATTGTTCACATACACTACAAATGTTTTGCAGCCATCACGTATACCTTTAACTATCTGCATAGCAGAAATCAGAGTAGGCTTAGGATTAAAGACATCACCTAGAATATGAATAGATTCATCATTTAGCTTCACAATGATCGTTCTTTGTTCACAATTAATTGTCGCAGCATTTTTAACTAACCAATCCATGCCTATGATTACATCACTCTGTTTCATCTCAATTACATGGAAGCTTTCAGAAAAGCATCTATTAGAAAGAGTAAATTCAAGGTTTTCAACATATCCTTTTGTGTAGTGTAATCGTCCATTTGCCATCCTTATAGGTCTGGTTATTTGCATATTTAGGGCTATCCCTAGATTCTGTACCAATTTGAAAGATAGAAAACAATGGGTACTTCTTGAATCCATAAAAAATCTGGTTTTATGCACAGAAATCATACCCGGAATCGTGATTACAGAAACCTTTGGGAAAGAACTAACCACCATGCAACGTAAAGTAGAGTCAGCGCACTTACCCCCATCATCTGCTTCCTCAATAATTGTACCCTCCTCGATGATGTTTATCGCTTTTGATTGTGCGAGTGGAAACACTGCCTTGTTCGGGCACTCATATGTCTGATGCCCTTGCTCCCTACAACAAAAACACAGACCAAGTCTTTTCGCCCTCTCAATAGAATTAGGGTCTTGTTGCCACTCAATTGGTTGACGCCTCCTTTGATTTTCCACCGGCCGAGTAGGGTTCTTACCTTGGTCGTTAGAAGATGGAGTTTTCTTTGAATTGTTCATGTTCATTGCAACAGGTCTTGGTGGCCTATGTCTCGTTGCCATGAATCTGCTTCTATTTTCCTTCTGCAAATTGAACTTCTCCATCTTCTCAAAGTTCTCAGCCATCGCAACAGCATCAAGAAAATCAATGCATCCAGATCCCTTAACTTGACAACGAAGTTCCTCACGAAGCCCTTCAATAAATTTACTCTTTAGAGCATTACCACTAACCTCTAATGCATATTTATGAAGACGTAGAAACTTCTCTTTGTACTCATCAACAGATAAGCTATGCTTGTCACTTTCGTGTTGTCGGAAATTGTAGAACTCCATCTTCTTCTCCATATGGTAGTGTGGAGAACAATAGCATTTTTCAGCTTGTTCTCTAAATTCCTTCCATAGAACAGAACCAGAACGCGTTCGAGTCTGCATATATGACTTCCACCATAGCTTCGGGATCCCACGCAGATTCAGGATCCCAACTTTTGCCTTGGACTCTTCACTAAATTGTCGAAGGTAAAAGAAATCCTCTAGTTCTTCAATCCATGCCTCAAGATCTTCGCCACTCTTCTTCTCGCCATCAAAATCATTTAACTTTGCCTTCTTGAAGACTTGGTTAAGGGCAAACTCACCTGGTTCCATATCTTCGGAATTGCATTTTTGTTTTTCGCGAGGTACACTAGATGTTCGCGCACCTTCATCTATTTCATCGTTCAGCTCCACAAACAAATTTGTTGCTCCTTCTGGTTGCTTTCCCCCTCGTTCTTTGCGCAATTCACCAAGAAGCTTCTGAATAAGCTCCTCTTGTTCACAAACCTTTTGTGTTAGACCTTCCATCGTTCCCGCGGATTGATTCTGCTCTGATACCACTTGTAGCATTTCCTCAATCACAATCTATCCCCAATCACAATCTTTCGATTACTCAGAAATAACAGTGGAGAGAAGAACGCAGAGATTGCACAAGGTAAAAGAAAATCTGATGCGGAAGAGTAGAACAAATATGACGCACAGAAGGAAGAATTTTGATATTATAGATGTGAATCAATGGTTACAGTAGCTTTGGACAATAGCTTCTTGACGAAGCCTCTACCTCCCGACCACCCCCGAGCTATCACAATCGCATTCTCACTCGCACTCTCAATCACACTCTCACTCTCACTCTCACTCTCAATCACACTCTCAATCACAAGGTAATTCTCCGATTTTTGTGTGTCGTCGGTGTTTTTGTGCAGGCCTTCTTATCTTTTTCCATTTGATCGCAGTCGTGCTCCCCAAAGAAGTGTGTGATCCACCAAATTTAGAAAAAGTCGAGTTTCTCCAAAACTTTCGCAAAAAGCCATGCGATCGTAGTGTGCTTCCTTTCCTTAGCATACCTGTCAAAAATAGCAAAAAAACACCAAGAAGACATATCCAAAAACATACATAATTAGACATGGTGACACGTGAGCATGAGAATCACGGATTCAAATAGAATTAGACAAGCCCTCGTTTTTTTTTTTTAAGTATTGGAAAAAACGGCACTTTTCAAAGCCCTAAAACTAAAAAACAATGAGGAATTAGGTTAAGCTTGTGAGATGCACTTCTATTCAATTTTTCGATCTGCACAATAGTGTTAGAGACGTCCGAGGTCCAAATCCACCTTCAAATTCCACTTTTGAGCCCTGCAAGGTTTAAAATTTTAGAGAGAGTAAAATCAAGGCATTTTCTTACAATGAACTAAACGTAGGACCTTGAACGAGTACTTAGAAACATGATTCACAAAAATCTCACACAGGCACTTTTATTCTCTTCTACTTGCTCTACCTTTCCCTCATACAGAGTTTTCCTTAATTCTTTCATCTTCACCTTCAAAATCCCACTAGAAAACATGATACAATTAAGGTCTAGAGAGAGAATATGAAACTTGTCAACCCAAAATTTTTCCTACATGCATAAAATGACCTAATTATTCGTTCTAAGCATTATCCCCAGAATGAAATTCAGAAAGTTCAAAATGAATTATTTCACTAGAAAAGAGACCTATTACAATTCTTCCCCCCTTTAAGAACTCTGTCCTCAGAGTTGGAAAGAAGGATAATGTGTTAGAAAGTCATCTAAATTCACCCAACTCGAATCTTCTACTGGGTATGAATGCCATTTCACCAAAATTTCTACTATAGATCTATTCTAAGAAATCTTTCCTTCCTATCTAATATTATTTCCGGTTGAAGCTCAAAAGAGCCATCGTCTTTTAGCTTATAATTGTCCTGCAAAACATGAGCAACATTAGACACATATCTTTTAAGTAAGCTGACATGAAATACAGGATGCACATTTAGATATTTAGGTAATTCCAACAAATAAGCAAGAGATCCGATCTTTTTCAAAACTTTAAAAGGGCCTGCATATCGAGGAGAAAGTCTATGATCCTTCCCTAGCAACAAGTTAGATCAGTGAAGATTAACTTTAAGAAATACCATATCATCAACTTGGAATTCAAGTGGTCTTCTCTTTAAATCATAGAACTTCTTTTGTCTTTTCTGAGCTTCTCTTATATGTTTCTTAATTTTTCCAAGTTCTTCATCCATCTTATCAAGCATTTCTTTGGATACTTCTACTTTATTTGGAAAACCCAAAAACGAAGGTGGAGTCAAACAATTATAACCATACATAGCTTCAAACGGAGTCATTTTTATAGATGCATGCCATGCACTATTGTATGCAAACTCAACCAAGGGTAAATATTCACTCCAATTATCCTGCTTTTCATTCACATACATACGCAACATATCCTCAACTACCCTGTTAACCCTCTCGGTTTCCCCATCAGTTTATGGATGGAAAGTTGTACTCATACGAAGTTGGGTTCCAATGGATTCAAATGTCGCTTTCCAAAAGTTTGACGTAAATCTAGAATCTCTATGAGAAATTATGCTTTTAGGCATTCCATGCAATCGAAATATTTCTTTTACAAAGATTCTTGCAACATTCAAAGCAATATTAGGCTTTTTCATAGGAAAGAAGTGTGCCATCTTGGTAAGCCGATCGACTACAACAAATATGGTATCATGCTTACTTCTGGTCATAGGTAGCTTAGTGATGAAGTCGGTAGAAATAGACTCCCACTTCTGATTTGGAACATCCAAAGGTTGAAGCATTCCTGGCATCCTCTTAAACTCAGATTTCACTTGTTGGCACTTCAAACATTCATTTACATATTTTCTAATATCCCGCTTCATACACGGACAAAAGTAAGAATACTGTGTTTTAACATATGTCCTTGAATAGCCTGGATGTGCAGAAAAAGGTGCATCATGAAGGTCATGCAGTATTTTAACTTTTAGTGGAGATTCAGAAGTTAAGCATAGCCGATTGTTACAATATAGTGGTCCATTCTGCAAATGAAATTTTTCCTCATACGTCGATCCCCTGTTCGCATTCAAAGCATTCAAAATAGGTGCATAAAAAGAATCTTGTTTTATCTCTTCTTGAATTTGATTGAGAAAATCAGAATTTATTACAGAAACAAGATTAGACAAAGGTCTCCGACTCAATGCATCAGCAACCTTATTTTCCTTACTAGCAAGATACTTAATGTCAAAATCATACTCGCTTAATAATTCAATCCAACGCTTCTGCCTGTTGTTAAGCAATGGTTGAGTGAAGATGTATTTTAGACTTTGATGATCTGTTTTCAATTCAAACTTAACCCCTAACAATAGATGTCTCCAATGCTTAAGTGCATGCACAACAGCAAGCATTTCTAAATCATGAGTAGGATAGTTAAGTTCATGCTTTCTTAGTTTTCTGGACTCATATGCGACCACCCTGCCATCCTGTGAAATAACACATCCTATCTGACTACCACTTGCATCACATGCAACCACAAAAGGCTTTCCCATTTCTTGTATTTTCAAAACACAATTCTCAACGAATTTTTGTTTCAATGTTTCAAATGATTTTTGACAGGCATCACTTCACGCAAATCCTACATTCTTTTTAGTTAATTTTCGGTGAGGGGAGTAGCTATCTTAGAGAAATCCTTAATATGTGCTCTTTCATATTGTGCCAACCCAAGAAAACTTCTAACATCCCTTACAGTCTTAGGAATCGGCCAATCAACTATTGTTTTTACTTTATCTTCATCTATAAGGATTCCTTCTTTTGATATTACTCTTCCTAGATACACAAGTTTATCCTTAGCAAAGAAACACTTACTCTTTATCCCATACAATATGTGCTCTCTAAGAGTTTGCAAAGTCTTCTTGAGATGTACCGCATGCTCCGAATCATCTTTAGAGTACACAAATATATCATCAAGGAAGACTAAGATGAATTCATCTAGGTAATCGTGAAAAATATTATTCATCAAGCACATAAATGTGGCAGGAGCGTTTGTTCAACCAAAAGATAGAACCGTAAACTCATAGTAACCATATCGTGTTCGAAAAGCCGTCTTAGGAATATCCTCTGTTTTGATCCTAATTTGGTGATATCGAGATCTTAAGTCAATCTTTGTGAATACGGCCGCTCCACTTAATTGACCTAATAAGTCATCTATGTGAGGGAGTGGATACTTATTCTTAATTGTTCTTTTATTCAACCCCCTATAGTCAATGCATAATCTGTAAGAGCCGTCTTTCTTCTTCTCAAATAAAACAGGCGCACCCCAAGGTGAGACACTCGGTTTTATTAAGCCTTTCTTCAATAGATCATCTAATTGAATCTTAAGCTCCTTTAGTTCATCAATGTTAAATCTATAGGGTGCTCTAGAATATGGTTCACTCCCTGGATATAGGTCAATGGCGTGGTCAATCTGCCTAGGTGGGGGTATACCAGACAAGTCTTCTGGAAATACATCGGCATATTCTTTCAAGAGATTTCCTACGTAATCTGGAATATCTTCGTCATTACCTTCCTAATGCAGATTGTTCACATACACTACAAATGTTTTGCAACCATCACGTATACCTCTAACTATCTGCATAGCAGAAATAAGAGTAGGCTTAGGATTAAAGACATCACCTAGAATATGAATAGATTCATCATTTAGCTTCACAATGATCGTTCTTTGTTCACAATTAATTGTCGTAGCATTTTTAACTAACCAATCCATGCCTATGATTACATCACTCTGTTTCATCTCAATTACATGGAAGCTTCCAAAAAAGCGTCTATTAGAAAGAGTAAATTCAAGGTTTTCAACATATCCTTTCGTGTAGTGTAATCGTCCATTGGCCATCTCTACAGGTCTGGTTATCTTCATATTTAGGACTGTCCCTAGATTTTGTACCAATTTGAAAGATAGAAAACAATGGGTACTACCTGAATCGATCAAAAATCTGGTTTTATGCGCAGAAATCATACCCGGAATCGTGATTACAGAAACCTTTGGGAAAGAACTAACCACCATGCAACGTAAAGTAGAGTCAGTGCACTTACCCCCATCATCTGCTTCCTCAATAATTGTACCCTCCTCGATGATGTTTATCGCTTTTGATTGTGCAGGTGGAAAGACTGCCTTGTTCAGGCACTCATATGTCCGATGCCCTTGCTCCCCGCAACGAAAACACAGACCAAGTTTTTTTGCCCTCTCAATAGAATTAGGGTCTTGTTGCCACTCAATTGGTTGACGCCTCCTTTGATTTTCCATCGGTCGAGTAGGGTTCTTACCTTGGTCGTTAGAAGATGGAGTTTTTTTTGGATTGTTCATGTTCATTGCAATAGGTCTTTGCGGCCTATGTCCCGTTGCAATGAATCTGCTTCTATTTGCCTTCAACTAATTGAACTTCTCCATCTTCTCAAAGTTCTCAGCCATCGCAACAGCATCAAGAAAATCAACGCATCTAGATCCCTTAACTTGATAGCGAAGTTCCTTACGAAGCCCTTCAATAAATTTACTCTTTAGAGCATTACCACTAACCTCTAATGCATATTTATGAAGACGTAGGAACTTCTCTTTGTACTCATCAACAGATAAGCTATGCTTGTCACTTTCGTGTTGTCGGAAATTGTAGAACTCCATCTTCTTCTCCATATGGTAGTGTGGAGAACAATAGCGTTTTTCAGCTTGTTCTCTAAATTCCTTCCATAGAACAGGACTAGAACGCGTTCGAGTCTGCATATATGACTTCCACCATAGCTTCGCGTCCCACGCAGATTCAGGATCCCAACTTTTGCCTTGGACTCTTCACTAAATTGTCGAAGGTAAAAGAAATCCTCTAGTTCTTCAATCCATGCCTCAAGATCTTCGCCACTCTTCTTCTCGCCATCAAAATCATTTAACTTTGCCTTCTTGAAGACTTGGTTAAGGGCAAACTCACCTGGTTCCATATCTTCATAATTGCGTTTTTGTTTTTCGCGAGGTACACTAGATATTCCCGCACCTTCATCTATTTCATCGTTCAGCTCCACAAACAAATTTGTTGCTCCTTCTGGTTGCTTTCCCCCTCGTTCTTTGCGTAATTCACCAAGAAGCTTCTGAATAAGCTCCTCTTGTTCACGAACCTTTTGTGTTAGACCTTCCATCGTTCCCGCGGATTGGTTCTGCTCTGATACCACTTGTAGCGTTTCCTCAATCACAATCTATCCCCAATCACAATCTTTCGATTACTCAAAAATAACAGTGGAGAGAAGAACGCAGAGATTGCACAAGGTAAAAGAAAATCTGATGCGGAAGAGTACAACAAATATGACACAGAGAAGGAAGAATTCTGATATTATAGATGTGAATCAATGGTTACTGTAGCTTTGGACAATAGCTTCTTGACGAAGCCTCTACCTCCCGACCACCCCCGAGCTATCACAATCGCATTCTCACTCGCGCTCTCAATCACACTCTCACCCTCACTCTCACTCTCAATCACACTCTCAATCACAAGGTAATTCTCATATTTCTGTGTGTCCTCCGTGTTGATGCGTAGGCGTTCTTATCTTTTTCCGTTTGATCGCAGCCGTGCTCGCCAAAGAAGTGTGCGATCCACCAAATTTAGAAAAAGTGGAGTTTCTCCAAAACTTTCGCAAAAAACCATGCGATCGTAGTGTACTTCCTTTCTTTAGCATACCTGTCAAAAATAGCAGAAAAACACCAAGAAGACATATCCGAAAACATACATAATTAGACATGGTGACACGTGAGCATGAGAATCACGAATTCGAATAGAATTAGACATGCCCTCATTTTTTTTTTTGTGTTGGAAAAAACGGCACTTTTCAAAGCCCTGTAACTCAAAAACAATGAGGAATTAGGTTAAGCTTGTGAGATGCACTTCTATTCAATTTTTTGATCTGCACAATAGTGTTAGAGACGTCCGAGGTCCAAATCCACCTCCAAATGCCACTTTTGAGCCCTGCAAGGTTTAAAATTCTAGAGAGAGAGTAAAATCAAGGCATTTTCTTACAATGAACTAAATGTAGGACCCTGAACGAGGTACTTAGAACATGATTCCCAAAAATCTCACACAGGCACTTTTATTCTCTTCTACTTGCTCTACCTTTCCCTCATACAGAGTTTTCTTTAAGTCTTTCATCTTCACCTTCAAAATCCCACTGGAAAACATGATGCAATTAAGCTCTAGAGAGAGAATATGAAACTTGTCAACCCAAACTTTTTCCTACATGCATAAAATGACCTAATTATTCGTTCTAATCATTATCCCCATAATGAAATTCAGAAAGTTCAAAATGAATTATTTCACTAGAAAAGAGACCTATTACAATTCTTCCCCCCTTTAAGAACTCTGTCCTCAGAGTTGGAAAGAAGGATAATGTGTTAGAAAGTCATCTAAATTCACCCAACTCGAATCTTCTACTAGGTATGAATGCCATTTCACCAAAATTTCTACTATAGATCTATTTCTAAGAAATCTTTCCTTCCTATCTAATCTTATTTCCGGTTGAAGCTCAAAAGAGCCATCGTCTTTCAGCTTATAATTGTCGTGCAAAACATGAGCAACATTAGACACATATCTTTTAAGTAAGTTGACATGAAATACAGGATGCACATTTAGATATTTAGGTAATTCCAGCAAATAAGCAAGAGATCCGATCTTTTTCAAAACTTTAAAAGGGCCTGCATATCGAGGAGAAAGTCTATGATCCTTCCCTAGCAACAAGTTAGATCCGTGAGGACTAACTTTAAGAAATACCATATCATCAACTTGGAATTCAAGTGGTCTTCTCTTTAAATCATTGAACTTCTTTTGTCTTTTCTGAGCTTCTCTTATATGTTTCTTAATTTTTCCAAGTTCTTCATCCATCTTATCAAGCATTTCTTTGGATACTTCTACTTTATTTGGAAAACCCAAAAACGAAGGTGGAGTCAAACAATTATAACCATACATAGCTTCAAACGGAGTCATTTTTATAGATGCATGCCATGCACTATTGTATGCAAACTCAACCAAGGGTAAATATTCACTCCAATTATCCTGCTTTTCATTCACATACATACGCAACATATCCTCAACTACCCTGTTAACGCTCTCGGTTTCCCCATCAGTTTGTGGATGGAAAGCTGTACTCATAGGAAGTTGAGTTCGAATGGATTCAAATGTCGCTTTCCATAAGTTTGACGTAAATCTAGAATCTCTATCAGAAATTATGCTTTTAGGCATTCCATGCAATCGAAATATTTCTTTTACAAAGATTCTTGCAACATTCAAAGCAATATCAGTCTTTTTCATAGGAAAGAAGTGTGCCATCTTGGTAAGCCGATCGACTACAACAAATATGGTATCATGCTTACTTCTGGTCATAGGTAGCTTAGTGATAAAGAAATAGACTCCCACTTCTGATTTGGAACATCCAAAGGTTGAAGCATTCCTGGCATCCTCTTAAACTGAGATTTCACTTGTTGGCACTTCAAACATTCATTTACATATTTTCTAATATCCCGCTTCATACACGGCCAAAAGTAAGAATACTTTGTTTTAACATATGTCCTTGAATAACATGGATGTGCAGAAAAAGGTACATCATGATGATCATGCAGTATTTTAACTTTTAGTGGAGATTCAGAAGATAAGCATAGCCGATTGTTACAATACAATGCCTTTCTGCAAATGAAATTTTTCCTCATAGGTCGATCCCCTATTCGCATTCAAAGCATTCAAAATAGGTGCATAAAAAGGATCCTGTTTTATCTCTTCTTGAATTTGATTGAGAAAATCAGAATTTATTACAGAAACAAGATTACACAAAGGTCTCCGACTCAATGCATCAGCAACCTTATTTTCCTTACCAGCAAGATACTTAATGTCAAAATCATACTCGCTTAATAATTCAATCCAACGCTTCTGCGTGTTGTTAAGCAATGGTTGAGTGAAGATGTATTTTAGACTTTGATGATCTGTTTTCAATTCAAACTTAACCCCTAACAATATATGTCTCCAATGCTTAAGTGCATGCACAACAACAAGCATTTCTAAATCATGAGTAGGATAGTTAAGTTCATGCTTTCTTAGTTTTCTGGACTCATATGCGACCACCCTGCCATCCTGTGAAATAACATATCCTATCAGACTACCACTTGCATCACATGCAACCACAAAAGGCTTTCCCATTTCTAGTATTTTCAAAACACAATTGTCAACAACTTTTTGTTTCAATGTTTCAAATGATTTTTGACAGGCATCACTCCACGCAAATCCTACATTCTTTTTAGTTAATTCGGTGAGGGGAGTAGCTATCTTAGAGAAATCCTTAATATGTGCTCTTTCATATTGTGCCAACCCAAGAAAACTTCTAACATCCCTTACAGTCTTAGGAATTGGCCAATCAACTATTGTTTTTACTTTATCTTCATCTATAAGGATTCCTTCTTTTGATATTACTCTTCCTAGATACACAAGTTTATCCTTAGCAAAGAAACACTTACTCTTTTTCCCATACAATCTGTGTTCTCTAAGAGTTTGCAAAGTCTTCTTGAGAAGTACCGCATGCTCCGAATCATCTTTAGAGTACACAAATATATCATCAAGGAAGATTAAGATGAATTCATCTAGGTAATCGTGAAAAATATTATTCATCAAGCACATAAATGTGGCAGGAGCGTTTGTTCAACCAAAAGGTAGAACCGTAAACTCATAGTGACCATATCGTATTCGAAAAGCCGTCTTAGGAATATCCTCTACTTTGATCCTAATTTGGCGATATCCAGATCTTAAGTCAATCTTTGTGAATACGGTCGCTCCACTTAATTGACCTAATAAGTCATCTATGTGAGGGAGTGGATACTTATTCTTAATTGTTCTTTTATTCAACCCCCTATAGTCAATGCATAATCTGTAAGAGCCGTCTTTCTTCTTCTAAAATAAAATAGGCGCACCCCAAGGTGAGACACTCGGTTTTATTAAGCCTTTCTTCAAAAGATCATCTAATTGAATCTTAAGCTCCTTTAGTTCATCAATGTTAAATCTATAGGGTGCTCTAGAATATGGTTCACTCCCTCGATATAGGTCAATGGCGTGGTCAATCTGCCTACGTAGGGGTATACCAGGCAAGTCTTCTGGAAATACATCGGCATATTCTTTCAAGAGATTTCCTACGTAATCTGGAATATGTTCGTCATTACCTTCCTGATGCAGATTGTTCACATACACTACAAATGTTTTGCAGCCATCACGTATACCTCTAACTATCTGCATAGCAGAAATAAGAGTAGGCTTAGGATTAAAGACATCACCTAGAATATGAACAGATTCATCATTTAGCTTCACAATGTCGTTCTTTGTTCACAATTAATTGTCGCAGCATTTTTAACTAACCAATCCATGCCTATGATTACATCACTCTGTTTCATCTCAATTACATGGAAGCTTCCAGAAAAGCGTCTATTAGAAAGAGTAAATTCAAGGTTTTCAAAATATCCTTTCGTGTAGTGTAATCGTCCATTGGCCATCTCTACAGGTCTGGTTATCTGCATATTTAGGGCTATCCCTAGATTCTGTACCAATTTGAAAGATAGAAAACAATGGGTACTACCTGAATCGATCAAAAATCTGGTTTTATGCGCATAAATCATACCCGGAACCGTGATTACAAAAACCTTTGGGAAAGAACTAACCACCATGCAACGTAAAGTAGAGTCAGTGCACTTACCCCCATCATCTGCTTCCTCAATAATTGTACCCTCCTTGATGATGTTTATCACTTTTGATTGTGCGGGTGGAAAGACTGCCTTGTTCGGGCACTCATATGTCCGATGCCCTTGCTCCTCGCAACGAAAACATAGACCAAGTCTTTTTGCCCTCTCAATAAAATTAGGGTCTTGTTTCCACTCAATTGGCTGACGCCTCCTTTGATTTTCCACCGGCTGAGTAGGGTTCTTACCTTGGTCGTTAGAAGATGGAGTTTTCTTTGAATTGTTCATGTTCATTGCAACAAGTCTTTGTGGCATATGTCCCGTTGCAATGAATCTGCTTCTATTTGCCTTTTGCAAATTGAACTTCTCCATCTTCTCAAAGTTCTCAGCCATCGCAACAGTATCAAGAAAATCAATGCATCCAGATCCCTTAACTTGATAGCAAAGTTCCTCACGAAGCCCTTCAATAAATTTACTCTTTAGAGCATTACCACTAACCTCTAATGCATATTTATGAAGACGTAGGAACTTCTCTTTGTACTCATCAACAGATAAGCTATGCTTGTCACTTTCGTGTTGTCAGAAATTGTAGAACTCCATCTTCTTCTCCATATGGTAGTGTGGAGAACAATAGCATTTTTCAGCTTGTTTCTAAATTCCTTCCATAGAACAGGACTAGAACGCGTTTGAGTCTGCATATATGACTTCCACCATAGCTTCGCGATCCCAGGCAGATGCAGAATCCCAACTTTTGCCTTGGACTCTTCACTAAATTGTCGAAGGTCAAAGAAATCCTCTAGTTCTTAAATCCATGCCTCAAGATCTTCGCCACTCTTCTTCTCGCCATCAAAATCATTTAACTTTGCCTTCTTGAAGACTTGGTTAAGGGCAAACTCACCTGGTTCCATATCTTCAGAATTGCGTTTTTGTTTTTCGCGAGGTACACTAGATGTTCCCGCACCTTCATCTATTTCATCGTTCAGCTCCACAAACAAATTTGTTGCTCCTTCTAGTTGCTTTCCCCCTCGTTCTTTGCGTAATTCACCAAGAAGCTTCTGAATAAGCTCCTCTTGTTCACGAACCTTTTGTGTTAGACCTTCCATCGTTCCCGCGGATTGGTTCTGCTCTGATACACTTGTAGTGTTTCCTCAATCACAATCTATCCCCAATCACAATCTTTCCATTACTCAAAACTAACAGTGGAGAGAAGAACGCAGAGATTGCATAAGGTAAAAGAAAATCTGATGCGGAAGAGTAGAACAAATATGACGCAGAGAAGGAAGAATTCTGATATTATAGATGTGAATCAATGGTTACAGTAGCTTTGGACAGTAGGTTCTTGACGAAGCCTCTACCTCCCGACCAACCCCGAGCTATCACAATCGCATTCTCACTGGCACTCTCACTCACACTCTCACTCTCACTCTCACTCTCAATCACAAGGTAATTCTCAGATTTCTGTGTGTCCTCCATGTTGATGCGCAGGCCTTCTTATCTTTTTCCGTTTGATCGCAGGCGTGCTCCCCAAAGAAGTGTGCGATCCACCAAATTTAGAAAAAGTCGAGTTTCTCCAAAACTTTCACAAAAAGCCATGCGTTCGTAGTGTACTTCCTTTCTTTAGCATACCTGTCAAAAATAGCAGAAAAACACCAAGAAGACATATCCAAAAACATACATAATTAGACATGGTGACACGTGAGCATGAGAATCACGGATTCGAAAAGAATTAGACAAGCCCTCGGTTTTTTTTTTTTTTTGAAGTGTTGGAAAAAACGGCACTTTTCAAAGCCCTGTAACTCAAAAACAATGAGGAATTAGATTAATCTTGTGAGATGCACTTCTATTCAATTTTTTGATCTGCACAATAGTGTTAGAGACGTTTGAGGTCCAAATCCACCTCCAAATGCCACTTTTGAGCCCTGCAAGGTTTAAAATTCTAGAGAGAGTAAAATCAAGGCATTTTCTTACAATGAACTAAACGTAGGACCCTGAACGAGGTACTTAGAACATGATTCACAAAAATCTCACACAGGCACTTTTATTCTCTTCTACTTGCTCTACCTTTCCCTCATACAGAGTTTTCCTTAATTCTTTCATCTTCACCTTCAAAATCCCATTGGAAAACATGATACAATTAAGGTCTAGAGAGAGAATATGAAACTTGTCAACCCAAATTTTTTCCTACATGCATAAAATGACCTAATTATTCGTTCTAAGCATTATCCCCACAATGAAATTCAGAAAGTTCAAAATGAATTATTTCACTAGAAAAGAGACCTATTACAATTCTTCCCCCCTTTAAGAACTCTGTCCTCAGAGTTGGAAAGAAGGATAATGTGTTAGAAAGTCATCTAAATTCACCCAACTTGAATCTTCTACTGGGTATGAATGCCATTTCACCAAAATTTCTACTATAGATCTATTTCTAAGAAATATTTCCTTCCTATCTAATATTATTTCCGGTTGAAGCTCAAAAGAGCCATCGTCTTTTAGCTTATAATTGTCCTGCAAAACATGAGCAACATTAGACACATATCTTTTAAGTAAGCTGACATGAAATATAGGATGCACATTTAGATATTTAGGTAATTCCAACAAATAAGCAAGAGATCCGATCTTTTTCAAAACTTTAAAAGGGCTTGCATATCGAGGAGAAAGTCTATGATCCTTCCCTAGCAACAAGTTAGATCGGTGAGGATTAACTTTAAGAAATACCATATCATAAACTTGGAATTCAAGTGGTCTTCTCTTTAAATCATAGAACTTCTTTTGTCTTTTCTGAGCTTCTCTTATATGTTTCTTAAATTTTCCAAGTTCTTCATCCATCTTATCAAGCATTTCTTTGGATACTTCTACTTTATTTGGAAAACCCAAAAACGAAGGTGGAGTCAAACAATTATAACCATACATAGCTTCAAACGGAGTCATTTTTATAGATGCATGCCATGCACTATTGTAACCAAGGGTATATATTCACTCCAATTATCCTGCTTTTCATTCACATACATACGCAACATATCCTCAACTACCCTGTTAACGCTCTCGGTTTCCCCATCAGTTTGTGGATGGAAAGCTGTACTCATACGAAGTTGAGTTCCAATGGATTCAAATGTCGCTTTCCAGAAGTTTGACGTAAATCTAGAATCTCTATCAGAAATTATGCTTTTAGGCATTCCATGCAATCGAAATATTTCTTTTACAAAGATTCTTGCAACATTCAAAGCAGTATCAATCTTTTTCATAGGAAAAAAGTGTGCCATCTTGGTAAGCCAATAGACTACAACAAATATGGTATCATGCTTACTTCTGGTCATAGGTAGCTTAATGATAAAGTCCATACAAATAGACTATCACTTCTGATTTGGAACATCCAAAGGTTGAAGCATTCTTGGCATCCTCTTAAACTCAGAGTTCACCTGTTGGCACTTCAAACATTCATTTACATATTTTCTAATATCTCGCTTCATACACGGCCAAAAGTAAGAATACTTTGTTTTAACATATGTCCTTGAATAACCTGGATGTGCAGAAAAAGGTGCATCATGAAGATCATGCAGTATTTTAACTTTTAGTGGAGATTCAGAAGATAAGTATAGCCGATTGTTACAATACAGTGTTCCATTCTGCAAATGAAATTTTTCCTCATACGTCAATCCCCTGTTCGCATTCAAAGCATTCAAAATAGGTGCATAAAAAGGATCCTGTTTTATCTCTTCTTGAATTTGATTGAGAAAATGAGAATTTATTACAGAAACAAGATTACACAAAGGTCTCCGACTCAATGCATCAGCAACCTTATTTTCCTTACCAGCAAGATACTTAATGTCAAAATCATACTCGCTTAATAATTCAATCCAATGCTTCTGCCTGTTGTTAAGCAATGGTTGAGTGAAGATGTATTTTAGACTTTGATGATCTGTTTACAATTCAAACTTAACCCCTAAGAATAGATGTCTCCAATGCTAAGTGCATGCACAACAGCAAACATTTCTAAATCATGAGTAGGATAGTTAAGTTCATGCTTTCTTAGTTTTCTGGACTCATATGCAACCACCCTGCCATCCTGTGAAATAACACATCCTATCTGACTACCACTTGCATCACATGCAACCACAAAAGACTTTCCCATTTCTGGTATTTTCAAAACACAATTCTTAATGACTTTTTGTGTCAATGTTTAAAATGATTTTTGACAGGCATCACTCCATGCAAATCCTACATTCTTTTTAGTTAATTCGGTGAGGGGAGTAGCTATCTTAGAGAAATCCTTAATATGTGTTCTTTCATATTGTGCCATCCCAAGAAAACTTCTAACATCCCTTACAGTCTTAGGAATCGGCCAATCAACTATTGTTTTTACTTTATCTTCATCTATAAGGATTCCTTTTTTTGATATTACTCTTCCTAGATACATAAGTTTATCCTTAGCAAAGAAACACTTACTCTTTTTCCCATACAATCTGTGTTCTCTAAGAGTTTGCAAAGTCTTCTTGAGATGTACCGCATGCTCCGAATCATCTTTAGAGTACACAAATATATCATCAAGGAAGATTGAGATGAATTCATCTAGGTAAAAGGGAAAAATATTATTCATCAAGCACATAAATGTGGCAGGAGCGTTTGTTAAACCAAAAGGTAGAACCGTAAACTCATAGTGACCATATCGTGTTCGAAAAGCCGTCTTAGGAATATCCTCTACTTTGATCCTAATTTGGCGATATCCAGATCTTAAGTCAATCTTTGTGAATACGGTCGCTCCACTTAATTGACCTAATAAGTCATCTATGTGAGGGAGTGGATACTTATTCTTAATTGTTCTTTTATTCAACCCCCTATAGTCAATGCATAATCTGTAAGAGCCGTCTTTCTTCTTCTGAAATAAAACAGGTGCACCCCAAGGTGAGACACTCGGTTTTATTAAGCCTTTCTTCAAAAGATCATCTAATTGAATCTTAAGCTCCTTTAGTTCATCAATGTTAAATCTATAGGGTGCTCTAGAATATGGTTCACTCCCTGGATATAGGTCAATGGCGTGGTCAATCTGCCTAGGTGGGGGTATACCAGACAAGTCTTCTGGAAATACATCGGCATATTCTTTCAAGATATTTCCTACGTAATCTGGAATATGTTCGTCATTACCTTTCTGATGCAGATTGTTCACATACACTACAAATGTTTTGCAGCCATCACGTATACCTCTAACTATCTGCATAGCAGAAATAAGAGTAGGCTTAGGATTAAAGACATCACCTAGAATATTAATAGATTCATCATTTAGCTTCACAATGATCGTTCTTTGTTCACAATTAATTGTCGCAGCATTTTTAACTAACCAATCCATGCCTATGATTACATCACTCTGTTTCATCTCAATTACATGGAAGCTTCCAGAAAAGCGTCTATTAGAAAGAGTAAATTCAAGGTTTTCAAAATATCCTTTCGTTTAGTGTAATCGTCCATTGGCCATCTCTACAGGTGTGGTTATCTGCATATTTAGGGCTATACCTAGATTCTGTACCAATTTGAAAGATAGAAAACAATGGGTACTACCTGAATCGATCAAAAATCTGGTTTTATGCGCAGAAATCATACCCAGAACCGTGATTATAGAAACCTTTTGGAAAGAACTAACCACCATGCAACGTAAAGTAGAGTCAGCGCACTTACCCCCATCATCTGCTTCCTCAATAATTGTACCCTCCTCGATGATGTTTATCGCTTTTGATTGTGCAGGTGGAAAGACTGCCTTGTTCGGGCACTCATATGTCCGATGCCCTTGCTCCCCGCAACAAAAACACATACCAAGTCTTTTTGCCCTCTCAATGAAATTAGGGTCTTGTTGCCACTCAATTGGTTGACGCCTCCTTTGATTTTCCACCGGCCGAGCAGGGTTCTTACCTTGGTCGTTAGGATGCACTAGCCAGGTCCTACATCTTAAACTCAATCTCTGATTTTCTCTTACCTCATGTGAAAGGATGCAAGAAAAGAGAAACTTTGAAAGCACTTGCTTCCTTCTTCTCTTCAAATCCCAGAGCAAAGAAGAACCAGCTATGGATGGAGTTTACTACCTTGAAGAAAAGTCCCAAGCAAAGTGTGACTGATTATGTCACCAAAATGAAGGAGATCTCTGATCAGTTAGGAAGCATTGGAGAGGTAATTGAAGAAGAGAAAATCACAAGGCAAATCATCAATGCAATCAAGGATGATGACATGTGGGAATCTTTCACAACTTCCATGGACCTATACATGGGCATGCAAGTGTCTAACCTCAACACTCTTATGGGCCAACTCTTCACACATGAAGCAAAGATAAGAAGGAATGGTGAATCCTCAAGAGGTAATCAATCTTGTGCCTTATACTCTGATAAAGCTAAAGCTAAGGATAAGTCAAAGTCTAAGAAAAATGAAGATGAAGGTAGCTCTTTCCAAGCCAACTTCACAGATAGAGGAAAAGCTAGAGGAAGAGGCAGAGGAGGAAAGCACAAAATATGGAAAGAATGAGAAGGTCCAACTAAATATCCCTCCTACATACTATACATCCATAGCACAAACATGTGGAATAGGTGGATTCTAAGTATCCTTAGCCAAATTGCTATCATGGAACATTTCTATGCACACTCGTACATGGACCTAACAAAATGGATGGATACTCTAACTATGTGAGAACACTTCTCAAATTCACTAGAACTTGGATTGGAGAATGAAGTTTGAATATTATTGAATAAAACACCTAACTTAGATGTTTTCACTATGGTCCACTTTCAACTAACATACATTTACCTATTATCCAACTAGAGGACTACTATGTCCAATATAGGCTTTAGGGTCCTAGTAGAATGTAGTAAATAAATGTTCTCTCAATGTTAAGCAATCGAATGTCGATTGGACCAAAGCAAATCCTAAATGAATCTCACAATTGTCCAACTTAGAACATTCAAAGACTTGAACTTAGACTTGAGCATTCATCGCCTTTAAGTATGGTATCCCATACCACTATACCCACTTTGATGTTGATGCAAAACTTAATGTTCTAGACCATCAAGTCCACGTCCATAACACCGTGCAATGAAGCTACTTAAACTTTAATATTCTTTAAATTCAAAACCTTGTACTAGAAACTAAACACTACAACAATTTCTAGTAACTTTGATTTTATGAGCAATGCCACACCTTGCTCCAAGGTTTGAACATTCCCTTCATGTTATGCAATATCCTTTAAGTAGAAAACCATTGTAAACTTAAAATAATTGGTCTAACCTAAAAATATGAGCTTGTTGGGTATATCTTGATCCCTTTACCTCATTATCTTGTAAAATTCTTTCAAGATCCAATCGTACTAAGGACTCTTTACTTAATAGGAAAAAAATTTGTTCTCATCTCTCTAAACCATACTACCTTGGCAAGGTTTATAGTAGTTGCAATTGAAGCTACTTGGATAATCCTAGTCCAAGACTCACCATTTCCTTTTGATCAAGCATCCACTAAAGTTTTTCAAATTTTAAATCTAAGAAATCTCTTCAAAATTGACACACCTTTGGCTATACCAACCATAAGACTTGAGTACCACTGCCTGTGGTTTGGGGCTTATTTAGGAACTACTTGAGTTTGGCTCAACTTTCTTTCTTCACTCCTATGTGTCCATAAGAAGTTTTACTTTTTCTTAAATTTCTCAATCCTCAAGCGGATTCTAGATAACTTAAATGATTGTTGCTAACATGATTGTTCTTAACTTGGATGGTTATTATCACTTCCAAGTTCTACTTTATGATTAACTTTCAACCCTGTTGGAATGATTCCACAACTATTGGATACTTATCCTCATGATTGCTTTCACTTTTACTTTTCTTTTCTTTTCCTAATCTTTATAGCTAGAGTGAGCTACTCCTTTAAACGTGTGTGACATACTTTGAATATATAAGTAGCCTATGCCATGATGATGCATCTATGTGAACCTCAATGAATGGTTAAACTATGCATGTGCATGTGCACGTGCACCTACCCATTAAAATCAAATGTTTGAGGTAAGCGTTTCTCACCCCTTCATGTACAAACACAACCATGTGGTTTTCCTATGGGTGAACCAATATACAAAAATAAGATGCACTTATGATTCACACATTTATAATATATTTTTTTAGCAATAAAAAAGTAATCCTAATCTTTAAACATAGGCATTTCCAAAGCCTTGCTAGTGAATTACATCATGTTGCACAAGCTAAAATATGAATCCACACTTCCATTCCACATTTGGAAGTGTTAACATGCCAAATGATTATCCACAATGCCACCAACTCCATGGCTAAAACCATCAATACTTAGTGTTTGAAAAGTGAAAACTCATAAGCTTTATGTCTTGGGAAAGACCGCAAGACAAACTTTCTAACAACTAAGAATCATTGAAATCAATCAGTCGAGCCAAAAGTAGCACCTGTTTGAATTTGACTGGGTGGTAGACTGTCAATAACTGAAAATAGCGACTAAATGTGTCACTTTGAAGGCTTTTCAAATGGTTTTGAGGGATATTTTCTTCAAAATCGAATTCTGTACATGCTTTATGAATCCACATTATACACATGAATGGAAAACAAGTCATTTGAACAATCATTGGTATCTTAATATATCAAGCAAAAATGTTATTGAGCAAGAAACCTATTATTTAGTATATTACATTCAAATTCATCATCATCAATCATGACATTCAAAGGATTATAATGATAATGATTACTTTAAGACCCTAAAGGAAGGACAAGCTGAATGCCCACCCACTTGAAAATTGCCGGAAGGTCCATGTTCCATTGTGATCTTCCTTTAAGGAACGCCTTGTTAGTCCATATTTCACGAACCACCTTTGTTTTCTCAGAAGAAAGGTGCACTTATGACTGATTTATCGCCACGAAATATTTGTTACCGATTCCCTTGTCGTCGAGTTCAAGGAAGAACATTCGGACTTTCCGACACAGGCTATAGGCTATATAGCCAGGCAAGTGCGACTGGCCACTAAGATGGGTGGCCGACGAAGCCACATCGAAGATGATCGGCAGGTGGAACTCTGGCTACCAGAGCTTGCCTGTGTCACCGCCTGATGGCTTGGAGGAAGAGGAGGAGGAGGACCCTGAGAGCAGAATCTGTGTACCATCTTCTGGCCCGAACTCTCTCGACAAGGGGGTTCTGGTGAAAATTGTTGATCTTTACGATTTCGAGTTGGAGGTGAGTGTTGAAGATGCGAGATCCTTCGAGCAGGTGAAGGAGAGGGTGAGAGAGCAAGGACGACTGTGGTGGAGCCTGGAAGCATCCAAAGGTGTTGGTTGGTATTTGCAGCCC
Organism: Ceratopteris richardii; assembly: GCA_020310875.1. Lineage (NCBI taxonomy): Eukaryota > Viridiplantae > Streptophyta > Polypodiopsida > Polypodiales > Pteridaceae > Ceratopteris > Ceratopteris richardii. The sequence goes on from CM035411.1 coordinate 81,402,944, forward strand.
GAGATCTCATCGTTAGCGCCTTGTACAAGCATCGCTCCAGACGCGAACCATAATAAACTCCTTGTCCCCATCACTGTCGCTAGCAACACCTCTCTCCTCAAGAAGCTCATAAGGAAGGGGATTCCACCACACATTCGTCCGAAAGTATGGCTTGTTGTATCTGGTGCTGCCAGAAAGCGATCCACTATCCCGGAAGGCTATTTTCAAGATCTCTGTCGCGCAGGAGAGGCTAGCAGCTCCCCTGCTATCAAACAAATAGATCATGTGAGCCTTAGTTTTCCATGTACCCCCCCCCCCCCCCCCCCCCCAAAAAAAAAAAAAAAAAAAAAAGAAAAAAAAGGAAACTGGATTTTGCATTGACAAATCCCTTCAATGTACCTTTCTACAGGACTTAGCACGAACTTTTCCTTCTCATCCATGGTTGGATTCTTCAGAAGGTCAGGCCTCACTCAGGAACGTCCTTGTTGCATACTCACTCCGTGATGCTCACGTGGGCTACTGTCAGGTGGATGCTGTCTCACTTTTTTGTTTTGCACGTTGTCACAGTATAGTAAAATTTCAGGCTTCCGATGCTTCATTATAGGGTATGAATTTTGTCGCTGGCCTTTTACTGCTTGTCATGAAGAGAGAAGAGGATGCATTCTGGATGTTAGCAGTGCTTTTAGAAAATGTGTTATTCAAGGACTGCTACACCACTGATCTTTTAGGATCACATGTGGAGCAGAGAGTCTTCAAGGATCTTCTAAATCAGAAGTGTCCGAGGTATGCTGTTGACATATCATATAGCGAAATTTCTTCAAGTATCGATGACCATCTTGCTTCTGTCTTCTGCTCAAGTATATATATAGGCTGGCAGCCCATCTAGAGCTCATAGGATTTGATATCTCACTGGTGATCACTGAGTGGTTCCTATGCCTTTTTGCCAAAAGTTTACCCTCAGAGGTATGGCAGCGAACTTTGTCCAGAAATAATTAGCTCCTCTGTACAAGTAAGCATGAGATTTATCCCTGTGCAGACAACGTTGCGTGTGTGGGATGTTCTTTTCAATGAAGGCGCCAAGGTTCTATTCAGAGTTGCTCTCGCTCTGTTCAAGGTAAGTGTTTTATTGCAGCTTTATCGTAACTCTTTTTGACTGTACTGATAAAATTACGCTTCTTGCATGCTGTCTGTACATGTGTAGCGTGTTATGGAAACATTAGTTATTTCTTTAGTTTTAGATGAGGTTGCTGAAGGATAGAAATTGATGAAGAAAACATATCAGTGGATCTTCAGGTTTTCAGTGCAGCTTCACATTTACGTGAGCCCTACATGAAGTGAAAGTATAGAATTTTTCTTCTTAAGAATATGTTAGCAATATTGTGAAATGTCTGAAAATAAAAAAAACAACAATTTCATTGTTTTTTCATGCATTGTAGAGTTGTTTTTTATCAGTTCTAGTATCAAGAAATGGCTGTTAGATAAATGAATATCATGAAGAATTATCTTTATCTTTTTGAACTGAAGACATTTCTTTGAGTCCTTGATGTTGAAAACTTTTACCACAAAAACTAAAAAGCATGAAATTATTTTTCAATCAGTAAAATATGATGAAATTATTTTTCAATCAGTAAAATATGCTTTTTAGTTTTCTTTGAGTCCTTGATGTTGAGAACTTTTACCACAAAAACTAAAAAGCATGAAATTATTTTCAATCAGTAAAATATGAAACCCTTTGTTGTTGTGGTTGGTTGGTGCTTTCTGTCCTTTTGGCATCTGGTATGGTTGTCGGTTTGGGTTTCTAAGTCGTGGTTGACTCCTTTGTGATTGGGGGTGAGAGGTCGGGTTGACACCTTTCTTTGGAAAAGAAGGGAGGTCAAACACTTGCGAAACTTGCCCATTAGGAAGTGAGGCATTCTATACAACAGATCTAGGCAAGTCCCCAGTAAGTGGGAAAGGATGGACACAGGAGGCTATGGTGCCCCTCTGTCCGCTGATGGAGTCCACTTGACCACTTATGCAACCCACTTGACCCTTGATACAAGACAAGGGGAAGATCACTTGACATCTTTCGGACTGGAAACTATCCATCGCCAAGCTCTCATGGGTTGGTTTTGGAGGGAGCATGCTTAGTCGATGGATTTGTCCAACGATCTTTCGATCCCCCTTTGCAATCATCTCGTATGGTCTAGGGTTACATACCTCAGGCGGGATGTCGTTAGGAAAGTCAAGCGGTATCACTCGCCGCTTGTCTAAGGTCCTGATCTGCAAGGAGCTTTGTTTAAGATTTAGGCCCACTGAGTGATCGTATAGCCAATCTTGGCCAAGGATCAGGGGTTCTATGAGGTTCATCGTCATGGCACACAAGGAGCTTCACTGTCATGGTCACTTCGTGTATGAGGATTGGAAGGACCACCTCACCCATGCAAGGGGTTTCCATGCCTCCTAGCTCGATGAGGTATGCCTCAATTGGCCGCATTTCTATTCCTGAGTCCATATAATGAGACCATCTAATGGCACTAGTTGCAGCACCTAAATCAATTAAAGCCCTAAGCTCGTGGCAGGTGTTGTGTTCTATCATGACTGTAATGAATGGTCTCCTATCCACTATGCTAGAATGAGCAATTGACTTTGCGTGACACATGACCATGGGTATCTGGGTGTTTCTTCCCGATGGTTATACTGTTCTCTCCCTAGTCCTTGTCTTTTTTAGCTTCATGCGCTTAATGCGTTCTAGAGCTTCTGCCTGAGCGTCGTGCTCTTTTCTTCCTCCTTACGCATCTTTGTCAACGTGAGTCCTCTAAGCATATCCTCAGTAAGAGGTTCATGATATAGCTTGACTCTACAACCACTAATGTAATTAGGCATTCTCTCTCCTTCTAGGGTGGCTAATTGTACTTCTCCACTTGTTGACAGTCTCTTAATGATCATAGGTCCATAACCACGTTTTTTTAGCTTCCGTGCATGTTGTTTCAGTGTATACACTAGGACTAAGTCACCTTCTTTTAAGCCTTTGTTTTTTACATGCGTATGGAAATAGGCTTTCTATCACTTATTTGCTACATATATGCCTTTTGTTGTTTTTAGCATGGTTTCTCTTAATTGTTCCAAGTCCATTATCTTTGATGATAATTCATGGCCGGTCCACTGATGTTCTTGTGCAACCTTAAGGGTGGGTATCAAAAATTCCAAAGGAAACACAACGTTTTGACCAAAAACCATCTGAAAGGGAGTTGCATTGAGTCCGGTCTTGTAGGCCACTCGATATGCCCAAGCAGCGTGGTGTAATTGTTTGTCCCAATCCGAACGTTTGTTGTTCACGAGTTTCGTCAGTACGTTACAAAGGATCTTGTTAGTACTTTCTGCTTGACCATTGGCATGAGGATGATATGATTTGGATTTCTTGTGAATCACCATAAAATCCTATAACAAGTATTCAATGACCTAGTCTAGAAAGTGAGTTCTTCGATCGCTCACTAGTTCTATAGGTAATCCATATCTTGTAAAGACATTTTCAAATAAGAATTTTGCAGGCGTGTGTGCATCATTCTTTTTTCTGGCCTTGGCCTCTACCCATTTGGTAAGATAATCGATTGCAACTATGATGTATTCTGTATGAGTACCTTTTGCAGGGGGGTTAATGGAGTCTATACCCCATGTGGAAAATGCACGTCCTCCCATCATGGGTTTCCATGGCATTTCATCTTTGTGAGTAGGAAACTAAGTCCTTTGGAAGACGTCAAATCTCTTAACATAGGTATGTGCATCCATGTGAAGAGTGGGCCACCATAATCCCGCAAACAGTATGGCTTTGATTATCTTGTCAGGGCTAAAATGGCCCCTGCAACACCTTGGTGTGCAGTCTCCAATACGGTTAAATAATCGCTCTCATGAACACATTGTCTTAGGTATCTATCGCATCCTCGTTTGTACAAATTGTCACCAATAAGTGAGTGGTCTTGAGCTTCTTGCTTTAGACTTCATTATCGTGCTAAAGTCATTCCTTGAGGGAATGTTTTCGTACATCGGTTCACTCCATTTTAGTGTGAGAGACACATGATATAAAGTGGCATATTCTACCGGTGGTCTTTCACAACCGACAGGACATTCTTTACACAGCTTATAGATATCTGCTTCCATAGAAGGCCAATATAGTCCTAGTCTGTGCAAAGTCTGCAATGTACGATGTTTTGAATGATGTTGCTTTAATGCACCTACATGTGCTAATTGCAACCAATTCTTGTATTCTTATTTGTCTACACAACAAGCAATAATTTTTTGATTATCTTGTTTATATATACTTCCTGCTATTATCTGGTATCTTTGTGATTTGGTAATCTCTCCTTCTCTGATCCTAATCCTAGTAATGTGAAATAGGGACAATAGGATTAGCCCATGCAGGCACTATTTCGAGGTTAAACAAGTATTCGTATGGCGATTCATCTCCTACTCCTTGAGGAGCTTCTCTTGTAGTTAACCTTGAAAGGTGATCAGCTCTGAGGTGGGTCTTTCCCTTCCTTACTTCTACTACAAAGTCGTATTCCATGAGTAATAGAAACCATCGTATCAATCGGCCCGTGTTACAAGGCTTATTGACTAAGTACAATAATGCTTGATGATCCGTGAAGAACTTGAACCTATTTGCCAATAAGTAATGCCTGAATTTCTTTACTGCGTAATACCATTCATAATCCTTCGCGATCTGTAGTGGTGTAATTCAGCTGTCTGCTCGCGTAAGCTATAGGTAAGCTATAGGGAGATCTATATTGCCTTTGTTCGCTGGTTGTGCCAACACACATCCTATGGCATAGTTAGATGCATCCACATGTACATGGAATGGCTTACTCCAATCCGGTGTTGTTAATATAGGTGCTGAACACAAGCGTCGTTTAAGTTCATTGAATGAATTCTCGCATTCATCTGTCCATTCGAACTTGGTCAACATAGAGTACAGAGGCTTTGCTATTATTGCATACATGTGTATGAATCGTTGATAATAACCACAATGGCCATGAAAGCTTTCACCTCTTTTACATTTTTTGGCCTAGGTAGGTCTGCAATTACTTTCACCTTTTCTTTATCTGTAGAGATTCCGTTTTTTGAGACAATATGTCCTAGAATCTTGCCTTGCCTGACCATGAAAACTCACTTTTCTTGGTTCAAGCAAACCTGATATTCTCAACATTTGTCAAAAATTTGCCTTAATTCAGGGATGTGGTTAAGTCTCATGTTGGAATGAGCACATAAGTCATCCACATAAACTTCCAAATTTTTGCATAAGAATTCCTTACATAAGTCGTTGAAAGGTGGCGGGTGCATTTGTCAGCCCAAATGGCATTACACGAAATGCAAATATGCCCCATTTTGTGGCAAAAGCCGTCTTATGTTGATCTTCAGGAGTAATGGCTACTTGATTATAGCTTGAGAATCCATCAAGGAAGTTATAAACTTCCTTGCCCGCGACTCTTTACAATGAGTGTTCCGTGATAGGGAGAGGGTAAGTGTCTCTAATAGTGGCGGCATTAACTTTTTTAAGGTTAATACACACACCCAATTTCCCATTCTTCTTGGGCACGACCACAATGGGGGATACCCATTCGGTATGCTCAATTTCATAAATGAATCTTTCTTCTATCAAGCGATCGATTTCTTCTTTGATCTTAGCAGCATAGTTATCATTGTACGTGTATGGTTTCTGCTTGGACGGTTTAGCCTCTGGAGTCATACGGATTCTATGGGAGCATATGTCTGGGCCTAGTCCTTTCAAGTCTTTGTAACTCAAAGCGAACACATCTCCATATTCTCGCAATAGGGCAATTAACTCTTTTTCTTCTTCATTGGTCAAATCATGCCCTATGTATGTGCACTTTTCTTCTCCTTTTTCTATGGTAACTATGATTTTTTTGGTTTTCTCTCGATTATCATATACTTCTCCGATGCCTTCTTCTCTCTTGGGCATTCGTACCATGATTCTTCTATCTTCTATTTCATACTTCTTGAAGTTTTCAGGTACTTCCATGAGTGGTTCTACCTCTTCTTCTGTCTTGGGCGATTTCTTTATCTTCTTTTGCTTATTTTCTGTACATTCTATGAGTGACTTTGGTTGTTCACGTTGACTTTCCTTGTCCATGTCGGGGGTTTTGGCTTCTACAAAATAAAGATATTCCTCTGGTGTCAAACAGAAGGATTCCATGATAATGGATTCTAAATCCTCGTCGCCACTCTCGTCCGGTTCTTGGGTCACTTCCGTGCATTCTTCTAGGATGGGTTCTTCCTCTAAGGGCTCTATAAAAAAAATGGGAATGTCGTATCCGTCCTCATCACAATGAGGAGTCCATTGTTCTTCATTCACTCCTATGTCCATCGTAGTTAAGATCTCTACCCAACCGTGAGGCTCGAATTCTTCGTCCGGAAATACTATAGGTGCATAGGCAGGGTCTTGAAGGGTTCGTGCATGTCGTTTTGAACCTAAGGTCCTTCCTTCTAACTGTTCTTTCTCTTGTTTTGCTACGTTACACATCCATAGACGAGTATCCTCGTGCAACCATGAGGGATCTGATTCTGATGAGTGTACCGACTCTGTTTCTTCGTGTCTTAGGGATGGTATTGCATTGTATTGGGGGTACATCACGATGAGAATAGTCTTTGAGATTGACTTTAGTTGTCACTTCTAAATGTTGCAAGTACAAAGAATTAGTTCTCCAATCTTGTACGATTTGCAACTGACGCATGAATGGTCGTCCTAAAATTATCTCGTAAGCGTGATTTTTCCCAAAATCACAAATGGCGAAAGTATGTTCAAACTCTACACAAGTGGTGAGAGATATGCCTTCTAGTAAGCCTAATGGCTTTTCTATATGTCCGTCAGCCATTTGTAGCTTCATCCTGGTGGGTCTTAGTGCTTGCTTATCCCAATGTTTCCATAACGCAGTCATAGCGATGGCTACTCCGGCTCCTGAATCCAAGATGGCCTTGGTGGTGTAGCCCTTGTGGGTTATTGGAAGATAGGTATTACCTTCCTAGTACCTTCTTGTGTGATCCTATCTGGGAGGGAGCAGTAGCGATCTTAGGGAATTGGTTTGTTACATGCTTCCACAATTCTGGCTTAACCTTTAACAATTCTTCTAGAGTTAGATGACACTATACTTTGGTGTTCTTTATCGCATCCGTGTTTCTAGGGATTACTGATTTATCATTCCTCACTATTATAGTGGGTGCTCTCATGCTGACAGACTTGGCTCCCCAAGGTCCTATGAACTCAGGTAATTCTTGCAAAGAAATGGATTCAAAATCCGTCTGTTCACTCACTTTGCTCTTCCTCGACATCGTCATAGATAGAGGGTATGTCTTGGGGAAATCGTTCCTGCAAGTCGTCTATCTCTTGAATAGGAGGATGGGTTTCTTGCTCTCGTCTCCATTTCTCTTCTTTGATTTCTCTCAAAAAGCCTTGTGAATACTTGTGTATGGAAGACAGGTTGTCTTCAGCCTCGGTATTTAGCACTTCAGACAGGGATGGTGCACTCCTTTCCTGTGTCTTTGAGATAATAGGATTCCTTTGCAGATTCTTCTTTTCATTGCTAGTAATTAAGTATTGTAACCTCTCCAGTAGTCCTTGAAAGTGTAATTCAGGTTTTGCCATGTTGTTCCAGTTAATATAACGAGAGGCTTCGAACATAGCTTGTGCTAATTCTACCATCTTCATGCAAAGTTTAGTTCTCTCAATTTCTAAGTCTGCTCTTGGATAGTTCTTACTCAATTTAGCTACCTTGGGTCCTTCTTTTAATCTCGCCTTATATGCACGAAACATCATGTCTAGGTTTTCAGGTATGGGTTCAACTAGAACTGATCCTGATCTCTGAGCTAGGTTCTCCCGATTCGACTCTTGTGAAGTTAATTCTAGGATTTTAGCTCTAGTTTCCTTTAGGCTTCCTTCCAACTCATTTATCTTTTTACTCCACTTCCTTTTGATTCTCTCTCGTGAATCCTTCCAAGATTTAGTCTTTCTACTATTAGATTCTCCAACTTCGCTAGTTCTTGCTTCTTTTCCCGGATTCGGCTTTTGATTTTGTAACAATGCCTGAGCTCTTGTTATAGCTTGAATAAGCACTTATGTCGGGTTGGATCCATCTGAGTTGTGCACAATACCTGTCACATTATTGGGCGTCACTTTTGAGGCATTAGCAAGGTTCTTCGGGCAATCTCTGATGACATGCTCTTTATTATATTTGGCACAAAAACCTTGTATGTTAGTGTTGTGACTGTCCTGCTATTTGAGGATGTGGGCAATCCTTTATGAAATGATCTCCTTAGCACCTGAAACATGGTCCTTTAGGGCCCTGTGGTCTTGGCTGTCTCAACTAGGGCCGTGGGTTAGGGTTCGTATACATGACATTTGCATAGTCGGGCTCCCAACTGAGTTCAAGGGGTGGACTATCGTATTGATATTTTTCCATATGTTCTGATGACTCCGTGTAATATGCGGGTGGACTATCTACATGGATCGAGTCAAACTGTTAGAATTAGGATCACTATCTGTGATCAGGGGTGAAGAAGGCACTAAAGCCCTATTGAGGTTTTCTTCTGGAGAAGCGTACTTGATTGAGATTACATTAGCTTGGGGCGGTGGCTGCTGAGCTAAAACCTGGTTGTGGTCTCTGATGAGCTTGATAAGAATAGTTCTGTGGAGGCCTATAGTAATGAGGCTGAGCATTGTATTGACCTTGATACCTACCTGGTTGGGGGTATGCTCGCGGGTAGGTTTGTCATACTACTTGTTTGTTGTATGGGCAATCTTGTGCTGTGTGATTTGTGTATCGTCTTTCAATTGTATAGTATTGGCCACTAGGGTTGGCTTTAGGTTGTGTTACATTGGGACACACATTTGCCATATGATCACCACCACATGTGTAACAACGCTTGTTTGTTGTTAACCTAGGCATCTGTTTGCTAGAGACTCCTAGTTTCTGGGCCACTTTTTTTGCTAGGTCTTCAATTAAGCTCGAGAGTTTTGAGGATGATTGAGATGAGCTATCTGAGTCTTTATAGATCTTTGAAAGTTCCAATTCATCCCCTAGGTTGTCCTCAATGTCTATACAAATCCGTACACATTGCTCTAATGTTTTGGGTTCCTTTAGATGGACATAGGAGCGAAGTTTAGAGCTGAAGAGGCCATCTAAAAACAAAGACACTTGCTTGGCCTGTGAGGGTAGTTCTTGCATTGGGCATCTCTCAACATATTGTCTAAACCTACATTTGCAAGTGTGACTGTTTCTTGAGGGGTCTGTTTGAAGCTGTGAATCAACGAAGAAGTATCATGTCTGATTCCACTGTTAGAGAATTTTGTGATGAATGACTCTAACAAGTGATGAATGTCCCTAAATTGCCTTTGTTACAATGGTTGGAACAAAGTTAAAGCTGTTTTCTTTAGCGTGAGTCAAAACGCATTGTATTGTGTGAACATGTCTTCTACTTGCTCTGCTCGTAATACCTGCTTAAATTCGGAAACATGGTCATAGGGATCTCTTGTCCCATCAAAGTAATTTTTCATCGACTTTACTAATTGAGTGGGTTTTAATATTTTGGGATGTTCGCGAGGTCTAGGTAGAGGAAAATAATCTCTACCACCTGGTATTCTTGGTTCCCTTTGTTGTTCCAATCTATCGGTGTCCATGGTGGGTCTATCTCTCCCTATGGGATGCGTAAAACTTGCTTTCGATCTTTCTTTGTTCTTTTCTCTTTGAGATCCCTGAGCTTCCGATGTCCCAGCACCCTGACGACTAGTGTTTGCATGTGCTCGCGATGGGGGAATACTAATTCGCCTCTCCATGTATAGGCATGTCTTGCATGTTCTGACACTACAAATACTCGTTCTGAAGTGTTGTCCAGGTATACCATCTTTCCATGTGTATCTGGGTCCTTGAATTCGTAAATGGTATCAGAGCCTATCTAACTAGGTTGTTTCATTCTGTATCTCCAAAATGCTTTATCAGTGTCCTTATTCAGAAACAATTCAATGCTTCTATTATCATGAGGGATCCATTCTGGGTTTAGTACTCTTGTCAGTATAGATTTCCCTCTAGGTGTCCTAGGTTCGTCTCCTAGTGGTTCTTTTCCTTGGGTTCTTGCTTCCGCTTCGGGACTAACTACACCAAACTCATTGGTATGATTAGGTTGATTACTTATGATGTACATTGTTCCTTCTTTGTCTGTGTAAGTATCTCTCTCGAATTTCACCACTGGACATTTGAGTCCAATGGGTTGGTTAGGGCTATGCAATTGCACAACTGATCTTCTCAAACCATCCTCATAGATGCGAGCACCCAGGTGGTTGGTTCTGACATATTCTAATTGGGTTCTGTAGGGTCCTTCGGGTCTTTCCAAGTATGCTACACCTAACCCTCCTTCTGTTCTTTTCGTGCTAAAGGCCATTTCTGACTCACTGGTACCTGAGTCAAACTCGTAAGGGTAACTATTCAATTGTTGTGCCTACAAACGTGCAGTAGTTCTTACACTTGCTTCCGATGATCTAAGGCTTCGTCGATGTGATTTACCTATGTGCTTTCCTGATCTAAGGTTCCTGAGAGAATTAAGTCTCTTGGACTTGATGCATTCCTATCGCAGTCCTAATTCAATCCACAAGGCTATACGTTTAGCCTAAGCTAATAATTGACTCAAGTGGTTAGTATTCTTCCAACCTCGAGTCAGCTTCTTTGATAGCTTTGGTGCCTAAGAAGTCGTTCTTCCCAAGCCTTGCGTGCACCACCTTCCTTGCTTTGATTACCCTTGGATAGCTCTTGCTTGAACTGTAAAAATCCAAAGTTTTAGACCAATTCTTAAATCAGTGATCAAACACTTTGATATATACACCTTTAAGGGTCCCTTTTCCTTTGGTTAACTTTCTCAAATGACCCCTTGCTTTCCTAGTCCCACAGATGGGTCAAGCTCAATTTGTCCTACCTAAATATCAATGCGTTATTCTTGAAAAAAATAGTTGAGGTCGTGTAGAACTCGAAACGAGCTTTCCAACGAGCCCTGGGGCTAAAAAAATGGACTTCCAATGAAAGAGTTATCGACGTTCAAGCTCTCGGGGGTTAAAACGGGTAGACTGGCTATTCTTTCAAATATGAGTTAAAGGGGTCTTAAATATGCCTAATCACTCACAAATTCACTCAAAATAGGCCTTATATTTGCAAAAAATCAAAATCCTAATTTGGTATTTCAGGCGGACAATCGCGATGGTCTGGGACCGAAAATGAGTTGTCGCGATGGTCTGACTAACGAACAGTCGCGATGGCGTGAGCCTATCGCGATGGTTCGAAAATGGGTCGTCGCGATGGTCAACGGTCAACACAGCAATCACGATGGCGTGAGCCTGTCGTGATGGTTACGAGGAGTTGCGATGGAAACCAATCATGATGGTCTGAAATTTGAAGCGTTGCGATGGCGTACTTGTATCGTCGCGATGGTCTAGAGGACATGTGGCAAAGTGGGTCGTCGCAATGGTGTGGGCCCAGCGAGATCGTCGCGATGGTGCGATGGTGTGAGACCATCGCGATGGTATGACTAAACTGTCACGATGGTTCGACACAATCGTGATGGCGTGAGCCTATCGCGATGGTCCACCAAACTATGAATTTTCAAAATGCTCCTGTGGATTCGTGTGTGTGCAAGTGTGCTCTATGCCGTGGTATACACGCTTACCAAAAATGTCGAACCTGTCAGACCATCGCGATGGTTTGACACCTATGGCAGATCTGACAGAAATTTGACATTCTCACCTTTTTGGAGCTCTCCTTATGTTCTTGAGCACTGTACTTACAAGAAAACTCAAAAACACACACTCCGATGCAAACTCAAAAGCTCTCTCTCTCATGCGCAAGTGAGAGAAATGAGGAGGATAGGTGGATATGGTGAAATTTCTGATTTTTTTGGAGTGGAAGAAGATGATACGGTGGTGAAGGAGGAGTGTAGAAGAGATGAAAAACACAAAAAACTACTCAAAAACAACAACAAGGACTGAAATTTCTACCTTCCAACGCCAATTGTTGTTATACTCTTACCATCACGCATTCGTCTTAGAACTCGATCCCCGGCAACAACGCCAAATTTGGTGTTTCTCTATCACAATGATAAGCACCACATCAAGAAGCTTCACCTCCTTAATGTCAATCCGCGGAAGAGATAGGAGTGATGTGAAGATTGTGAATGCAAGCTGTAGTGAGAATGAAGGTGAGAAGCATGGAGATGCACACACACATACACGCACACAAGAAAGGGACAAGCCAGACAAAGTGGAAGGTTGAAAGTAGACTCTATTGCTCATTAACACTCTTACAAGCTCAAAATAGCTCTAAGCTCTTCTCAATTCATACAAACTAACCTCAAAAATGAGCTCTCTAGCTCTTTTTATAGATTCTAGACTAGTTTTGACCGGTTTCACATCTAGTGTCCGGCATAGTTAAAAAATAGGTTCTAGACACTATTTGGAGGTATAAACGAGATCTGAAAATAGCCAAAATTGTTATGCTTGTTCTACCTAAGCTCCTCAAGCTCGAGGACTCCTCGGCTTGCACAAAATGGAGCTAATAAATACAAAAGTGGGTGTTTCTGTGATACATATGTTACAAAAGTGATAAAAATCACTTTTTGAGGTTTTGAACAAGTAATGTAAAACATATTTCTTTGGGAAAAATAGACTCCATGGCTCCCCACGACTCTTTGTAGTCCGCCTTCACATGCTTCCTTTGTGTCTGTGCCTTTGGCTACCACTAACAGTGGTGGTGTGCCGAGTTGCTCCAAATGCCAAGTGAGTGGGCTGCCGCATGAGGAGAGAGAAAGTAGAGAGATAAACTTACGTAGAAATTTGGAGAACAAGATGGAGAAGCTGAAGTGAAGAAGTCCCAATCAAGTTATGAGAGATTTGGGACCAAGACTTATTGATAAGTGACTTTTAGGTCATTTGGGCATGTTCACACATGATCAATGATTGAAAGTCATAAAAAAAATGTAAATGCCTATAACTCCCTAATTTGGGGTCCAAAAAATATAACAAAAATATGTTTGGAAAGCTCTCGGAGAGAGCTTTCTGATGGAAGGGTCAAAATATACAAAAAAGGAGAGTCCTTGGGGCCTTCATCCCCAACAACCTCCCATTTAAAGGACCAAATAGGCTTCTTTAAGCTAAGTAACTCCCACCATCTGTATACATAGCGGATGTTGTGCCTTGGGTAGACACTTTGTGAGAGCATCTACGCGATTTTTTGAAGTATTGACCTTGATCAAAGTGATCGGGCCATCCTCTAACACCTCTCTAATGAAGTGGTTTCTCACATCGATATGCTTTGTGTGAGCATGGAACATGGCATTCTTTGCCAAACATATGGCACTCTGGCTATCACATCCAAGAACAAGTGCCTTTTTAGGCATCCCAAACTCACTACACAAGTGAGCTAACCAAATGGCTTCTTTGGAAGCTTCTGTGGCTGAAATATATTCAGCCTGTGTAGTAGATAGTGCAACTATCCTCTGAAGTATAGAGCACCATGAAATAGCTCCACTTGCAAGGGTGTATACATAGCCACTTGTGGACTTGTGTGTGTCCACATCACCTACCATGTCTGAATCATAGAATCTTTTTAACTCCAATGGACCCTTTGCATAACATAGGCATTTACCTTTGGTCCCTTATAAATATCTCAAGATAGATTTGATTGCCTCCCAATTAGCTTTGCTAGGATTAGCCATGAACCTACTAACAACTCCTACTGCATGAGCAATGTCTGGCTGAGTGGCAACTGTATACATAAGTGAACCACAAGCTGACGCATATGGAACACTCATGTAGTTGGCTGCATCATCATCTTTGGGACAGTCATCCTTGGAAAGCTTAACACGTGGCTGCAATGGCACTCCAAGAGGCTTAGCATCAGCCACATTAAATCTGTCCAGCACTTTTTCAGTGTACTTTTCTTGGGATAAATACAAAGTATGCCACTGCCATCCCTTTTTATTCACATACCAAGAATATGCTCAGCTTCCCCAAGGTCTTTCATTGAGAATGCAGAGTTCAGCTGCTGTTTTAGAGCATTTAGAGTGCTCTTTTTCTTCCCAGTCACCAGCATATCATCTACATACAGCACAAGAATGATTGGGCTTCCATCTTCATCCTTTTTAGTGTACAAACAATGGTCTGCATGGCTTCTTTTGAACCCATGTTTGAGCATAAATGCATCAAACTTCTTGTACCATTGTTTTGAGCATAAATGCATCAAACTTCTTATACCTGTTTCAGCCCATATAAGCTCCTTTTCAGCTTGCATACCAGATGCTTTTTTCCAGGAATTGCATATCCTTCTGGCTGTTTCATGTACAACTCTTCGTCTAAATCACCATGCAAAAAGGCTGTTTTAACATCCATTTGGAATAACTCCAAATCCAAGGCAGCTTCGAGAGCAAATAACACATGTAATGTGGTCATTTTAACCACCGGAGAAAACCCCTCTTGGAAAGCAATGCCCTCTTTTTGGGCATATCCGTTAGAAACCAGTCTTGCCTTATACTTGGATTTGCCATCAACAATTTTGATTTTGTAGACCCACTTGTTGGGAATGGCCTTCTTACCTTTGGACAACTCAACCAAATCCCAAGTATCATTTGCATGCAAGGCCTTTCTCTCTTCGTGCATGGCTAACTCCCACTTCTTCTTGTGCTCACATAGCTTTGCCTCTTTAAAAGTGAGAGGCTCACCCTCATCTGATAACATAATGTAATGTACAAAGGGGTCATATCTGCTCATTGGCCTCTTGGATGTGTAGATCTTCTTACCCAATGATCCACATTATCCGGCAATAGATCTACATCAGGAGGTACATCAACTTCTTCATTGTTAATGGGCTGCTGTACATCATTTCCAGCCCTGTTTTCAGCATGAATAGATGGCTGCATATACTCATTAGTAGCCTCATTTTGCTATCTAATGTCATCTGGCTCAATGACCACTGGCTCATTTTCATTTCCAGCCAAATGTGGTGCATCTCGAGAGTTCATAAAGCGTCCCCCCAAAATCCATGAGGTTGATCAGCTTTGTACAACATGCATCTCACTCTCTCACATAAAGTCCTGTTATACCTTTCAGCCACACCATTGGAAGACAGGCCTTCGACCAGTTTGGTGTCACAGATGCATGAAATTTCTTGAATGCAGCAAAGGCTTCATCTTTAGATTTTAAGAAATATACCTAAAGCTACCTAGAATAGTCATCAACAAAAGAAACAAAGTAAAGAGCACCCCCCCATAGATTTGGTGGGCATGCTACAAACCTTAGAATGAACAAGATCAAGCACACTAGACTTACGAGAGACACAATAGTAGGAATTCTTTACTTGCTTACCATATTGGCATTCATTACAAAAATCAAGTTTTGAGTCTTGAGCATGAAACTTTCCAAATTATATAGTTTATCAAGGCCTTTTTGGCTCATGTGGCCAAGCCTTTTATGCCATAATTCCATATGTGAAATTTGAATGGATTTAAGCCAAAGCAATAAACTTGCCCAAGAAGGCTTTACCATGCAAGCAATAAAGAGTCCCTTTCTTTTTACCTTTAACAAGCAGCCTAGAGCCTTTGATAAGCTTTCATGATCCCTTCTCAAAGAGGGTACCATCTTGTCACGAGTATGTTTGTGCATGCATTCCTCTCGAGTGGCACTCATGGGCTTCATGGTCAGTTTTCTTGCATAACGGGCAAGTCACACTTAAGAGAGGGCATTCGCTTACCACATGACCTTATTTGTTACACATGGTGCATAATAATCCACTTTTGATGCCACTTCCAGGAAGTTCTTGTAGCTCCTGTTGAAGCTGTGCTAGTTCTTATGCTTGGGCCTCCTCTTCCTTTTGTAGCTTTAATGCTTCAATTTCACGCCTTAGTTGAGTTTATTGCACTTTCTTCTTCTCTATGGGGCTTGTTCCTTCTTAGATTCTCAAGTTCCTTCCTCAATTGTGTTACTAGGTCATCAGGTCCCACAGGGTATGGTAGACTAGAAGGGCAAGTTCCATATTGGTATCTATTTGCTCTATCCTTCTTGACTTCTTCAAATGTTAATGTGGGGAGCACTAACTCCTTAATCTTGCACTGTGTGGATATTGGAAGCAGTTTAGCAAGCCACTTTTTGACAAAAAAGTCATGAGGAGGATCTAGTAATTTAGCCATAAGTGCTTTGGCTCTAGTAACAAATTCAGGAAATGTCTCCCCAATACCTATTCTTAGGTTCTCTAGTTCTTCAATAATGATTTTTGTTGTATTTCCTTGTTGGAACTGTGCTTTGAAGGCATCCTTCATTAAGTCCAAAGTAGTAAAATGGTTGTCTCCAAATTGGCTAAACCATTTGTCTTCCAAACCCTCCAGTGTTTCTGGGAATAGGATTAGAAATGCATCTTCCCTCACCATTAATTCTCTTGTTTTACATAGGGCTAAAAATATCTTGACATGCTCGTTAGGGATATTCAATTGTGATAGTAGAATTTCTAGGTCTACTTGAGCTTCCATATTTCTTATTGATGATGTAGATGAAAGAGGCTAGGTTTACCTACGAACTGTTTACCTTGTTGTTTTGAAAGGAATTCCTAAGGTTTGTGGCCGGGTTGCAGTCATGAGCTATGCATCCTATTCCTTAGATTGAGATGAATTCCAAGGAAAAGGAAAATTACCTCTTCAATACTGTAGATACCTTTGCACTTCTTCTTCACTTTGTAATATTGGTTCTCCTATGCTCAAGCGGTTTTGTCCCACCGGGAGTGCCAAATTTTGTTGGGGGATTATTTATTTGAGAGGTCATTGAGTTTTTGTAGTAGAAGAATGGAGAAGAAGAAGAGAGAGAATTGCATCGGAAGCCTCAAGTCTTGATTAACAATAAAGAATACAATAGCTTTGTGTAGAATGAGACAAAAATGTTCTCTGTGCGTTTAAGCCAAAGAGCATACACACAAGTATACAAAATGCCACAATTGCTTGTGCGGTCAACCTCCTATGTGCCGATCCTCCACCTTGTCCAGTAGCTTGCCCTTATGCACATTGTGCACTCAAGCTTCCAATAAGGTTGAAGGAAGGGTCACTCTCTCTGTCGACGTGCAACACCTCCTTGATGATACTTTGTTTCATCTTAGTTGCTCTCCTAGTTGCTCTCTGCGCACTATCTCTGCATACTTCTTATCACATTTTGTCACTCTCCTTGCACACCTTGCTTCTCTGCGCAGATACTGTTCAAGTGTGGCTTGCTCTCTCTTTCTTCGTAGTCTAACTTCTTAGTCCAAGAATTAGAATCCCTTTGATTGTGTCCATCCCCTTTTACATACGTCGCTTCAACTACTTGTCTATCTTGGCGCTCACTTTGATGTTATAAGAACCTCTTCATGTATAGACTAAAGACTCCCCATTTTGTCCTGTAGTGATCTTATGAAAAACAAAATTTAAATGTGGGTCTGCGATTAAACTTTCGCGTACCATCTCCACTTCATACCTTTTTCACTTCTGACCTTTATTTCTCCAAAATATGTACACAAGGAAGGGTTCACCTAGACCTTCCATAACACCTTGAAAAGCCTTGAAGACCCTTCAAAAAGGCCATTTTGCAACCTGCATTCAACTTTTCCTGCAAAACCATTGTGAACAAACTATTTATGAACTACCTATGCACCCATGTTTTTGGCCACTTGTGCACCACCTATGCATCACTTTGTACTTGTGCACCGCCTATGCATTACTTGCAAAGTCACCACTTTGACCAACTCAACAACAACAAACACTAATTTGGAATTAGGTCTTCTTTGATGTGTAGCAGCAGTTATGGAACCTTCAAGTGTTGAAGAGGTAGTTAGAGACCTGGTACAATAGAAACACACAAAGAAACCCTAAAATAAGAAGCCAATACTCACAAAATCAACAGACACATTATGCTAGTGTGAAGAAGATGAAGTGAAGGCTTCCAAAATCCTCCAAAATCTGCACCATACTCCTCCAAGCGTCCTCCTAGCTCAAAACCTTAGAGCTTGTATTTGAGTAACTTCACAACTTGATTCTTTTGGTGGGTAATAACTTTGTTCTTATATAGGCTAAGCATCCATGTAGAAAATCACTACTAAAAAGCAAAAAAATTGGTCACTTGCAAATTTCGGCGAAAAACCGGAATTGAGTGTTTTATTTGATTTTGTATTCTTAGTTCTTGATCTAAGTGAAAAGCTAATCAGGTAGAAGTATAAAATGTAGTGACTTTGCAAATACCATTGCATAATTCATAGTCCCTTTTGAATATCTGAAAATTCGTTTAGTTGCATTCTAATGAATTTTGAGATGTTTGTGCATGTATGTTGACACTTCAAAAACTGCAAACCGAATGTCTGGTTGTGCATTACATAGATAGATTAAGCATCCAACTTCTTTACTATATAATGTAGCATCAAAAGGTTTCAAGTCTGCATCTCCTTCTCCTTGTAATGATACATTAATATTTATAATTGTCTGCAAAGGTTTACAATATGACATTTCACACCTTCCTAATAATTTCTCAATGTATTTTTGTTGAGTCATGTAGATACACTCATTCTTGAATTCGAATTCAATGCCAAGATAATAATGTAAAACACCAAGATCATGAGCATCAAATGTATTATTAAGTTGTCACTTAAAGAAATGAAGATATGAGTCCTTGGGACTTTCGATAATCATATCATCAACGTAAATGATGATTATGATGAAGACATATGTATTTGACTTAACATAGAGTAGGAGAACCTTCAGGATTTTCAAAACAAATAGATAAAAGATATAAAAGAACTTTTTCATACCAAGGCCTTGGTGCTTGCTTCAAACCATAAAGAGCTTTTATAAGCTTGCAAAGTAAGTGTTCTTTACTTGGTTCTTCAGAAGCATAATCATATGCTTTTATGACATTTGGAATTTTTTCATGTTTATCATAAATTTAACTTTTTGCTATATAAGCATTGCATGAGAGTAGGATTTCACATGTTTTTGGTACATAGAATATGTAACCTTTGCTTATAAAATCAGCGTTTATGGTTTTCACATCAAGCTTACCATGATCCTTCTTCTCAATGTGAACATAAGATGGAGAATCAAGATCTTTGAAATATCTCACATGGGCTTCTTATAATAATCGGCTTCATAAGGTGTAATGACTTTCAAAGCTTTTGTGGAAGATCTATTTAGAAGGTGATAAGTTGTGTGAGGTGATAAGTTGTGTGGATTGCATCAAACCAAAACTTAGGTGAAAGCTTCTTTGAAGTCATCATACCACACATCATTTCAACGTATCCTACTCTTTCTCGCTGTAATGCCATTCTAATCTGGGTTATAAGTAATAGTGAGTCACTGAGTTGATGAGAGATACCTTTGTCTTCAAGAAAGAATTTAAAGTCCTTTGACATGTGCTCTCCTCCTCTATCACTTCTTAAGATCTGAATTTTAGATTGACTGTCATTTTCAACCATAGCTAAAAACGTCTAAAGATAGGAAAGACTTTTGTTTGCTTTTAATCCATAAACCCAAGAATATCTAGAAAAAGAATCAATAAAAATGACAAATACCTATAAGCTTGAATAAAATCTCTCATAGATCCATTATTATCTAAATGTATGATCTACAATTTCTTTGTAGCAGTGATGTATCCATGCTTCTTGAAAGGTAGCTTGTGAAGTTTTTCCTTCAAGACATCCTTCACATGACTCTCCATCATTTGATAAAGCAAAGGAAGATAAACTCTCCACCATACCTTGATCTTTGATGTGCTTGAGATCTATGTAACTGATATGTCCAAATCTAGCATGTAGTAACTTCATATTCTTCTTTGGTGTAGAAGACTTGGCAATATTAGCATGACTAATTTATAACCATCTGATATGAAAGCAGAGATAGAAAGGAAATTCATCTTTATTTTTGGAACATAAAGAACATTAGAAATTGTGAAATTTTCTTCTACTCTTGACTTAAAGTAGCTTCTCCAACACCTGCAACATCCAAGTCATGACGATCTGCATAGCCTAGTGGTTGATGCTGTGAATCTTTGGAAGGAAGTCCTGAGTTCAAATCTTGGCTGGACATATTCATGAGTTCCCAAAGATGGGTATCCATGAGTTCCCTAAGATGGGTGCCTCTACCTTACCAGGTCGGGTGTGTGCCTTTCCAATTCATGGTACTCTAAAGAAAAGAAAAGCCATGACAATTTGATATGTTCACCCTTCTACTTGTAGAGTTAGTAAGTAAGTGCCTTGCAATCTGTCATGTGGTTAGTAGCTCTAGAATTGAAAAAATCCAAGAATTCTTAAAAATTGCATTTAATGCTACTTGGTCGAAAGCTATTTCTTCAATACGAACACATGCATAAGATTCTTCGAAGGTTTAGGTTTTGAACTTTCTTCAACATTATTACATGATGCTCTTTTCTTCTCATTAAATATCTTTGCATCCTATTATAAAATGACTTAGCTTCTTGCAATAATGGTATACCTTTTTTTTTGGAAGTGGATGTAGTTGAAGGAGACTTCTCTTTAGTTGTGGAAGTAGTAGTTGAAGTAGATGTGGAAGAAGATGTAGAAGATGACTTTGAAGTATATGACTTACTTTCCTTCTTATTTTGCGGAGTCTTAGTTATCATTCTCTTCCATACTCTTCTGTTGATCTTCATCTTGAAGTAAAGGAAGTTCAACTCTTCAAATGATATTTCTCTATCTCTTGTAGAGAGAGAAAGAGAAGTAAAAATAGAACGATACGTGATGGAAGTGAATTTATGAGAGTATTCATTATCTCTTCATCGGATATGCTAACTCCAACATTAAGAAGTTGATCAGGTAAATCTTTAGGTTTCAAAATATGTGATTGAACGAACTCATCAACTTTCATCCTTGTGTTGGTTGTCTCCTCAAATGAGCTTTCCTTGCATGATTTTTGCTTTAATATGAGATTCTCCAGCTCCAAACAAGCCTAACGAGAGGTTCTGGAATCTGCATAGCTTGATTTGAGAAATAATATGCGTCTTGACTCCCATAGCCGTAAATTAGAGTGCTTGTGCATCTCTAGAATCCCATCTGGATTGCTTTTTTGTAGGAAGTTACTTGATAGTTTCTTTGACTCTGGAGTCTGAAGTCTGAATGATGAGAGGACCTCTTCTTCTCCCTCAACCTCTTGTTGAGCAAAAATTGGAGCAGCTGGTTGCTTGGATGAAGAAGCAACATCCTTTGTAGCTTGCCTTGGCCGAGGGTACTTGCCATTGACAATATTCCATAAGTCCTTTGAAACTAACAAGTTCATCATCATAAAACTCCACATTAGATAATTAGACATCGCATTAAGCTTGTCTTCTTGTTCCAATCTATCTCTATAGTCACTCATCTTGAGTACGAGGGTGTATGTCAACTATGGTATGATATTAAATGTTGGGAGTGGTAGGCCCAAATAATAAACCCATGTATTCAAGGTTTTTCCAATACTTAGAACCTTAGCACATAACACACCTGGACCAATTTAAATGAGATGAAAGATAATA
The DNA here is from genome assembly GCA_020310875.1 of Ceratopteris richardii. Lineage (NCBI taxonomy): Eukaryota > Viridiplantae > Streptophyta > Polypodiopsida > Polypodiales > Pteridaceae > Ceratopteris > Ceratopteris richardii. The sequence continues at coordinate 81,424,473 of CM035411.1, forward strand.
GAATAGAGAGAAAACACTTATCCAAAGTGTAGCAATTGAATGCTCACTACACACTAATAAAATGTTAAATATCAATATACAATGTGTAATGATACAAAACTGAATATAGGCTGAATGAAAAAGCCTAAAGGGTTCTAGGTACAAAAAGTTGAGAGAATGTGCCTAAGAGGTTATGCGAGAGAGAATATGTGCAATTGGAAGTGAATAAATTGTTAAAAATAGTAAATACAAAAAACCCTAATATGAGATTAGGTCTTCTATGATGTTGAGCAACTATGGAACCTTCAAGTGTTGAAGAGGTAGGTAGAGACATGATACAATGTCAACATGTGAAGAAACCCTAAAATAAGAAGCCAATATTTAGAAAATGAGCATGCACATGTGACACTATGCTAGTGTGAAGAAGATGGGGAAGGTTTCGAAAATCCTTCAAAATCCACTACAAACTCCTCCAAGAGTAGTGTCGAGCTTGTATGTGAGTAGCTTCACACCTTGATGCTTTTGGTGGCAATAACTTTGTCCTTATATAGGTAGAGCATCCATGTGAAGAGTCACTACTAAAAAACAAAAAAGTTGGTCCCTCCTGAATTTCGGTGGAAAAAATAGATTGAGCTTTTTATTCGATTCTGAATGAAATTACTTTGCTTTTTGGATGTTTTAAGGTCGATTGAATATGGGCATTGGATCTTATGCTTTTTGAACTTTTAATCCTAGCCCTTGATCTAAAATCAAGTGAAAAGCTAGTTAGGGTAAAAAATTAGCTTTGACTTTTTAATCGAATTCAGGTGTGAGGTGGTGGAATGTTAGGGTTTCTAGAATTTGGCTATTTTTGAGCATTCTTAGCTATTCTGTAATCCGAGTTCATTCTATGCCTCAATTGTAAAACAAGAACAGCCTCTTGTTTGAGACGAAGGCGATGTTGATAGAATGTAGGGTCGAGTTCTTGCATGTCTGCAATATTCTAGGCAAAAACCTTTTTGACATCTCTGAGTAATTTAATAAGTTGGGTTCGAAATGGTTTTGGTAACTTTGACAAATTTTGATAAGACAGGGATGTGTTAATGTTCCTAAGGTATAGGTTTCAATATGAGTTGTGCATGGGGTTGCAAATATTTGGTCGCAATGCAATAGACATTGATAACGGCAAGGGTGAGTAAATCTTGATTAACCTTTAGGAACACATGTTCCTTGTTCTCTCCAAGTCCCTCTACGAAATGGGTAGGTTTTGCAAAATTTGGAGTATGGCATTATTGATATTTAGTGACTTCATCAAAGGTGATTGTATATTTATGATTTGCTTCTGAAAAAGAAAGGCAATTGCTAGACGAGTCCTTCACTAGTTTTGCTTGCTTAAGTCATGGGCGCTCGAAAAGTAGATTATAATCGGCTTTCACTCCAGTGAGGTCGAGAAGCATGAAAGCTAATTTAAAAGTAGTCCCTTGCATGGTAATAGGGATATCTCTGATAATACCTAATGGTTGCACTCAAGATTGTTATGCCATGTGAACAAAAATTTATATTCTTTAATTTAAACTGACTGTAAATGTTGAGCTCAGCAATATCAACACCAAAGCCTCCATCAATAAGAACTTTATTAATTAATTTGTTTTGATACGAGACCGTGGTAAGTGGAACTTCATGATCAACAAACCGAATCTTTGTATTTTTAAGAATATGTACTAGTGTTGGAGGAAGCTTATCTTCTAATTGTTCGAGGAGTTCACAACTAAACATTGGTCACAGAGAGGAGTTCGTCTAGAGGAATTTGAATAGGTACTTGGAGTTCCATATTGATTCTTCTTTAGACTAGTTGTAGTTCAATGTAGGGTTCATTGCAATTTGGAGAATTGGATGGTGGCGCTTTGGTATTGTCGAGAATAGACTCTGGGAAGCCTTCAATAGAGTCTGGATCCGTGCTTGGAAGCACTTTGGGGAACAAAGTCCGAAATTGTTCTTGAGTTGTTTGGTGCAGACTCCGGGGTCACTCCAGTGGTGTTTAGGGTATTAAAGATCGCCTCTTGGTCATTCATTTGACTTCGTTGAGAGTGTTTTTCTAATTTGAGTGTAAATTGTGGAGGCTCATTTTGTAATCATATAGCTGCATTTACTGGAAACTCATCTTGCTCTTGTAGTGAAGGGTAGTTACCAGCTGCTGTCTTCGTTGATCAAATTCACAAGCATGCGGGCAATTAGTTCGAATATGACTTTCTAAACAAAAGTTATAGTGGAGGGGTCGTTGATACTATTGTTGTGGATTGGGTGGGTCTTCTCTGTATGTGAAATCTTGATTACGTGGATTTTAAAAGTAATGATTTGGAAAATTGGCTCTTTGCACTTGACGTTGTTTTTGGTTCCATTGTGGTCTTAAGTTCCATTGTGGTTTCCAGTTGAACTGATGTGGAGCATGTTTGGTGGGGGGTAGGGAGAGGATAATTATTTTGTACGTGAGGATATATGGGTTCGGGTGGTGGTAAAGCATATGGTTGATAAGGAGGATTAGGAATAGGTTGGCAAAGATATTGCTAGAAAGTATTTGGAGGATATTGGGATGTTTGCGCATGCTCATGCGGTATCAAGGGAGCAGTGGGTGGATAAGGAGGGGCGTAGTAGTTTGTACTTATCCGATGTGTTGCTGGAGTTTGAGTTTGTAGTCTTCCATTTTGAATACAGTTTGCTGTAGTGTGATCAATAACGTCACATATGACAAAATACATCTGATTTAAAGTAGAGTTAGCAGTTTGGCATGCATTCTTGCAATGAGTAGTAGACTTGTTTAAGTTGTCAAATGGTCGTAAATTCTAATGGTTCACCGGTTTCATCCTTGGTTGTAGTTAATCCTAATTTACTTTCAAGTTTTAATGCAATTGGGATAACGTCGTTTAGAGAAATTTCTCCCACACCGTAGATCCACATGATACCAAGGAGGTAAGAGGAAAGTCCATTAATAAATTATCTTGCTATTACATCTTGCGTAGGTTGGCTATTTGCAGGAAATTATCTCTACGTGCTTCTAAATTCGGTAGCGTAAGTCTGCACAGGGTGGTGAGGTTGCAGGAAATTATCTGTATGTGCTTCTAAATTCGGTAGCATAAGTCTACAAAGGTTGGTGAGGGTGCTGCGAAGAGTTTGTAAGATGTCATACAACTGTGATGTAGATTTCGTTCATTGGAATTGATAATAGGAATTCGTGTTTTAACACCTTATAATCCCTAAAATGTTTAGGGTCAAACTCTGTTAGCCATTTAATACCTTCATTTGTAAACGTAGCTTGGAAAATGAACATACAGATATGGGCATGAGGATAATTGTTATGATGTCTTGTAAATCTAGCATAGTGGAGTCCTATGATGCAGCTAGGTGGGGATTCTCTTCATTACCTCTTGCAAAGCTATGACTCCCTTGGGATACTATTTTGATGTCGCCTACTACTGAATTGGATGGGGTTTGGAAATAGTTGATATTGGGTGCAGTATTTGAAAATTAAGGGTAATTATATACAAAATCCCACTCTGGTAACGTAGTTGTGCGAAAGTTCAATCTACTTCTTAAGGGTGGGCTTGGTGGGTCTTCGAGAAAACATGTTGTGTTTTGATCTATTTTGTAGGAAAATCCAAAATACTTGGGGAAACGCTGAGATCAGTTCAAGGTAAGTTCGATATTGCTTTGGGGTTTGGTAGTGATGGAATTTGGGGTTGCTCGAGGTCTTATGGAAGGACTGCGTGGAACTTTGGGGTTTCTTTAGGGTTTCATGGAGTGAGTGCGGTGGACTTCGGGGTTTCTCTTGGGTTTGATGGAGTGAGTGGAGCAGAATTCGGGGTTTCTTCGGCGTTGGACAATGAGAGCGTGGTGGACTTTGCTGATTCTCCGGGGTCTGATGGAGTGAGTGCGATGGACTTTAGAGTTTCTTTGGGGTTTGATGGAGCGAGTGCGGTGGGTTTTGAAGCTTCTTCGAGGTTTAATGAAGCGAGTGCGGTGGACCTTGGGGTTTCTCCAAGGTTTGACGGAGCGAGTGGGTGGACTTCGGGGTTTCTCCGGGGTTTGATAGAATGAGTGTAGTGGACTTTAAGGTTTCTTTTGGAAGAGTGCATGGATGGACTTCGGGATGTCTCTAGGGTTTGACGGAGCTTGGTTCATAATATTTCGGTCTACTTTGAAAGTAATTGTTGCAAAGTGCCAATGGTCGTTGATGAGATTCCTTCGTTCACTTCTTCCTTCTTTTCTTATAGGATTGCATGTTGTTCTTTCGTATGCAGAGAATAAAGTCAATCCAGAGTGCATAATGGGCATGCTCCTGTTAGATATACTCAATACTCCATCCTCAAGTGACCACAAATGATCCATGGTGCTCTAAGCTATAAGGCCCCATTATGAGGAGAAGCCATTGTGAGAGCTTGAACATTTGTGGAACCCTAACTTCCAAGTTAGATGATGTCTATGTATGACCCTTGATGGTAATAGGTGATCTTTTTGAGCATAGTCTTTAGGCTAGGTAGGGCATAAACTTTCGGCCATTGGGTTTCCATTCAAGGCGAAAATAGAGGCCTTGTGGTGCCGCACGGTTTCCCCATAGAAGCTTAATGGGGGGAGTATAGAGGGGGGCTTGCCCCTTTCTGCGAGGTCTGGAGGGCTTATCCCCTCGGCCCCTAGGGCCTAGACGGTAGTACTTCTGGTCATGGAGATATTGTCGGATTGTATATTTTGCTGGCTATTTTATATCTCCTTACTACGTTTATCTATACTGACTCCCCTTGTAAAAGCTATACAAGCATGGCCTATGTTGAACTTTACATAGCATTGCATACTAGTAAGCCCTTCATCTGGAGTGTCTAGATTGCCATCTAAGCTCCACATTGGGAGTGCACGGGTGGATAGTATCATCGCTGTAGCTCCGTTACTCTTGGCAATTTGAGAATTTGAGTTCTCTACTCTCAGTCTCCGCCTATCTTTATCTTCGTTTTTCTCTCAACTTTGTCTACTAGTCTATTCTGCTATGCTGTCATTTTCTTACATGGTATGAGAGCGTAGAAGGCTCTGAGTGGTGCAAAAGCAAAAACGCAAAGGTTGCAGAGGTTTCAATGACAAAAGAGGGAAGATGTCGAGAGGTGCATCATCATCTACAACTGGGAATCAAGGTGGTTCATAAACAGGAGTAGGTGGGGCACAGGTAGGAGCAGTAATGATGCCGGTCATCCGAACGTTGTGGATACGACCACCAACCTTCACAGAAGGTAAACTTGATGGTACAAACTACAACCTGTGGAAGTTTAAAATCACTTCTATCCTTGATTTATATGAGCTTCTGGAGACTGTTCTTGGAATTGATAGTGAGCCCCAAAAAACACCTGATCCAAATAATCTTGGTCGAGTGATTCCTCCTTATGCTAATCTTCAACGTGCTTGGAAAAGTAGAAATGCAGATGCACTCTATGCTCTAGTTGCAAGTACTATTGATAGTGTTCTGAATCTCATTCAACATACTACCAAGGCATGTGAAGCATAAAACATATAGAGAAATCAATATGAAACTCGTAATCAGAAACAGATTCAAAACTTGGAGAATCAGCTAGGAGAAGAAAGGTTTGATGATAGGGGACTGCAGAGGTCTTTATCACTTGCATACACGAGATCAAATGGAGGGAGCATGTGTACAAAAGAAAGTCAAGTGAGGAGCTAGCTCGGCGTTGTCTTCAAATCTGTCCACCAAGTTTGATGGTTTGGTAACTGCTCATAATACTCAAATCAGACCTCAACCACTAACTTTTGAAGAATTCAGTGCATTACTCATGGAGGAGGAGCTGTCGCTCAAGGCAAGGAGTGGCAAAAGCATAGGAGATGCTGCATTCACAACAAATGCCAAAGAAGGCAAAGTGGACTCTTCAAAAGATGGAGACAAAAAGAAGGCCAAAAGGAAGTTGAAGGGAGAGTGTTTCCACTATAAGAAGAAAGGCCACAAAATCCAAGACAGTCGCATCAAGAAGGCATAAGAGAAGAAAGAATGGCTCTTTAGAAGGTGGCAAGGGCAAGGAGTCTCCCAACATTGCAGAAACAAAGCTTGATTTATTTGTTACGATAGAGTAGATATGCTCCTCAATTGAAGATTCAAGAACAGATGACTCATGTGTGTTGGACAGTGGTGCCTGTAGTCATATGGCGAGCAAAAAAGACCTTTACATTTCCTTATAACCTCTAAAGGAACCCATCACAGTAAAGGTAGGCAACATTGCAAGATGTCTTGTAGAGGGTGAAGGTTTGGTTTCTTTCATTAATTCTAATGGGGATGTCTGAAAGCTTTCAAATGTGTTGTATGCTCCACAAATCAAACAAAATCTTCTTTCAATAGCTTCTATAACTGATCAAGGTCATCAAGTATCTTTCAGTAAGAAAGGAGCTAAGATTATGGATAGTAACAACGTTGTTGGGACTGGCATAAGGAGGAACATGTATGAGTTTTCTCTTACAGCCACTACTAGTGTGGGCACAAGTAAGCTATGGCATTAGAGATTCGGCCACATCGGATACCTTGTACTAAAGGAGATTCATCGCACGGGTATGGTTGCATACCAACCATCGATTGGGGAAATGAAGGAACCATGTAAAGCTTGCATGATGGGCAAGTAATAGAGGAAGGAATTTCCACAAGAAAGAAAGGAAGGAATTTCCACAAGAAAGAAAGAACACATCAAGCTATCCTCTAGAGTTTGTGCATGCTGACTTGTGTAGAAAAATGCCTACATAAGCCTTGGGCGGATCTTGCTACTTCATGTTACTTGTTGACGACTATAGCAGGAAAATGTGGGCGTACTTCCTTTGCGATAAGGCTGAAGCTTTTGGTAAGTTTAAAGAATGGCTTCAGCTTATTGAAACTGAAACAAGGAAGAGGATGAAGAAATTCAATGCATACGGTGGTGGTGAGTTCACATCAACGGAGTTTGAAGATTTTTGCAAGAGTAAACGAATCAAGCATCAACTCACAGTGGCACATAGCCCTCAACAAAACGGTGTTGCAGAACGTTGGAATTGAACCATCATGGACATGGCAAGGTGCGCGTTGAAGGGAAAGGGTTTGCCTAATCAAGTTTTGGCAGAGGTTGTCAATATTGCTGTCTACATCTTGAATCAAAGCTGCACCAAGGCACTAGATGGAAAGATTGCACAAGAGGCCTACACTGGTAAAAAGCCATTTGTTTCCCATTTCAAAGTATTTGGAAGTGAATGTTATGTACATGCTCCAGATAGGGAGGCAAACAAGCTTTAACCAAAAAGCATGAAATGTATCTTCTTAGGGTACAATGAAGATAAGAAGGCTTATAAGCTTTATGACCTTGAGGCTAAGAAGATCATGGCGAGTCGCGATGTGGTGTTTGAGGAGAAGCCACATGTAATGGAGGAGGAAAAGAGAGCTTCCACTATCATGAGGCGAAGGGGCAATCCACTAGGAACTTGGCCCAAGAGCTATCCCTTCTACAAAAGAGAAGGAAGCATCATCTTAAGATGATGAGTCTGAAAGTCTCCAACTTTTCGTCACCCACAAAAAAGCCATTGCCATGTTGGGTGAGGCAACTATATGATCTTGCAAACCCATCCCATAGTCACTAGGACATGTTGCAGATGGATCGAGGCGATCAAAGAGAATAGAGAAACAGAGATGGGCAAGCGTGCATATTGTAAACACAGCCCTGATGGCTGAGCTCATTCAAGAACAAGCAAAGGAACCAACCAATGTGGAAGGCTCTTGGGAGAGAGCAACTTTATCGACACTTTCCAAAGCTTGGCATTGGACCAAGGAGGTAGTTCACTGGAGGGTGGACATTGGGGAGGGGGTGTTAGATATACTCCACCCTCAAGTGACCACAAGTGATCCATGGTGCTCTAAGTTGTAAGGCCTCATTATGAGGAGAAGCCATTGTGAGAGCGCGAACATTTGTGGAACCCTAACTTCCAAGTTAGATGAGGTCTATGTGTGACAATTGATAGTAATAGATGATCTTTGTGAGCCCAGCCTTTAGGTTAGGTAGGACATAAACTTCTGGGCCATTGGGTTTCCATTCAAGGCGAAAATAAAGGCCTCGTGGCGTCGCGCTATTTCTCCATAGAAGCTTAATGGGGGGAGTGCAGAGGGGGGGCTTGCCCCCTTCTGCGGGGTCTAGGCAGCCTATATCCCCCCCCCCCCCCCCCCTCCCCGGTCGATCCGTAGGGCCTAAACGATAGACTTTTGGCCGTGGAGATATTGTCGGATTGTATATTTTGCCGACTATTATATCTCCCGACTACGTTTATCTATACCCCCCTTAGAAAAGCTATATAAGCATGGCCCATGCTGAGCGTTACATAGCATTGCACACTAGCAAGCCCTTCATCTAGAATTTGTCTAGGTCGCCATCTAAACTCCATAGTGGGAGGGCACAAGTGGACAACACCATCGTTGTAGCTTCATTACTCTTTGCAATTTGAGAATTTGAGTTCTCTTTTTTCAATTTGCATCTATCTTTATCTGCATTTCTCTCTCAACTCTTTCTACTGGCCTATTCCGTTGTGCCGTTATTTTCTATAGTTGCATCCCCCCATTGGGTCCTTCCTATCCTTGTGCCCCACCTGGATCTTGCCGGATGCCTTTCATTTTGCTTTTATCTACTGCTTTCTGCAACTTCTTCAAAGCCTTAATCCCATCATGGTAGACATTTATGTATTGGTTGGATTACCGAAAAGGAAGTCCTCAACACTCGAGAGGCCTATCTGCACTACTAGAGGGGTGCAAACAGAATTGTCGGAGTTCCTAATGTAATTGACTACATTGAATTTGTCACCAAAGGGGGTTTGGGAGGCGAAGCACCTCTTAGTGAAGTGGCTGCTCTTGTGGAATGATTATTTTGTTAGAAGTGTGTTAGGCCCAAATAATAATCACATGTTAATCAAGATCTTTCCAATGCTTAGAACACTAGCACATAACACACTTTGACGAGGTCAAATCAGATGAATGACAACATAATAGAGAGAGAACACTTTTCCAAAATGTAGCAGCTGAATGATAACTACACACAAAACTGAATATAGGCTGAAAGAAAAGGGTTCTAGGTATAAGAGTATGAGAAAGAGTGTGCCTAAGAGTTATAGGTAAGTGTGAGTGTGCTGGAAATTGAAGAAAATTATGACTGTTTTATGAGAAAAGCATCCTATGTGCAAAAAATAGGGCAACCCTAGTAAAATTTGGGGTTTCTCTTTGGAATAAGAAGCTACAAGGCTTCCCTCAAAGTTATAGGTAATAAAATGTGGTACATCAACAAGAATAGAAGAATTTAACTCAGCTTGCACACACTCTAAGCAACAAATCACCTTCAAGTATTTCCGAAACTAATTCAACCCTAGAGCATAAGTTGATGTTCAAATTGTACAATATGGATCTTCTTTTATAGGCTTACAAGCCCTCTAGAAAAGCCCACAAAAAAGCTCTACAAAAATTACCAAAAAAGCTTATGAAAAGTTTGAACATGATTTTATATGCTGATTTTCATTTAAAAAATGAAATTGTTAAAATTTCCTACTAAATGAGCATGATCACCTATAAAAATATGCTTTTATGAATCAGGGAAAAAAGAGCTATTGAATGATGTGTTCCATTTCTGAAGTTAGGGGTAGGGTTTTGGAACCTTAACTGAATTCTAATGGTTAAGTGCCATATAGCAAAAGAAAGCCCTTGGACACGGGTATTAGAATATCTAAAAACATTTTGATTTGATGACCATGTTGACCACCATTTCTGCAATATCGACATTGTTTTCCAACATATTCACCTCCGAAAGAAATGTTAGCTTTCATTGAGTTGGAAGAATGCAATTTCAGTGGACAATTTAGCCAAATTCAAATATATGAACTTAGTTTATTCCACCACTTATAGCATATCAATATCCCGAATACTAAGTCGCAAGGTGTCCACGGATAGCTTGGCCGTGAAGGAACCATCATTATTCCTATTTCCAAAGACACAAAACTGATTGTACCGACTATCTTTTGATAGATCCCATTTGGGTCATCAAGGTTGTTGGTTTTTAAGGCCCACAATCAATATAGAGATGAAAATGAAATAGAGACATGAGAGCGAATAGACAAGACAATAGGGAGATGAAGCAAAGCTCCACATATACTCCATAAAGTTAAGATGATCTCCTCAAAGTATAAATAAGCTCTAAGTCAATGTGGACGAAGAAGAAACACAAACCCTAGCTATTGCCCTCCTTGTTGAAGATGAAGAAATCCAAGCTCTCCTCTTCTCCAAGGTTGAAAAAGACCTCCTTTGCCAAATTCAAAGCTTAAACCACATTAAAGTGATGATTTTGATGTCTAACAAGGTTCTGCTTATATAGTTTTTTGTACCATGATGAAAAGCAATCTTAAAAAAGCACAAAAGCCAAAAAAACCTTAATTTTATATATTTTTATGCTGTTTAACCTTCATACCATGTACTAATATGTGTCCAAAATTTGCTGCTTGTCCTTGATTTTGACCAAACTTTGACTTGTTTTGACTTTGCACCATAAATTAGGGTTAAGCTTTTGACCCTTTAAATGTGTTCCAAATTAAGAGCTCTACATATGAATAGATAGCTCTTGACCTATACTTTCTAAATATGCAATAAAAAATATTTGCAATTTTTAATGATTTTGACCAACTTTGACCACTCTTTGAGCATAACCTTCTTGTGGAAGGTTTCCTATTTTCCAACAATCCCCTCCTATCCTAACACAAGGGGTCATAGTTGCAACAGTTCGCGATCGGATGGATTTTCCCATTCGGTTCGAACCTTACGATCCGGTTCGTTGATGATAGTTAATTGCCTTCTTAGGTATTTCATGGATATAATACACTTTTCATATTAAATCTTTTGATGTATAATTCTCCCAATTTACATACATATACATATATACATACATATTGCACGCATATACTATATAGTGGATATATATTTTCAGTCAACATTGTAATCTATATGTGTAATTTCTACATGTATGTAGAAACCCTAACGTACCTTACGAGCCTTACATTGGAGGTAAGATTCGGTTCACGTACCTTACCTCGTATTGATTCTTACGAACCTTGAGAACCTAACCACCTTGCAAGGGGTATATGTCAAGATAGGTATATTTGTTGGTTGAAATTTTTGTTGATGTAGGTACTTGTAGACTTTTGAAATTATTTGCCAGGTGTCATGCAAGTGTCCACCAACACACACAAGGACTTTGACACGACGAGTCCTCCCCCAACACACATCACAAAGAGAACTCACACAATGAGACTCTTCTCAACCAAGTTCTACTTGGAAGGATAGAGACAAATATGTGGGACCCCATACATAGGATAGTGTATAGACTCGAACATACTTCTTGAACTCCAAAGGTTGGCAAGGCCTATCAAGTATAAGTCATATGCTTTCATCTACACCTATCAATCAAATACACACACAAATACAAGAAGATGAAAACTTGTCCACCATAACGTTCTAAGCATAGATCTATTTCCCCTCCTTGTTCGTGTAACCATATATCCTAACAATCTTGCAAATCTTCAAACATCT
>CM035411.1:82181038-82243538 GCA_020310875.1 Ceratopteris richardii
TCAGAAAAGTGTATATTTATTGGTTATGCAGATACTCAAAGAGGATATAGATGTTATAATCCTCATATCAATAAACTGGTTGTTTCAAGAGATGTAAGGTTTGATGAATCACTTTCATGGTATGTAGATAAGAAAAGTTTGTAGGTCATAAATGGAGATGAAGAAGATACAGGTGAAGGAGATGAGTGCTCACCTCAGCCCACAAGAAGTTTAAGTGATGAGAAAAGTGGTTTGGATGAAGAAAGAGAGCTACCTTTCAATGGAAGATTAAGGCAAGAGTCACCTCCAAGTGTTAAAAGTAAAGGTAAACTCAAACTTATTGAATTTAATGGTGAAGGAGAAGAAATTAGTGATGTATGTGAGTATGGAGAATCATCAAAGGTTCCTAATAAGAAAGGAAGAGCATCTACATTAGAAGTAAGAAGAACTTCAAGAGTGAGTAAGCAACCTCAAAGTTATACTTATGAATCTTTAATGAATACTCATTATGCTTTTATGACAAAAGTTGAGCAAGAAAATGAACCCACATGTTATGATGAGGCAAAAGGAGATGAAAAGTGGGAGAAAGCAATGAGCGAAGAAATGGAAGCACTACAGGATAACAAGACTTGGAATTTAGTTCCAAAGACACCAAAACAAAAGGTAATTGGTTGCAAGTGGGTTTTTAAGATTAAAAGAAATAGTGATGGTAGTGTGTCAAGATATAAGGCTAGACTTGTAGCAAAAGGATATAATAAAACTCAAGGATTGGACTAGGAGGAAACATTTAGTCCAGTAGCAAACATGGCAATAGTGAGAACTTTGTTGGCTTTACCTGCAAGTAAAAGATGGTATATATATCAACTCGATATAAAGAATGCCTTTCCTAATGGTGAGTGAAGTGAAGAAGTGTATATGTCACAACCAGATGGTTATGTGGATGCAAAATGTCCTAATCATGTATGCAGGTTAAAGAAGGCATTGTATGGTCTTAAAGAGGCACCAAGGGCATGGAATGCAAGGTTGGTAAAGTATCTTATGCTGCAAGCATACACAGTGAGTCATGCTAATCCTTCACTTTATGTAAAACAAGTAGATGACATGTGTGTCTATATATGCATTTATGTGGATGACTTGTTGATTACAGGGAATGATGCAAAAGCAATTGAAGAGATAAAAGGTAATTTGGGAAAGGAATTTAAAATTTCAAATCTTGGTTTGCTTAGATACTTTCTTTGGATTGAAATTGTGTAAGGCGATGAGGGTATGTGGTTGATACAGAGAAAGTATATATGTGATATGCTAAAAAGGTTTGGTATGCAGGAATGTAAATTTGTTTCTACTCCAATGGAATGTAATGTAAATTTGAGTGCAAAGGAATGTAATGAGCTGCATGATATGAATGCATATAGATCCATGGTAGGATCTTTGATTTATGCAACAAAAACTAGACCGGATATATGCTATGCAGTGGGAGTATTGTCACAGTTTATGCATGAACCAAGAGTACCTCATACGCATGCAGCGAAAAGAGTGCTTAGATATTTGAAAGGTACCATGAACGAAGGATTATTTTATAGTCATGATGCTGATCTAACTCTTAAAGTCTTTAACGACGCAGATTGGGCTGGAAGCAAAGATGACCGAAGATCCACAAGTGGATATGTGGTAATAACAAGAAACAAGACACATGGAGTTCAAAGAATAGCCTACAGTTGCTTTATCTTCTACAGAGGTTGAGTATAGAGGTTTAGCATTGGCTACTACTAAGGTTATGTGGTTTGAAAAGTTGTTTCATGACTTGAATGTGCAGGTTGATGTACCACTGATATATGGGGATAACTTGACATCATTCATATGACCTCAAATCCTATTTTTCGTGCTAGAACAAAGCATATAGAGGTTCACTATCATTATGTTCGAGAGAAGGCCATAAACAATGAAGTACAAGTTTCTTTTGTGGGAACAAAGGATCAAGTTGCAGATATCTTCACCAAATCCTTGGATGGACCAAAGCTTCAAAGATTCAACTATATTCTTGGCATGAAGGAAATACCCTTTGAAACTTGAGGGGGAGAATGTTGCGAAAATTTGTTTTATGTATGGTACAAGTTTCAAATTATGTAAATACCTTTGGGAAGTATTCAAATAATTCAAGAAGGCTCATATTATTTATAAAAGATAGCCAAAATACCACGTGAGTTCTAGAACATGATGAGTCAAATTAGCGAGTCACAAGGGACCTACATTGGTGTCCTAGTGGAAGGTCGTTATGGCTAATTCTCATTCTCAAAGTCCATCAATACTTTGCTTATTGGAGCACTTGAGTCATGTATTACCTCCACCCAAGTGTCTACCACGAATTTAGATGTATTAGGAAGGTTTTAGATTAGTTTCCCATGCTATAAAAAGAGGAGAGAAGTAGTGATCTTGTGGGAAGTCCAAGAGAGTCATATGTGTAGCTCTACGCTGTTGTAATTTTGTATGTAGAGATTGCAAAGCTTGTATCTCCCTCATTATATATCCAAATTACATTTTTCACAGCTCATTTGAAAGATCTTAGTGTCTACTTTCATACTCGCAATTTGCATAATGATTGGGTTTGTGAGCTGAGAACAGTACTCTCTACAAGTAGTGTATGTTCTGGGGTTCACCCCTGCTGAAGATCTCCATTAAACCTCAAACTTGCACAGGTCATATCGTCTTGGCTCATTGGAAAGCCATTGGTCTCTAGTATATGTGGGTAGAATAAGTTTAAAAAATTCTGAGTTAATAGAGAACATTAAGCTCTGCAAGCACAACTAGTTTTCTATGATGAAGGTTGTGAGAAGGTCAACTTGTTCCTAGGGGGTTCCACCTACTTCCAGCTATATTTTGGAGGTCAATAAACTCCAACAAGGAGGAGGAATGAAATCTCTCTCTCACTCTCTCTCTTTCTCTCTCTCTCTCTCTCACCCTCTCTCTCACCCTCTCTCTCTCTCATTCTATTGCATCCATGAAGTCCGCTATCAAGAGGCTCTTCTTCTTCTTCTTCTTCTTCTTCTTCTTCTTCTTCTTCTTCTTCCTCCTCCTCTTCTTCTTCTTCTTCTTCTTCTTCTTCTTCTTCTTCTTCTTCTTCTCCTCTCTCTCTCTCTCGCTCATTATGCATGCATGCATGAAGTTCGCTACCGGGAGGCTCTTCTTCTTCTTCTTCTTCTTCTTCTTCTTCTTCTTCTTCTTCTTCTTCTCTCTCTCTCTCTCTCTCTCTCTCTTTCTCCTCAAACTCTCTCTCTCTCTCTCTCTCTCTCTCTGGGCGCTCAACAGGTGAGTGGTGATGAAAGAAGGCAAGAAAGGGAAAAGAAAATGTACTTGCAAAAAGAGCATTAGAGAAATTCATACATGCGTATGCTTTTCACCTTTTCATGCTTACCATAATTTATTCACATACTTTAATCACACAACTCACACACTCCATTCTTCACTCCACACTCACACTCACCTCATTTTTAATTCTCATATCTCATATACACCACACTTTAACGCACACACACATACCACACTTTAATCGCATACTTTATTCACACAACTCACATACGCCTCACATTAATACACACTCGCACACACCACTCATTATATTGCTAAGCTTACTAAAGTAAAATGTACTTAAATATTTTAGTATTCATAAATATTAGTATAGATAATTAAATCATAGTATAAGCTATATCAATCAAATAGAAATTTGATTTAGTATTCATTAATTTAAAGGTTTACACACATCACATATATGTAAATAATCCCACACATATACACCTACACACGTAAACCCTCAAACACATTCACATAACACAAACACAATTACTTAAATACTTATATGTTTAACTCACACATAGGTTTATACTCATACCCCTGTATACACACTTAGACACTTAGCGTAAAC
Organism: Ceratopteris richardii; assembly: GCA_020310875.1. Lineage (NCBI taxonomy): Eukaryota > Viridiplantae > Streptophyta > Polypodiopsida > Polypodiales > Pteridaceae > Ceratopteris > Ceratopteris richardii. The sequence goes on from CM035411.1 coordinate 82,184,934, forward strand.
CATAATACATGTATGCATAGGTAGGAGATATAGATGGTGCACTTTCACACATATAGGTATCTAGACAATCTTTTCCATGTTTATAAACTCAAAAATTTATATGATGAGGTCCGATCTCTACACATTTTCATAATTTTTCTACCCACAGGTACTAGAGAGAGATTAATCAAATAAAGGAAACTTATCGAAAATGTTTTTGAGAGTCTAGAGATACACACCCTAGAAGTAAATTTTTTTAATTTTCTTGTTTCCCAATTCAAAGGATGAAATTGTCCCGACAACGGGGCCCACTTGGGTTTAAGCTTTTTATTCTCGATGAGAAACACTTTATGATGCCTAAAGAGTGGATACCTCTTACAATTAAAGATTCTTTTGCCAAGGAGGAAAAGCGACTTGTCGATTTGCCACTCTTTAGGAGGGTGTCCGAAATTATTGGCACGCCGCTCCCTCCAAATCTTCTAGAGGGATTCCCCTCTAATAGCATTCCAAAGTGCTACTGAGCAGTTGATCGCTTCACTAAGCAATGCTTGCTTCTAGGTAATTTGTGCTTGTAGCCTCAAGATGTTCCCGAGAGTCCACCATAGCTGGAACAACTTGGAAAAACCAAAGAAGATGTGACCTAGGACTACGATGGCATTGCTTACACCACGATGGAGCCCCATGGATTTTGTTAGCCTTTAGGTTGGTCCAAATGCCACGGAAGTAGATGGTAATGAATGAAGTTGTAGATGTATTGATTGATACGTTAAATCGCTTGGAGGTGATGGCGGACTCCCTTGGCTACAAGGAGGTGTGATCTTACAAAATAGAATGTGTGTGAAATTTCCAAAGAATACAGCAGTTTGGTGTTGATTGACAAATGATTTGATTCTTTGTGAGTTTCAAATAGTTATTTGAATCCTTTGAACCATCAGACACTCATGTGTTTTCTTCTCATTATATCGCTTGAACTTGGGCTCACTTACTTCTCTCTAGGTGCTCCTTTTGGACAACAACAATCTTAAAACCAAGTGAATCCCGCATGAGGGTGATGAGAGGGTGATTAACCTTCTTTGTAGTTCCATGTAAACTTTGTAAAAGCTACCCCTGCTCTGTGGGGTTCAGGGGATCGTGGGGATCCTGGGGATCCTGTGGGCACTAGTCCCCTTCTCTTATACTTTTCTTTTAATTAGTTCAAGTCCGGGAGATTAGCCAAAGGCCGAACTTCCTTTATTACAAAAAAAGAACTATTCTCTAGGTTCTATGTATCATATACAAATGCTTTATAAAATAAAACATCATGTATGTGTATACATAGTAAAGCATACTAATGTTTTAATAAATTTGAATGATCATAAGCTCCTAACGCCTTGAAGTTCTAATAGTTAGGAATTTCGACTTTGATATACATGAACAATACATTCTAGGATTGACTTAGAATAATAGGGTAATTTACGATTATGGTGTATCTACTTATATTTTTTTTGTAGAAATTATTTTGAAATTGTACATTGAAATTAGAAAATAGTTCAAGTGGTATGCAAGATTGAGTAAATATCTTTGCTATCTTGCTCATGAAACATACAACTACACAATGTGATATAGGTGATAAAAGATCAATGCCTATGAGAAATTTCCAACTAGTAAGGGGCTAGCATAGCTAGGGGTCAGATTAGACCTTGAGTATACAATCCCAATGAGAGCACACAACCTCCCAAATGATGCATATTGTTGATCTTGGGTATGAACAACATTGATACTCCATTGTGGAAGCCTCTATGAAAATATTCAACATTTATGCTGAGCATGTAAATGGAGAAATTATGTTTTTCTTCTCATTATACATGGTATGGAGTGATAGAGGATGTTTATGCTACAATTATGTTTCTCTCTAGTAGCCTTGATATGAACCATTTCTTTATGCAGAGGCACTTTTTAATCTAGATCTTGTTAGAGGTTTCCACCCATGTAACCATATATACATGATATAACAATATGTGGTGGTGCAAAGTACTTAGGGATTCACACATAGCTTTCGCTTGACTCATTCTCATACTACTAACGAATTTTTATGATCTATCTATAGAGAGGTATTCTAGCTATCACATAGTTTCTTGCATTGATCTCCTTTAGACCAAGGTAAATACCTTCTCAACTTGTTGTTTTTTCATATTTGTGTGTGCATGTACCTTTAATGAGCATAGAAGTAAAAAGTTCAAAAACTTAGTAGATGGTGATTATTTGAAGGATTTTGGAAGACATCATTTGATCCACGATTGTCCAAAAGACCTTATAGGCAAGCTTCTCATAAGCAACTACCATCAAGGACAATAGATTTCTTGTGTAGATTTGGACGCAAAAAAGATGGGATCCTCCCTATTAAGGTGATAACAAGGGCAAAAGCTAAAGTTCAAACCATGAAAGTAGGTATGGAAGATGCGCACAGAGTAGGAATACCCATAAAGAATAGTAGGAAGAATCTTAGTTGGAAAGATAGAAGAGAAAATCCATAAATCAAAATACTATAAAAAGATGAAAGGCTTGGGAAAATCATTAGAAGAAATCAATCAGAGATATCCAATGGGAAAAATCAAAGAATGACACGAACACAAAGAAATGTTTAATTCTACACAAATCTTACAAAAACATCTAGAAACTTTAAAGAAGGACCACAACCAGTAGATCAAAGCAAGGTATATTGAATGCCATAATTAGAGAATAAAAGCTTGAAAAAGCATAGGGAAATAATAGAGTTAACTCAGAAAATGTTTGAAGACGAACATCCAAAATTTAACTACAAAACTCTAGAAATTGTAGATGGTTTCTAGAGGGAAGTTATGGAAAAAGAAACTAGATTCTTATAAGGATGGTGTCCTTCATTATATGAAAGCAAAAGAAGGTGATTAACAAGAAAGAATGTAAGACCATCAAATGGATGCGTCATTAACCATAGAAGTAAAAGTGAATGAGGAGTTGAAAATTTCATGTAAAATAACTCTAAAAGAATTGATGAAGAAAAAAACTGACATGAGATCATAGGTCATAAATGTTGACAAGAATCAAAAGCTTGACAAGAATAATTCTAAGATAGATTCTTTATTATAGGTACTAGTGGATAAGAATGAAGGATATTTTGAAGGTGAAGATGGAATACTTTGTCTTCAATACAATTTGAAGGAAAACAAGCAAATGCCAATATAAATAGTGGAGTATCAATACGAGTAATAACAACTAAAAAAAGATATGGCAAGAGCGATGTGCTACAGAAAACTCAAACCTACTAGAATGAGATTGCAATTGATAGATGGACACATTGAAAACTATTTAGGACTTTGGAAAGAAGTAATAATAAAAACACATGGAATAGAGATGGAACAAACATTTGCAATTGTACAATTTCTGCATTTAATTTCTTATTAGATTATTTTGGGAAGACCATTCATGAGATAACTTAACAAAATCTAGGATTGAAGAAAATATTATCTCAATTTGCAATATCAAGGTAATGTAACTAGATTCAATTTCAGAAAAGGAACTTAGCACGATATTGATCAACGAGAGTCCAATCATTTTCATAATGACAAGGAATCTATTGGGGATTCTTTTGAATCCATAAGTGAGATAAGTGAAAATGAAGCTCAAGTTTTGCTAGGTGGACAAACACACACAAAAATTCCTAAAAGTTTTGTCGTTAGAGGAGAAGATAGTGTGATTGAAATAACAATAGACCATCAAAAAAACATGCCTCAAGTACTCAGTGATGAAGATTTTTACCCTATGGATGGGCACATATATTGTCTACACTAGATGTAGCAAATAAAGAAAGTGTAGTATAAACTTCTAGAAAGAAGAGGATATGATATCTTCCATATAGGCTTGAGAATGGTAAAAGTGAATCAAATTGAGGAAAAGCTAAAAGAGAAAAGTGCATCAAATGAAGAATAAGGAGACATCTTTTAGTACAATTAAATGAAGAAGAAGGATATTTGGTAATCAATGAAGAAAAATTGATCTTTGTAGAACATGAGAACAGGACAAGTGATGAAATATCAAATATCAAGAAATCAAAAGAATATGAAACATTAAGAAGAACAAAATAAAAAGGAAGTCAAAGATGGAGTAAAGAGAAAATAAATAGTAATTAATGAAAACGAAGAGGACCCAACAAGGCTAAAGGTCTTCCGCTTAATGCTCAAGAAGGGTAAGATGCACAAGTCATGGAGACAAACCTTGATGGTTTCACAAAAGAAAGAAGAAGAAGGAGCGGCCATTATTGGCCAATGGTTATGAGATAATGGCCTAAACTTGGACTTCATCTGCCTTCAAGAGATCAAAATTGATAGGGAAGACCTTCAGAAGATACTTAACAATATTCTATGGAGCCATGGCTGGATCCATAGAATATGGTTAACAACAAGTGGCTAGATAGATTCATGAACACCCAAGCAGATCCGAATCATTGGTGGATTGGTGCTTCCTTCACGGACTCTTTTCAATTGATTGCTGTCTTCATGTATGCTCCTAATTTTGACTTTGAGAGGATTTCCTCCAAGTATTGTCTGGTCTCTCTTTCCAACAATGTCCTAATTTGTGGGGACTTGAGCATGGTTGAGTCTCATTTTGATAAATGGGGAAATAGAGGGAGGATTATCAATGGTCATGAGAAAGACATCTGGGACCATGTCAAACTCTACCTGGACCTGGTAGAGGTTAAAGATTAGAAATGATTCTCTTGGTCAAACCTCCAATGAGGTGACAATTTGAGGAAAACAAGACTTGATAGAAGCTACATCGCTTAGAATATTATCAACAAATGGGATCACCCCTCACTCTCCCAATGGTGCAACCTTACTATTTCTGATCACTACCCTATTATCCTTCCCTTTGATCCGACCATAAATCTTAAGAAAGCACCTTGTTTTCAGGCCAATGTGGCAATGTTCTCTCTCCCCTCAATGCAACATGATATTACATTTGCTTGGAAGTCAGCTTTTTCCATTGATTTGTCACTTGCCAAATGTTGGAGGATCATGGTAATTGAGACACAACAAATTTTTTACAAGGCCTAGAAGATTCTTTAGAAGGTTTGTCTGTTAGGAGGGAGAATCTCTATTGGTAATTGAGGCATCTAGAGAATGAAGTCAAGAAAGGCCACTCTTAATACGAGACAAGGCTATTGAAAATGAGAAGCATGTTGAGATATGAAGAAGAAATTAAAAGGAAAAATCTACAAGTGCTCTTTAAAGAATGGCGGGCCAGTAGGGTAAACAAACCTACTAAACAAATGGGTGGCCTCCTCAAGAAGAAACAAGCAAAGGAAACAATCCCCTTCATAATGGACATTCAATAGGGTTGAATGCATGATAGTTGAAGAGAACTTCGCAATAATTGTCAAACACTTTACCGAGCTCTTGGGGTTCTCTGCGTCACTTTCTCTCCCATAGGCAAAATTTCATGGCCACCATCTTGAGAGTTAAAGCCAGAAGAAGCCCACAAAATATGAAAACTCTTCTTTAAGCTCCCATTATGGGAAGCTAAGATTCTCAAAGTTATTCATTAGCTTCCTAACAAGAAAATCCCATGTCTGAATGGCCTCACCAATGTGTTTTTCAAAACCTTCAGACATGTGGTGACATCAGCTCTATGTTTGGTGTTGCAAGAGATGGTTTTGTTTGGTGCACTACCTAAATGACTCAATAATGACATTATTAATTTTATTCACAGAAAAGGAACCAAAAATAGGATTGATAATAGGCGCTCAATTATGATGTTACAAGTAGGTTAAAAGATCTTTGCAAAAGCTATTGCAAATAGAATTTCCTATCACTTACAAAATTGGGTAAGTGAGGATCAAAAAGTATTCATCAAGGGGAGATCCATCTTGGAAGCTATCATTGATGCCTGGGAAGGTCTGAAATTTGCTAAAGAGTTTGTTCAAGGTTTTATCTTTCTTAAGATTGACTTCAACAAATCCTATGATATGCTTGAGTGGGACTTCATTCTCCAATTGCTAAAAGACCTTAGTTTCAGTCACAAATTCACTAGGATGATCTCTACTCTGTTGGAAAATAAGTCAACTCAGATAAACATCCATGGCCAAATTTCTCAAGTGATTAGATTAAAGCAGTCTACCAGGGAAGGATGCCCCTTGGCCCCTCTTCTCTTTGCTATTGCTATTGATGGTCTCAGCTGCCTTGTGAAACATCATGTTAGTTTAGGCCGTATTCAAGGCCTCTTTCTTCCTCTCAATCAAGGATAGATGATCATGAGACTATTTGCAGATGACACGAATGCCTTTGTCCATAATGATACTACTAGCATTAACACCTTTTGGAGATTCCTAAACATGTTTGGTGTAGATTTTGGATCCAAAATAAAACACTCAAAAATCGTGTTCAGAGTAGTTATGGGACATCTTGCCCATTTTCGTGCTAATTAGGGATGTCAACTGATTCCTAGTGGTCAAATCTTCCACCTGTTAGGTATTTTGATGGGGTTTGATGTGTCGATGGACGAGCATTGCAGCTAGGTACTCTCAAAACTCAATAAAAAGCTGACCTACTAGAAAGATATGAAGATTAACCTTGTGGGATGAGCCATAGTAATTATTGTGAGGACATGGATAGGTAGGCTTAAGAGATAGGCTAGTATTGCACAAAATTTCCTCTACAGCTGCCAACCCTAGGGATGCTTAAATGAATATTTTAACTTCAAAATAATGCATTTGGAACCACTACATTTATTGGAGCTTCATTTTCAAACGTTTGCATCAAAAGAGATAACTTGCATGTAGTAGACATGTGAAGAAACCTTCTATTTTGAGAATAGAAGTGCTCATTAATTTGCTCAGAGCTCACAACCTGGTATGAGCTAAACAGAGAGATTTTGCACATATCATATTGGAATGTGTAGCTAACTAAAGAAAGTTATTTCATCAATTTAGCCACAACATACATTGCCAAATGATTCTAACAAGTGAGGGGGTCATACTGACATTTTAGGATCTAAAAGGTGTGCTGACAGAGTCACATTCTATGATTCATATCTCAACATCCTATGAACCAAATATGATGAAATTTGATTCACACGTAAAAGAAAATTTAATCTAAATACTCCAAGTTAAAGTACTCTAATATACTTAGAGTAGCATAATTCAAGCTTCCAACTAAGCTTTGATATCTAGTAACATCTTCAATTAACTCACCTTCATGAGCACTTAGCTTCCGATTTACCTTCATGGGTGTACCTACAACCTTTGTATTTTCCATTTTGAAGCATATCTCCAATGTACTTTCTCTGAGTTAGGAACATACCTTTCTCTATATATACTACTTATAAACCTAGGAGGTATGTGAGATGTCCAAGATCACTAATCTTGAAATCTTCTTTTATCTGAGCTTTAATCCTCTTTATTCTATCTACATCATTACCTAGAATGGTTATTTCATCCACATATACACAAAGGTGTATGACCTTTAAGTGGCTCCTCTTGATCAAGAGGGAAGGATTTTCCTTCCTTACCATAAAACCTTTATATAGTAACTAAGTGACAAGTCTATGATTCCATGCTCTAGGAGCTTGCTTCAAGCCATAGAAATCTTTTGTTAACTTCCAAACATATTTTGGATATCATTGATCTTCAAAGCTAGGAGGTTGAGCCATGTATACCTCCTCTAAAATACAACCATTTAGAAAACAATTTTTAACATCCATTTGATAATTCCTCCAATTTTGGGAAGGTGCAACGCTCATGAGTACTCTAGTTGTGCAAATTTCTGCCACGAGTGAGATTGTCTCTTCATAGTCAATGACTTGGGTTTGTGCAAAGTCGTTGCCTACAAGCCTTGCTTTATACTTGTCAATTGAGCAATCAAATTTTCTCTTTACCTTGTAGATCCATCTTGAACCATTGAGCTTCATAGATGGTTTCTTGGGAACCAATTCCCAAGTTTGATTTTCTTGTAGAGCTTCTATCTCTTCTTCCTTAGCATCTCTCCATTCTGACTCCTTCATGGCTTCTTCATATGTAGATGGCTCTTCTAAGTTTATATCTTGTGCTATGTAAATTGAATGCTTAGTGACTAACGAGGTGTCACAACCATACCTTTTTGGCTTCCTTTTCTCTCTAGTAGACCTCCTTATGGTTTGTGCTGATTCTACGAGATCTCTCATCTCCTGCACTTTGGCTTTGCCTTTGGAGTTCCAAGAGTTGATTTCCCTTCTATCCTAATCCTGAAAACCCAAAACCCTAATCCTAAAACCTTAATCCTAATCTTAAAAACCTACAACCCTATTGTTTATATATATTTGTTTATATATTCAAATTTTTTCTTAATTAATCCTATTTTTATATATTCAATTATATATATTTAATTATATATATTTAATTAAATTATTTAAAAAATTAATACTTTTTATATTTATTTATCGATATAATTATCCTATTTTATATATATATATTTATTTATTTATTCAGATCTTTTCTTAAATCTTAAAACCCTAAAACCCTAATCCTAATCCTAAAAACCAAATATATATATATATATATATATATATATATATATATATATATATATATATATATATATATATATATATATATATATATATATATATATATATATATATATATATATATATATATATATATTTATATTTATTTATACTTATTTATTTATTTATTTATTCAGATTTTTTCCTTAAACCCTAAAACCCTAAAACCCTATTATATGTGTGTGTGTGTGTATGCTCTATTTTGCTATGTGTATGCATGCATGTGTGTATATGTGTATGTGTGTGTATGTATGTGTGTGCATGTATGTTTGTATGTGTATGTATGCATATGTGTATATATGTGTGTGTATGTATGTGTGTATGCATGTGTGTGTATGTATGCATGTATGTATATTTGTATGTGTGTGTAGGCATGCATGTGTGTATATGTGTGTATGTAAGCATGCATGTGTGTATATGTGTGTGTATGTAAGCATGCATGTGTGTACATGTATGTGTGTATGTATGCATGTGTAAATGTGTAGATGTGTGTGTCTGTATGTGTGTGTGTATGTATGCTCTATTTTGCTATGTGTATGTATGCATGTGTGTATATGTGTATGTGTGTGTATGTATGCATGCATGTGTGTATATGTGTATGTGTGTGTATGTATGTGTATGCATGTATGTGTGTGTGTATGTGTATGTATGCATATGTGTATATATGTGTGTGTGTGTATGTATGTGTGTATGCATGTGTGTGTATGTATGCATGTATGTATATTTGTATGTGTGTGTATGCATGCATGTGTGTATATGTGTGTATGTAAGCATGCATGTGTGTATATGTGTATGTATGTAAGCATGCATGTGTGTACATGTATGTGTGTATGTATGCATGTGTAAATGTGTAGATGTGTGTGTGTATGTGTGTGTATGTGTGTGTGTATGTGTGTGTGTATGTGTGTGTGTATGTGTGTGTGTATGTGTGTGTGTATGTATGCTCTATTTTCCTATGTGTATATATGCATGTGTGTATATGTGTATGTGTGTGTATGTATGCATTCTTTCTTTTCATCATTCTTTATCTCTGACTCTCTCTCTCTCTCTTTCTCTCTCTCTCTCTCTCTCTCTTTCCCTCTCTCTCTCATCTCTCTCTCTTTCTCTCTCTATCAATTGAAAATAAAACAATCACTTACAAGTATGTCTCTCTTTTGGATGGTTGTCGTCAAAACATAATGTAGGTCCTCTATCGTTGAATTCCAAACAATTGATGCCAAATAACTTTTGCAAAATCAAAGAGAACTAACAGTATGCACACTACTTACCAAGATCTCAGATCTAAACCGAGGGAGAGTGTGTGTGTGTGTAGAGAGAGAGATCTCTGTGTGTGTGTGCACAAGACAATGTAGTTCGCAATTTGCTTCGCGCGTGAAAGTTTGATAGAAGACAAACAATACTCAAACACGCGCAAAAAAGTGAACTTTTGCTCTCGGGTTCCCGATATGTTTAAAAGTTGGCCTCGATATGGACGTCGGTATGGGCATCGGTAACTTCCAGTAAATTACCGATGCTTATACCGACACTCATACCGATGCTTATACCGACGCTCATACCGATGCTTATACTGACGGCTGCGCAGCACACCGACGATCCATTTAAAACGGTCATAACGACGGTCACGACCGTCTGTATCTTTAAGTCATATTTTTCAACGTTTATACCGGTGCCATGAGTGATCATCGGTATAAGCGACATTGGTATGCCCCTCATATGTTGTAGCGATAATAGTATACAGAGATGAACTTGAAGTAATGTATCACAATGTATATGCTAATGAAGATATGATACAAGGGAAGTGTAGTGAACTATCCACATATGAGATAAGCTCGATGTATGCTCGCTAAAGTAGCTCAATGCCTCTCAAAATGGTTTACCTATCCCGCAACTAAGAATATGTGTATTTATACACATGTTTCAAGTTTGAATTCGAATTTTTCCCTCACCTAAAAGAGTTTATACACTTTAGGGATGAGTTTAATTGATTCTTCCTACTACATGAGTCATGGATTCAGCTCCCTAACTTCACAAGATTCCTTACTCTCCTTACTTATACATTTATCCAAAGTAACTATGCCCAAAATGACTAGCATAGGTTCACCTGAAATTACTTCTTGTGAAGAGATAAAATGATGTGTAGTCCTAAATGATTAGCCAAGCACTTAGGATTGATAATTGCACCAATAATCAACATGTTCGTGATTTCTACAACTATTTACTTTCTCTGTTGTTGGAGACCCAAGGACCACAAATTTTCAAGTTGGAAAGAATTTGCAGAAACATTTTGCGTATGGGTGACCCCAATAGAAGGGGAATCCCCAAAATTAAATGGGCTACTTGCACTAGCCATAAAAACCAAGGTGGTTTAGGTGGTCTAAACTCTATAAAATCTACCCCTGCTTTGTGGAATTTGGGGGGTCCCATGGGCACTAGTCCCCTCCACTTGTACTTTTCTTTTCCTTTAATTAATACAAGTCCGGGAGAGTAGGCTAAGGTGGAACTTCCATTATTTAAAAGAAACATCAAGGTGGCTTGGGAAATGTTGACATCAAAGGCATGGCCAACAAGCTAGCTTAAAAGTGGTTAATTAAAGCTTGGAGCAATAGAAAAGTCACTTAGGCCAAGCTTATTTTTAGGAACAGGAGTGCTCTTAAGCTTATGGGTGGATGGAAGGATTTCAACCTTCCCACCCTTCTCTTATCCCCTTTTTTGATGTCTCCTAGAGGTTAGATTTTTTTTTCCTCTCTGTGGAAGAGTTGGAATAAGGTCAAGCAATTTCTCAAGATCAATGATGATTGGAGGTGGGTAGCTAGTATAAGAGAGAACGATTTGATCTAGTTACCTATCAAGGGCATCAAAGGTGTGGAGTCTTGGAACCTCCAAAAAGCCAAGAAGATATGGAACAAAGGTTTCAGTTTGTGGAAAGACCTCTGGAACCAAGATCTTGCTAGTGGATTAGATTTGAGGACATTGAGCTAGATGTGAGAGTGAACTATCAAGAATGGATCCTATTGTAGAGCAGACACACCACTTGGGATTTCTTGAAGACTCGTCTCCTCATTGTTTAGGACCCTGCTTGCCATGAGGGCCTAAGATAACACAATGGCAATAGCCTTGAGAAAATTTCAAGATTCAAGAAGATTTAGGTTTTCCATATTATGCTTAGTAGTAAGTGGTGCCTTGATTGGTGGAGCTTGCAATGGGACTTTAAGTTTCAATCTATTTGGTATCCCCTCATCCAAATAAAATAGTCACTACTTATATGGAAAACTCTCCAACAACAAATTTGGACCAATATAAAGGCTAGAAAAATTTGTGGGCCCCCCTCATGGTGCAGACGGTGCCTACATGGCAATGAGGTCTTGGGACACCTCTTTTTCTCATGCCCAAAATCAAAGTCTGACTTGCGGACCCTTGGCGAAATCCTATTGCTACATGCTAGGAGAAGTGATCGGGTGTTCTTCATCATTGTGGAATGTGTTTAGAGGTGAGACCCTCTCGATGATCTGGAAAGAGAGGTGTGCAACCAATTTCGAAAGCCCTCCTAAAGAATGGTTGATAGAAAACTCCATATTTCTTTTAGGAAACCAAATTTACAATTGTAAGAAACCCCCTGTTTTAGATATCATAGAGTTATTTTCCTTGAGAACAACAAGATAAAGAGCAAATAGGCCCCACATGACGGGGATGAGAGGATGATCGACCTTCTTTGTAAATCTTTCTACCAATGTAACCCCTGCTTTGTGGGATTTCGAGGGGTGCGATGGGTACTAAGCATGTTCTCTTGTACAATTGTTTTTTCTTCTATTAATTAAAGTCTCAGAGTAGGCCATTGCTGAATTCCATTTATCAAAAAAACGAGCAAGAAGAGGATAAATTTGAAGTTCCACAAAATTTCAAGAAATATGAGGTGGAGGTGAGATTTTTGTTGTAACTAAAGCTAAAAGGAGATAAAAAGATAATTGATTCATTTGATAATTATGAAGAAATCAAAATAGTTGTAATCGCTCAAGAGAGGAGAAGAGACGCACATTGTTATAGTAGTTGATACGACATTAGCAGAAGAAGCCTTAATTCTGTTAGTACGAGAATTTAGAGATTATGTACATTGGATTCGTATTGTACCAAATGCAAGAACAAGTAATTAAAGGCATTATACACAAGAATGATAAATACTCTCCAGAAAAGAAGGAGGAAAATGATAAATTGTGGGTCTTAAAATTCATATATGAGATGGAATATATTGAGTGGATACCTCCAATATTGGTAGTAACAAAAAATAACGGATAACTTAGCTTTTTTATAAACCTTAAGGAAAGAAATGTCACAAGTATCAAAGATATTTATCCACAACCAACAGATTATCATCTTCTGGAAAGCATTTTTGGAAAGGAAGTCTAAAGTCTTTAGGATGGGCTCTCAAGATATAATCTAGTTCTTATTGCTTCAAAAGGTCAACATAAAGTAGGATTTGCTATTGAATGGGGTGTACATGGATTTAGATTTATGCAAACAGATTTAACTAATTCACTAACAACATTTTAAAATATTATGTGTCATTTTTTACTAAACAAGCAAGAATGTTAGGACATATAGTGTCAAAGTATGGTATATCAATAGATGATGAAAAATTAAATGACATTGTGAATTTTCCTAGACCAGAAAATAAAAAAAAAACTATAAGCAATTATGGGATATTGTGCATACTATACGAAACTTGTGTAAAATTTGGAGATATTGCAAAACCTTTGTATGCATTGATTACTAAATTTGAGTGTTCTAAGGAATGTTAAAAAGATTTTCAATCAGTAAACACATTTAGTAACATCTATATTGAAACCCCCTCAATGGGATTTAGTATCTCATGTACATGTGGAGGCTTCAAAAGTTTCTTTAGGATGTGTATTAGTAGAACCTATTGAAGGAAGTATAGTGGAATTTTCCAATAGCCTATGCAAGTAGAGAGTTAAATCACGCTAAGAAAAGCTACACCGCTACTGAAAGAGAGGGTTTAGGTATGATGCATGTTTCTAGAAAATTGAGGCACTATGTATTCGCAAAAACTAAATAAATTTTATGTTGATCATCAAGATTTACTTTATATGTTAAATAAAACTTATCACAGAGGAAGAATAGAGAGAGTTTTTATTGTAAAATGCAAAAAAGCTGCATCTAATCTTCTATCTCTCAAGACTTGCTCCCACCATTTAGGCATATTTTTTTTCTCTTGTATGTCACTCCTCTCATCAACAATGGCATCATGTAAATTTTCATCACAAAAGCAATGGTCTACATCATCATATTGTATCTCTAAAGAGAGGCAACAAAGTGTCATAAATATCTTTCAAGCTAGCTGATGTATCCTTGGTACATAAAATTAAGCTTTAAATTGCATATTCCACAAAATAATATCATATATAACTAGGTTCTTTTGAGTCTACAAATGATACAGATGATATTCCCTACCTTCAAAACCATATCCAATAAAAGTACATTTCACTCCTTTATCATCTAGTTTTATGCATTGTTGGTTAGGGACTTATACATATTCCAAACCCCAAGGACATGCAGATGAGAAACAAGTTGCACGCAACAATGCGAAGCCTCATATGGAGTGATCACTTAAAGTAATTTTGTGGAACACCTCTTAAGTACATATATTGCAACCATAACAATACGAAGCCAAATGCTATGTGGTAAAACCTTAAAGTTTTTCAAAGATACATTCTTTCTTTTAAGAGCACCATTTTAAAGAACTAAAAAATATTTTGGGAAGGAAGAACATTGCATGTTTCCAAAAATACAGCCTTTAGAGACATGTTTAGAAGATGCATAAAGTTTAAGAAGTGATGAAACCATTTAAACTTTTTGTAGGTGTAGTAAACTAACACAATTCAAATGGCCAAAGAGTGCATGCCAAAGCTTTTCATCTCAGATATTCACAGAATCTTGAGTTGTACATGTTAAACCATACATAGACTTTTAATAGTCTATGAGCTTACACAATGCATGTAATGAATTGCAAAAGAAATAATAATATATTCATTCGGGAGATCATGAACTATACACCTATCATCAACAAAATTCATTTTCAAATCAATCTTGACTAATGCTAAAATTGACAGAAACATCATTGGCACATATAAATCATCTAACAATGTGAAAGACCTTAAATAAATAATAATCAAAATAATCTTCCCGACTTCCGTTATAGCACAAGAGGACTTGTTAGCATATGTGATAATATTTCTTGTAGGGGTAGGATCAAGTGAAGCAAAGAAAATTTACTATGAGGTAATATGTTTTGGTTTCACCACTACCAAAGTACTAGACCTCTAAGCCTAAAGTAGAGATAAACTTCTCATGTGAAGATGTGACATACCTATAAACAACAATAAATGCCCATTCTTCATTTCGGAAAAAGATAAGAAGACTTCTTTTTGTACGTGTAGATGCCTTTGCAAGAACCATTTGGCCTCTTTTCTCTTTAAAAAAATTAGGAAACTTCTTTATGAGATGATCGTTTTACTTATAGTAATTACAAGAATCTATCTTCCTTTCTCGTTTTTTATCATATTTTTCTTCACTGTTTGATTGTTTACCATTATTTGATTTCTACTTACTAATAGATGAGCACCATTTACCTTTGTCCTTCTGAGAAGCTAAGAATGATTGATCTACAACAAGCATAATTGACTTGTTCTACATGGATTAACCTTCTTGCAAAAAAGGAAGAGACTAAATCCTCAAATTTTAAGGCATTTGGATTACATTTTATCATCAATGAAAGAGTAGAAGAAAAACTTTGATATGATTCTAGAAGGCCATTAAGTTCACTCTGCATACATGAGCTATCTGGCATCATTTTATCAGTAGAAAGAAATCACTCCATCAAATCTTTGATCGTTGTAAGAAAACAAGTTTCCATTGAATCTTCTTTATTCATATCTCAGTCTTCAACTAATTTTGAAGGTAAGAACCACAAGCCTCTTTTCTTGTTGGTATAATTCTTTAAGAGTATCCAAAGAATATTTTTACTTTATCGCAAGAGGTGAATATGAGGGATAATGGCATGTTTGACAGACAAGGCTATAAATGCATATGTGTGTGCATCTCGACCATCCCAACAAGGTTTCTCTATAGTAGGTGCAATATGAGCCACAACAGGAGAATGAAATCAAAGATCATCATCTTGAACACCATCTATATCACATCCAATAATTTTCTTTTTTGGTGTAGTAGGATATTTTTCTACACTTTTACCAATACTTCATGGAATCTAAAGACCCAATAGTGGAATGGAGGAAGCTTCTCTTGCAAAAGAGATGGCATAGCTGCATAAGAAGCTACAAAATCTTCCTATAGAAATTTGATTCAAGGTTGGGGTGTACCCTATGTGGCAAAAAAGGAAATATGCTAAGTGAACTCACTATGAATGATGAGTTATGTAGGAAGCTTGGCCATGAAGGTGAGGAGAACCACTCATAAGGGAATCTTGCACAAGTATATTGGGGAACACGAGGAGTTTAGAAGAGCCCTTTCCACCATCAAATATAATGGTTGTTGCACCAAGTCAAGGTAATACTCACGACCCATGTCCTCCAAGCAACTTTGGAAAAGGTCTGAGAAGTCCAATCCTTTTCTTTAACAATGGGTGTTTGGAAATTATCAAAGAAAATTTTCTTTGCAAGAGGATACTTCTCTATGTAGAACTTGCCTAAAAGCTAGAGACCCCAACACCACTAGCTGGCCAAAGAATAAAACATCCACATCAAGACCCCATATAAAAATTATTTCATTGTAGAAGAAATAAGTTGTAGATGAAACTAATATGCCCTCACCAGTTGCTAGGGTAGTATATCTAGAGGAAATTGAATCTGTGGTTATGCACACAAGGAGCAAGGATGTTGGAAGAAGCTTACATTATGCTTGAGGAGATTTGATCTACGTCAAAAGCTATCACTTGGATTATGTCAAAAGAATATCTGTTGGATAGTTATTTTACTTATGCCCATTTATCGTGTTTTCTTCAAAGATTTTTTATCCATCTTTTACCATTCTAAAAGCTTAGAGCTTTACACATGTAAAAGTAGAAAAAGAGAGCTGAACTTACACAAATTTGAGGTGGTTGAGTTGCAATGAATGAATCAATGACCTAACTAAAAGTAGATCAAACTAGATCTTCAGTTTTCCTAGATTGTCGGAAAGTGAATTGATTCCCCCCAACAACCTTTACCGCCCTCATTTGAATTAAAAATCCACTTGTAGAAGTCATGGAGCACTTCAAGAGTCTATATAAATACTTCAAATTACTCGTACATTAAATGGAAGCAATATACATACACTTGTGGCCATCATTGTCTTACTTCTTCATTTCTCTACATCATCTTCTTCAACGACAATAAGCTTGCTAAAGTTCCTGCTCTCTCTACACAGCTCCACATTGCATGTGCGAGGATGCATAAGAAAGGTATTACTATATACTTTATGTCTAAAAATTTTCAAAGCATTTGATTTAGTAGAATAGGAGAAATGTAGTTTTTTGTCTCAAGATCTATCTCTTCCCATTCTTTAAAAATAGCAGGTACCAATGTTGAGTGTCTAGTTCATTCCGAAAGCATATTTTGCTTATTTCTTGAAAAAACTTGGAGAAGCTTGTAGAAGGTAGAAAAATGTGTTTCGAAGCGACGAAGTTTGGTCAAGCCAACTGGCACAAGACCAGCCCTTGAGCTTATGGAGACTCAAATAGATTTTATAAGCATGTGATGAGTGCAAAGAAGTGCACTATGTACTTTGGAGCATCAACGAGAATGAGTCGATACAAAACAGATAGGTTCGCGGGTCGACTAGCTCAAAAAACTTACTATCTATGGAAGAGACAATGAACTTCAAATGCCCATAGCGACCAGCGTGATTACAATTAGAAACAATCCTTTTATGGGAGTGATAAAAATAGGGTTGAGTGTATGGAATGCACAAAAGTATAAGGAATAAGCAAAATATGCTATAGGAATGAATGCAACATTGGGTGGTACTTCCTATTTTTCAGGAATACGTAGAGATTGACCGCGAGACAGACAAACTCAGATTTCTCCTAATCTGCTGAACCAAATGCTATGAAGATTTATATGCATAAACTAGACACTTATACCTTTCCAATGCATTATCTTGTACTCAATTTAGAGCTCTAGAGAGAGAACCACAGCCTCTCCTAGATTACTGTTGGCGAAGAAGATGATGTAGATAATTGAAGGAGCAAGACAATGATGGTCACAAGTGTATGTATATTGCTTCCATGTAATGTACAAGTGATTCCAAGTCTATATATAGACTCTAAGAGTGTTCCATGACTTTTACAAGTTGAATTTGAATTCAAATGAAGGTTGGAATGGTTGTTGGAGGGAAACAATTCACTTTCCTACAATCTAGGAAAAGTGAAGATCTACTTTGATCTACTTTTAGGTGATTGATTTCTTGATTGAATGCAACTTCAACCACCACAAATTCATGGGATTTGGGCTCTACCTTTCTACCTTTACATGTGTAAAGCTCAAGGCTTTTACAATGGTAAATGAGCCATTAAAAATATCTCAAAAAAAATTCAATGAATGAGCATAAGAAAAAGAACTCTCCAACGGATATTCTTTCCACACAATAGCCTTTTATGTAGATCAAATCCACCTCAAGCATAGTGTAAGCTTGATGTTCCAACAGCTCCCCCTCAAGCTAAAGTATGCTTGAGTCTTCGTTCTGTGATAGGTGGAATACTTGCCATAGCTTTGAATCTACAAAGCTTTATTCCATCAAGTGCCTTCGTCATCATATCTGCTACTTGCTTTTTAGTAGGAAAAAAAGAAATGTCAATCTCCTTTGCCAAGAGCTTCTCCCTGATGAAGTGGTAATGGACTTCTATGTGCTTGCTTCTCGCATGGAAAATAGGATTTGCCGCTAGATGCATGGAACTTACATTATCTCCGAATATGTGAGGTTTGGAACTCACAAGTCCCAAATCTGTATACAATGCTTTTAACCATATTGCCTCGAGTTGCTATGGTCAAGCCTCTGTACTCTGCTTCAGTTGAAGATAAAGCAAATGTTGGTTGCTTCTTGGAACTCCATGACACTAGCTTTGAACCTGCAAATGCTAAGTAACTAGATGTACTTTTTCTGTCATCCTTAGCTCCTGCCCAATTTGCATCTGAGTAGATTTTGATATCCAAATCTGAAGAGTAAGGATAGAATATACCTTCGTTGATTTTACCTTTGAGATACTTAAGTACTCTCTTAGCCGCATCCATGTGTGGTCTTCTCGGTGAGTGCATGAACTGACTAAGCACACCCACACTATATGAGATGTCTACCCTTGTATAAGTAGCATATATCAAGCTACCTACCAAGCTTTGATATTCTTTAATGTCTTCAATTTTCTCACCTTCATAAACACTTAGTTTATGATTCATCTCCAAAGGTGTACCTGCAGGTTTAGTGTTCTCCATTTTGAACTTGAGAAGAAGATCCTGAATGTATCTTCTTTGAGTCAAATACATTCCTTCATCTGTATATATCACTTGCATACCTAGGAAATATGTGAGCTCACCTAGGTCACTGATTTTGAACTCCTCTTGCATGTGTCTCTTGATCCTTTGAATGCCATTTAGATCATCACCTATCACAATAATATCATCTACATATGCACATGGATAGATAACCTCATTGTGATCCCTTTTGATGAATAGAGAAGGATCTGAGCTGCTAGCTTTGAACCCTTGATCTCGAAGATATGTAACCAACGTGTAATTCCAAGCTCTAAGAGCTTGTTTCAATCCATACAATGCTTTCTTAAGTCTACAAACATAAGATGGATGATTAGGGTTTTCAAAACTTGATGGTTGTGACATGTATACCTCTTCACTTATCCAACCATTTAAGACTGCATTTTCCACATCAAGTTGGAGGAGTCTCCAATTCCTTGCAGCAGCTACACTTATCAATGTCCTGATTGTAGTCATCTTTGCAACTAGTGAGAATGTTTCCTCATAGTCTATACCATGAGTTTGTGAGCATCCTTTGGCAACCAATCTTGCCTTGTACCTGCAAACTGATCTATCTGAATTTCTTTTAACTTTATATACCCATCTGCAACCAATTACCTTTTGATTCAGTGACATTGGAACCAAATCCCAAGTGTCCATTTCCTTTAATGCATCTATCTCTTTGTTCATGGCCTTTTCCCAATTAGGGTTTCCCTTTGCCTCTTCATAGGTTGAGGGTTCCTCTGAAATAGAGTCTTTTGCCAAGTATATTGAATGCTTCGTAACAAATGTGGAATCATATCCATACCTTTCTGGTTGTTTCTTCTCTCTTGCTGATCTTCTAGGTGCTTATTTGGAGCATTCTCCAACCTCTTGCATCTTTGCTTTGCCTCTTGACTTCCATTCTTGTAATCCCTTTCTCTTTCATCTTGGTCATCGTCTGTATCACTTCTTGGATCTTGGACCTGTGTATCATGCTTGCTTCCTAATTGATGAGAATCAGAATCAAGATCATATGGTAGTGTTACCTTTTGTTTCTCTTCATCATACCAAGACTTGTGTTCTTCAAACACAACATATCTACTTGTAGTGAATTGCTTTGTTGAAGCATTGAAGAACCTATAACCCATGTGAGTTGAATCATATCCAATAAACACTGCCTTTGGTGCCATTTCATCTAGCTTACCTCTTATTTGTGATGGTACATGAACATAAGCTAAACAACCAAAAACCTTGCAATGTCCAAGACTAGGTTTTCTTCCATGCCATGCTTCATAAGGAGTCATACCTTGAACTGATTTGGATGGTAGTCGATTGACAACATACACAGCAGTTGAAATAGCTTCTGCCCATAGATAATGTGGCAACTTCTTCTCTTCAAGCATTGTTCGGGCTGATCCAACCAATGTCTTGTTTCTCCTCTCTTCAATTCCATTTAGTTGAGGTGAGTACCTATTAGTCACTTCCCTTTTGATACCTTTGTCCTGCAAGAACCCATCAAACTCTTTGGAGAAGTATTCTCCCCCTCCATCAGATCTAAGCTTCTTTAGTGATCTACCTGTATGATTCTCCACATATGCAAGATACTTCTTGAAGCAATCAAACACTTCATTCTTACTCTTGATAAAGTATAGAACAGTCCATCTACTATGGTCGTCAATAAATGAGACATAATACCTTGATCCTGCCAATGAAGGTTCTTGACTTGGTCCCCATACATCTGTATGTACTAAGTCCAATAAGTTGTTGTGGATGTAGCCTTTATGGTTGAATGGTTGTCTTTGTGCCTTACCAATCTGACATGCATCACACCTATTGATCATGTGTTGCTTTGATATGTTCGGCAGTCCTAGAACACTTTGATCCCTGCATATATCCTTCAAGGTTCTTTCATTCACATGAGCAAGTATCTTATGCCACACTTCAAGCTCACTTCGGGTTTGAGACCCAAAGTTGAATAGAGCTATGTTCCTGGTTTCTCCTACTTCAAAAGTAAAGAGCCTACCATGCTTCTCACCTCGGGCTATCTTCTTGAAGCCTTGACATGGATCTTCCACAAAAGCTCCATGTTGGGTGAACCTAACTTGCAAGCCTTTTTCAACTATTTGGCCTACACTTATTAGGTTTTTAGTGATAGTGGGTACATAGAGAACCTTACTTAGAATGTTTGTCCTACCATTGGAAGCTTTGACATTACCAATCTTCTCCACATTGTGCTTTGTGTCATCCCTTGATTGCACTTCATGTCTATGATTTGGACTTTCCAAGTCAGATAGAAGAGCAATGTTGCCTGCAACATGATTCGAACATCCTGAATCTATGTAGAAAAAATGATCATCTTCTTTACCTTCTTTGTGGCTTAGATTCATAAGAAGCAATGAGTCTTCATGTGGTTGATCTTCTGAATAATTGTTGTAGTCCCTTCTATTATAGCTTCTATTGTTATTGTTGAAGTTGTGTCCACCTCTGCCTCTATTGCTGCCATATCCACCTCTTCCACTTCCTTTCTGGGTCTTCCCATTGAACCAACAATTCTGAGTGGTGTGGCTGGTATTATCGCATATGGCACAAGGTTGAACATTCTGACTTTTGGCTTTGTCTTGCTTTGGTCCTTTCTTCTTCCCTTTCCACTTGCTCTTGCTCGCAAAGTAGGCTTGGGAAGTCTCTTCTTCATCTTCTTCCTTCTTCTTGCCTTTCTGCTTCTTATCCTTCTTATCTACATATAGAGCACTTGTTGAATTACCATGATAAGAGTTACCTTCCTTTATGCTATTGTTGGCTTCTTGATTGAAGAGTTGTCCAAGAAACATGTTGAAGTTTGGAGTCTGCACATCCATGATGAGATCATAAGCCATCGTGAAGGATTGCCATTGCTTATCACTTCGAATCATCTCTCTAATGGATGCTAACTCATATGCAACCTCTTTGACCTTGGTAACAAATTATGTGATGGTTTGTTTAGGCATCTTCTTCATTTGGTTGAACTCGTTCCAAAGATGATTCTTTCTTGCTTTGGTACTAGCAGAAAAGAAAGTCTCGAGGGCATCCGAAGTCTCTTGAGATGTCTTGCATCCTCTAATATGTGGTAATAGAAAGTCAGAGATAAAGTTTAGTATGTACGACATTGCTTGAGCATCCCTTGCGCACCAAAGTGTGAGCTTATTTGTCTCCTCTTGTGTAGGTCCTCCTTTGGATCTTGGAATAGGCATAGCTTCATCACCTGCTACAATTCCATAAAGATTTCTACCTTGCAAATAGGCCTCCATTCTGATTTGCCAAGCCGCATAGTTGTGTCGATCAAGCTTCTCGATCATTGAAGGAAAGCCGTCACCCATCTTGATCTAGCTCTGATACCATTGAAAAAACTTGGAGAAGCTTGTGGAAGGTAGAAAAGTGTGTTTCGAAGCAACAAAGTTTGGTCAAGCCGACCAGCCCTTGAGCTTATGGAGACTCAAATAGACCTTATAAGCATGTGATAAGTGCAAAGAAGTCCACTCTATACTTTGGAGCATCAAGGAGAATGAGTCGATACAAAACAGATAGGTTTGCGGGTCGACTAGCTCAAAAAACTTACTATCTATGGAAGAGATAATGAACTTCAAATGCCCATAGCGACCAGAGTGATTACAATTAGAAAAAATCCTTTTATGGGAGTGATACACATAGGGTTTAGTGTATGGAATGCACAAAATTATAAGGAATAAGCAAAATATTCTATAGGAATGACTGCGACATTCACCGGTGGTACTTCCTATTTTTCAGGAATATGTAGAGATTGACCCCGAGACAGAAATACTCTGATTTCTCGCAATCTGCTAAACCAAATGCTATGAACATTTATAGGCATAAACTAGACACGTATACCTTTCCAATGAGTCATCTTGCACTCAAGTTGGAGCTCTGGAGAGAGAGAAGCAGCCTCTGCAAGATTACTGTTGGCGAAGAGGATGATGCAGAGAATTGAAGGAGCAAGACAATGATGGTCACAAGTGTATGTATATTGCTTCCATGTAATGTACAAGTGATTCCAAGTCTTTATATAGAATCTAAGAGTGTTTCCTGTCTTTTACAAGTTGAATTTGAATTCAAATGAAGGTGGGAATGATTGTTGGAGGGAATCAATT
Organism: Ceratopteris richardii; assembly: GCA_020310875.1. Taxonomy (NCBI): domain Eukaryota; kingdom Viridiplantae; phylum Streptophyta; class Polypodiopsida; order Polypodiales; family Pteridaceae; genus Ceratopteris; species Ceratopteris richardii. The sequence goes on from CM035411.1 coordinate 82,208,122, forward strand.
CACTTTTCTACAATCTAGGAAAAGTGAAGATCTACTTTGATCTACTTTTAGGTGATTGATTGCTTGATTGAATGCAACTTCAACCACCACAAATTCATGGGATTTGGGCTCTATCTTTCTACCTTTACATGTGTAAAGCTCAAGGCTTTTACAATGGTAAATGAGCAATCAAAAATCTCTCAAAAAAGTACAACGAATGAGCATAAGAAAAAGAACTCTCCAACGGATATTCTTTCGGCACGATAGCCTTTGATGTAGATCAAATCCACCTCAAGCATAATGTAAGCTTGATGTTCCAACATTTCTTGTACTCTTGTGCATTATATACAAGAAACCTTTTGTGCATCACTCCTCCAAAAGGATTTTTTCCAATTGTAATCATGCTAGTTGCTATGAACATTTGATGTTCATTGTCTCATCCAAAGAGAGTAACTTTTTTAAGCTAATCAATGTGCAAACCTATCTATTTTTTATGGACTCTGTCTCATTGATGTTCCAAAAAACATAGTGCATTTTATTGCACTTATCACATGCTTATAAGGTTTATTTGAGTCTCCATAAGCTCAAGAGCTGGTCTTGTGCAGGTTGGACGGACCAAACATCATCGCCTCGCAACTCACATTCTACCTCCTACAAGCTTCTCCAAGTTCTTTTAGTGGTATAAGAGCTACATCAAGATGAGTGAAGGCTTTCCCTCAATGATGGAGAAGCTTCATTGTCACAACTATGTAGCTTGGCAAATCAGAATGAAGGCCTATTTGCAAGTTATAAATCTTTATGGAATTGTAGCAGGTGATGAAGCTATTCCTATTTGATCATCCAAAGGACAACTTACACATGAGGAGAAGAATAAGCTCACACTTTGGTGCCCAAGCAATGCTCAAGCAAGGTCGTCCATGCTAAACTCTATCTCTATCTTTCTATCACCAAATATTTGAGAAGGCAAGACATCTCAAGAGACTTGGGATGCCCTAGAGACTTTCTTTTGTGCTAGTATCAAAGCAAGAAAGAGTCATCTTTGGTATGAGTTCAACCAAATGAAGAAGACACCTAAAAAAACTTTCACAAAGTTTGTTACCAAGATCAACGAGGTTGTGGATCTATTATCATCCATTGGAGAGCTAATTGAAGAAGAGGCTATCATGAGGCAAATTATCAATGGGATTCAAAGTGATAAGCAATGGCAATCCTTCACCACGACTTATGATCTCATCACGGATGTGCAAACTTCAGACTTCAAAATTTTTCTTGGACAACGCTTCTCCATTAATGCATCATATTCTTCCTGCATAGCTTTCTCCCAATTTTCCTTACCTTTTGCCTCTTCATATGTGGAAGGGTCTTCATCTGCCTTTATCATGTAAGCATAATCTTTGGTAGCCAAAAAAGAAGTGTCATAGCTATACCTTGTAGGTTGCCACTTGTGTCTTGATGACCTTCTCAGTTCTCCACTCCTTGAGATTTCTGGTTCTTCACACTCAGGATCAAATCTTGGCATTTCTTCAACTTCAACCTACACATCATTATTCTTCTCTTCATCAAATATCTGAACCTTTGATTTACCTTTCTTTTGACTCAACTTCTTCATCACCTGTATTAATATTGATTGTACCTGCATACCAAGTACCTTGCTCATCAAATGTAACATCTTTTGATACAAGAAATTGTTTTGTGGATGGACTCCACAACCTATTTCCCATCTGCTTATCATCATAACCAATGAATACATATTTTTCAGCTTTAGGTTCTAACTTGTGTCTTAATTGTGATGGCACATATGCATATGCCAAACATCCAAATACTTTGCAATGATCCAAGGTAGCTCTCTTACCCCAACATGCCTCATATGATGTCATACCCTGCAAAGCTTTACATGGTAGCCTATTGACCAAATAAGTAGCTGTATTTATAGCCTAAGCCCACAAATAATTTGGGTAATTTTTCTCCTTCATCATTGACCTTGCAAACTCAGCAAGAGTTCTATTTCTTCTCTCTGCTACACCATTTTGTTGAGGAGAGTACCTGCAAGTGATTTCCTTTTTTATACCTGCATTCCACAAGTAATCACTGAACTCATTAGAGAAATACTCTCCCCCTCCATCTGACCTTAGTCTCTTCAATTTATGGCCTGTAATTCTTTCTGCATACACATGATAATGTTTGAATGTATTGAATACCTCTGACTTATCTTTGATCACATAGATAGTGATCCATCTGGTAGCTTCATCAACATAAATCACATAGTACCTTGAACCATTGATACTGAAATCCTTTGATGGTCCCCACACATCTGTGTGTACCAACTCAAGCTTCTCTGAATACATAAAACCATGCTTGGAATAAGGTTGCTTATGAGCCTTACCTAATTGACATGCCTCACATCTGTATGTCATATGTTGACCTGCAACATTAGGCAATCCAAGCATTGAACCATTGTTAATCATATCTTTGATACCTCTTTCATTGAAGTGTCCAAGCCTCTTGTGCCAAAGATCTAACTCAGAGATCTTATGTCCTCCATAAGTGAACAAGGCATGACCAACATTACCTTGAATCTTCAATGTGAACAACCTTCCTTCTTTCTTCCCTGAAAAAATTTGTTTATACCCATTGCTAGGGTCTTCCACAAACACTCCTTCATTAGTGAATCTAACTTCATAACCTTTTTCAACAATTTGTCCTACACTTATCAGATTCTTAGGAATTGTAGGAACATACAAGACCTTACTCAAGAGAGTACTTCCATCCTTGGACTTCACTAATCCAATTGACTTCACATTGTGCTTTGTATTGTCACCTGTTTGAACAACATGATTAGATACCTTATTTTCCAAATCAGTCATCAATGCTATGTTACCACTCAGGTGATTGTTACACCCTGAGTCAATGTAGAAAACTCTTTGGTCTTCACTTTGCCTTTCACAAGTTGCATTCATTATCAATGTTTAATCCTCCTTTTGATCTGAAGCATAATTGTAGTAGGTATTATTGTATTGTTGACTTTGGAATCCTCTACCTGCATTTCTTCCAAAGTAACCCCTACTACCTCTTCCTCTGAAGTTACCTCTTTGATTTCTACCACCTCTTCCTCTTGAATTAAAGTTCTGATTATATCCACCATTACTTTGATTATTATGCCAACAATCATTAGCTAAGTGATTTGTCTTACCACAAATCCAGCAAGCTTTGACTCCATCTTTATTATTCCTGCCTCTTCCTCTACCTTTACCACCTCCTCTTCCTCTTAGGAAGTTGGCTTGACTAGTTGTGCCTTCATCTTCATTTGCTTGTTGCTTTCCTTTGCTATTTTTCTTCTTATCCTTTGAGTACATTGCATGACCTGTACTCTTGTCACCTTCACCTTTGACATCCTGCTCAAAGGTTAACATATGTCCTAACAACTGATTTAAGTCAGGAGTAAAATGATCAAGTGATAATTCAGTAGACAAAATGAATGGCTTCCATTTCTCATCACCTCTCAAACCTGTGAGGATTTTCCTTACCAATTTATCCTCCTCAATGTCTTCATCAACAGCTCCTAATGCATCTGCAATGTCCTTCATTCTGGTTACATAATCTGAGATGGATTGAGAGGCCTTCTTCTTGAATGTGGTAAATGCTGCCCACAAGGATGCCTTCCTAGACTTTGTGGTATTTCGAAAATGCTCCTCCAAAGCATTCCATATATCACTTGCACTTTCAAGACCTCTAATATGAGGTAGCAAGTAATCATTGACTGCCATATAGATAATGCTCCTAGCTTGAGCATCTCTCTTCATCCAATTCTTCAAATCTGATAATTCCTCCCTAGTTGGAACACTAGGATCGCTAAATTGAGGCTTTTCTTCTTCTCTGTAATGTAAGCTATCAAGTCTTTGCTCATAAGATGAGCTTCCATCCTCATTGACCATGCTGGATAGTTCTCTCTATCCAATTTCTCTATCTGAAGAGAATCTCCCATCCTTTCTTCACCTGTATATTGAATTCTTCAATCTTTATGAGTAATAGATGTACCTTTACTTCGAATAATACTCCTTTTGTCTTCCTTGGTGTCGTATGATCTTCTTCTCAACTTTATCCTCAAGCTTTCACCTTTTGAACCTTCAGATGTTGAATTCTTTGCACCTGCAGCGGTCGGGGTCCTCCTTCCTTCAATTCTAATGTTCCTGCTCTGATACCACTGATGGAGAGTGTTGATCTCCAAAAGAACAAGTTACTCTTGTATTTAGAGCACCTCTATAACAAGAATAACTCAGATCTTCATCAATTTTAGAAGATCAATACTCAATTGTCAAATTTTCTAGACAAACTGTGAAGAAGGAGAATACATAGAAAGTCTGTTGCACATAAATCACTCATTGCCTTGTCAATTGTGTAAAGTTTTTGATAAAACTTTGTACGAGGTGTTGCCTATAGATTGCGCACCTTCTCCAAGTTGAATCACTCCAGAAGATTCAGTAGATCGTGAGAAATGATCTCAACAACTCACCTATGTCTAAAACTGTTCTTCTGAGAAGTCGATTTAGACACCTATGACTTTAAACCTTTGGTTCTCTCAATCTAGAACCCGTTTCTACAAATGCTTTTAGCCACAAGTATCTTACCTTCCAACTTAAAGATTAATTACTTGCTTGCTCAAAAATTCTAACTGTGAAAGGAGAATTGATCAAAACATTCGTATCGAATTTTGCACCTCCTGTAACTTCACTTCTTCTCTTCACATATGCAAATGTTCCTACACTTAATTCTCTCAACGTGATCACAATTGGAAGCTAAAAATTTGTACAAAGGTCGATCACCTACAGACTTAGACTTGTACAAAATCATTTCACAAAAGATCTAACACAGAAGGAGAAAACTCAGAAATATCGGGCACAACATTTTCTTCATTTCTGAGAAAATTACAACTAAGTTATGAGAGAGTCTTAACTCACTTCTAAGATGTCTAATGACACATACAACTCTTGATTACTCTATTCTCATGCTCTCTCATACTTGCCCCGACATTTTCATAGTATATATGTACAAAAATTTACAACCTTATGACTTCTCAAAGATATAAGTGAAATTTCTGTACATATGTGTACACATCTTCCTCTTCTGAATGTATTCTTCTTCCATGCTTCACAACTTGAATCTTTCCTTCAATGCTTGACTCCAATTCTTCATTAAAACATCAATTGTTGATTGCTCTACACCAACAAATCCATCAAGGAAGCTGTACACTTCCTTGCCTGCTGCTCTTTCCAAGAGATGCTTAGTGATAGGAAGCGTATAACTATCTCTGATAGTGGCTACGTTAACCTTCTTCAAGTTAATGCATACATGTAATTTTCCATTCTTTTTGGGCACCACTACAATGGGGGATACCCATTCAGTGTGCTCAATTTCATAGATAAATCCAGCTTCCACCAGGCGATCTATCTCTTCTTTGATCTTGGCAGCATAATTATCATTATAAGTGTATGGCTTTTGTTTTGAGGGTTTGGCATCTGAAGTCATGGGGATAGTGTGTGAGCATATGTCGGGGTCTACACCTTTCAAGTCCTTGTAACTCCAAGCGAATACATCTTTGTATTCTCTTAGCAAGGTTATCAACTCGTGCTCTTTTTCTTCTGTCAAGTCATGTCCTATGTAAGTGCATCTCTCCTCTCCTTCTTCTATGGCTACAACTATTTTCTTGGTGGCTTCCTTGTTATCATAGGCCTCTCCTGCTTGTGCCTCAGGTTTAGGCATTCTTATCATGACTCTCCTATCGTCTATCTCATATTTTTTAAAGTTTTCGGGAACCTCAAACAAAGACTCTTCCTCTACTGGTATGATTTCTCTCTTCTTCCTTTTATTACCTTCACTTCTGGCAGTCACATGTGTGGTTAACCTTACATCATTTGTGAGCTCTCCATGTTTCTGAGGGTGAACTTCTACCTCATAGAAGTATTCTTCATATGATGCAAAAGGTGAGTCCATAATGATTGACTCTAGATCGGAGTCACTTGCATCCTCAAATGCATCAGGGCTAGGTTTGCATTCTTCTAAAATTGAGTCTCCCATGATTGGCTCTATGGAGAAGACTGAAATGTCATAGCCATCCTCATCACACTGGGGTGTCCATTGTTCTTCATTGATGGCTACATGTAGCATTCCTCATCAAGCCCATAGAGATAAATACTCCAACACATAAAAGACATTTGCAAAGATTAGTACTATTATCAAAAGAACAAATGAAATAAAGTATTTAACTCAAAATACGGATAGAAATCTTATCTTATGAATGTCAGATTCAAAATACATCAGAGCTTCTGGATAAAGAATCGAACTTCATGATACAATTTCTTTGAAAAATAGCTTCTCGACGAAGCTTCAACCTCCCGACCACCCCCGAGCTATCACAATCTCATTCACACTCACACTCTCAATCTCAATCTCAATCTCATATATAATCATGCGATAATACAATCGCAATCCGAATCTCATTCTCAATCACACTCACACTCGCACTCTCAATCACACTCTCACTCGCAATCTCAATCTCATAGATTCTTCTTCTTGACGTTGACGATGGGGAGAAAGGAATTATGTAAAGACATCTATCTCGATCTCAATATCAACATCTTCATATTTCTTCATCAAAGCTTCATCTTTAATGTTGAATCCATCATTCCTATCAAAGCCCTTCATTACAATGCAATCAATCACTACGGTCTGCGCTTGATGCTAACTTTGCATCTCCCTTATTAAATCAAATTAGAGATCACCATCCAATTTGTGTACACATGTTCGTTTTGTTCTGTTTCTCCACTCTCTTCAAATAATAAGATATCAAAAGATGATGCTATACAACATAAAAATACACTTCGATGCTTGCACTCCAATCATGTTATATCGTTCTGCCCAAATCTACTTTGATTCCTTCTTTCCTTGTGTCATAATCTTCTGAATTTCCCATCCGAATTATGTTCGTGTAAATCTGTGTACATATCATCCATCTCCATATATCATTTACTGATCAATGATCCCGCAATCTTCTGCATGGATCCTTGTCCAAAATCGTGTGAAGTCCCTTTACATAATCAAGAACAATAGAAAATGCCTTCAGTGCTTTGTCCTCTCTCTGCCGCAAGCCTTTGTTCTGCCATGATCCATATTTCTATTGCGCTACTAAGGCGTGAAGCTCTCCTCTTTTCAAGTGCATGCCCACTTTTCTCGTAGATGTAAGCTCCACATGCTTCATCACCTTGTGTTAAGATTCTATATAAACATACTGACAGAGATGCAGTAAGGGTCACCTGTCTTCAGATATTTCGAGGTGTCATTGATACTCTTTCTTCATGTTGTAGCCAAATAAAACCGTCACCTTCCTGTTGTGTAGTTGAGGTCGGCACCACTATTTTAAACATGTACATCGTGAAACAATTTGACACATCTGCGCAAGTATCAAATACATCCACAGTCCTGTTGATTCTTAAATAGACTAGTGCTTCTTCATAAAAAGCCCTTGTCCATGACTATGATCATCTGATGCAAATCACGTTGCCATCTCTGACTAGTTTGAAGCAGACATGTCGCTAATTCAATTATCTAGCCCATTTATTCCTTCCTGCAATTGATAACACTTTACACATTTCCCTTTTCTCTACGTTGTCGGGCTCTGCTTTATATGTCGGCACAGACTCCGTGTCATCCTTGGCTCTATGGATCGGATTCCATTGAATAGGCAGTACGTCTCTATGAGAGTAATCCTTGAGATTGACTTTGGTTGTAACACCTAGGTGTTGCAAATACAATGAATTGGTTCCCCAATCATGTACCACTTGCAATTGCTGCATAAATGGCCTTCCCAAAATCATCCCGTAGGCTTGGTTTTTGCTAAAGTCACAGATAGAAAAAGTATGCTCAAACTCAACACCACATGTAGTGAGAGTTACTCCTTCTAGCAATCCTAAGGGTCTCTCAATATGACCATCAGCCATCTGCAATTTCATTCTCATTGGCCTGAGTGTTGGCCTGCCCCAACGCTTCCATAGGGAAGTGGTAGCAATTGCAACTCCTACACCTGAGTCCAAAATTGCCTTGGTTGTGTATCCCTGATGGGTAACTAGGAGATAGGTATTTCCTTCTTCTCCTTCACTCATGTCTCCTATCTTATCCAATGGTATTTCTGGCACTATTCTATGAGATCCTACTTGGGAACGCGATTTCGCTACGTCTGGCACTTGTTTGGCTACATGTTTCCACAATTCAAGCTTAACCTTGAGTAGCTCTTCTAAAGTGAGGTTGCACTGCACTTTAGTGTTCTTTACTACCTCTGTATTCCTAGGTATAATCAAATCTTTGTTTCTTATCATGACTGTGGTTGCTCTCATGCATGTTGACTTAGTTTCCCATGAGCCTCTGAAATGTGGTAACTCTTGCAAGAAATTAGACTCAAAATCTAATCTCTCATGAGATTGGGCACTCTCGTGCTCTTCATAAATAGAAGGGATGTCCTGTGGGAATTGATCATGTGCGTCATCCACAAGTTCAATGGGAGGAGGGACTTCACTTTCCTTTGCCCACTTCTCTTCTTGAATCTCTCTCAGGAACTCTGGTGAATACCTATTCATAGAAGAAGAGGTGTCGGGTTTAGTGGAGTTAGGCACATAAGCTTCGTGGGGAGGAATGCTTATTCTATCACTTGCACTCTCCTTAAGCTGGGAGGAGGCTCCATTTCCAAACTTTGCAAGTAGCCTTTCCAATCTATCTAATAGACCATCAAAATGCAATGGTGTTCTAGTGGAGCTAAAGCCATTGAACAAGCGACTAGCTTCAAACATAGCTTGCGCCAATTCTACCATCTTAGCACAAAGTTTTGTTCTCTCTATTTCTAGATCAGCTCTAGGGTAACATTTATCATGATCTGTCACATTTGGCCCTTCTTGGATTCTGGCATGATATGCTTTAAGCATCATGTCTAGATCCTCAGGAGTGGGATCGGCTAGGACTGATCCTACTCTGGGTGGTGGGTGGGTTATGTGTGGTGGATTAGAAAGTTGGGGAATGGAAAGTGATGGGTTGGCGAGAGGTGGAAAGGATGGTGCTGGGGTAGTGTGAGAGTGGTTTTGAGATGCGAGTTCACTTATCTTTGCTTTGATTTCTCTCAATCTTTCTTCAAGTTTGCTCATTTTTTGTGACCATTGTCTTTTCATTCTTTCCTGGCTATCTCTCCATGCTCTTGTCCTTTTCTTGGTTATACTCTCTGTCTCACTAACCTCAGAACTCTTTTCCTACCCTACTCCTTGAGTTTGTTGCAAGGCTTGAGCTCTAGTGACCACATGCACTAGGGCAGTGGAAGTTACACTTCCTGTAGAGTCTAGTACTAGTCCAATGACGTTGATAGGAGTGATTTTTGGAAGGTTATTGGGATTCTTTGGGAAATCTCGTAAGAGATGCTCTTTTCCGCAATCTTGACAGAAGCTCTGAATTGTCACTGGTTGGGGTTGTGTAGGGGCACGCAGTGGACAATCACATATGAGGTGATCTCCCTGACATCTGAAGCATGGTCCTCTAGGAAATGGGGGTCCTACCTGCCTAGGTTGAGGTCTGGAGTTGGGGTTTGTGTACATGACATTTGCATACTCAGGCTCCCCACTAGGTTCACTCGGGTCCTCATAATAGTATGACTCGTCATGCTCAGGTGAGTGCATGTAATAAGCCTGCGGGCTCTCAATGTGAGTAGAGTCAAAACTATGATCACCGGGATCACTTTCAAAAAGCAATGGTGTCACTAGCACTATGGCTCTATTCAGATTCTCTTCTGCAGTTGTGTACTTTACTGGAATCACATTGGTTGGAGCAGGGGGTTGTTGCACTAACACGGGTTGAGGCCTTTGTTGGGTTTGAGAGGGTTGTTGTGGTCTACCATATTGTTGAGGTGGATACTGGTTCTGGTATCTTCCTTGTTGAGGGTATGGTTGTGGGTACGTTTGCCTAACTGCTTGCTGATTGGTGTACCTCCGTTCTATGGTGCAGTACTAGCTATTAGGATTAACTTGGGGTTGATCCATAATGGGACATACGTTCGCCATATGGTCACCACCACAAGTATAACATCTCCTCACTGGGGCAAATCTAGGGATTTGTTTGTTAGAGACACCTAGTTTTTGAGCTACCCTCTTTGCAAGTTCCTCAATAGATGTGGACGGACGAGACGTAAGGCTGCTAGAGCTATCCAAATCCTTGTAGAATTTTGATAGCTCCAACTCCTCGCCTAGATTATCCTCAATGTCTATGCACATGCGCACGCATTCTTCTATAGTTCTAGGGTCCTTCAGATACACATATGACCTGATCTTGGTGCTCAACAATCCATCTAAGAACAAAGCCACTTGCTTGGCTAGTGTGGGTAACTCAGGCATTGGGCACCTCTCTAGGTACTGTCTAAACCATCTTCCTGCTAGTCTGACCGTCTCTTGAGGTGTTTGCTTAAAGCTATGAATTAGGGAGGAGGTATTATGCCGTATGCCACTCTTAGAGAAATCAGTGACGAAAGCCTCTAAAAGTTGGTCTATGCTCCTAAACTGCCTCTCATTCAAGGGTTGAAACCATGTCAGGGAAGTGTCCCTAAGGGTTAGACCAAAAGCATTGTATTGTGTGAATAGGTCCTCCACTTGTTGAGCTCTCAAGACTTGTCTAAATTCAGCTACATGATCGTATGGGTCTCCTGTGCCATCGAAGTAATTCTTCATGGACTTCACCAGCTCAGTTGGCCTCAGGGTCCTAGTGTGTTCTCTCGGCCTTGGAAAAGGAAAATCATCAACATTTCTTTGGTTCCTTGGGGCTCTAGGTCTCTCAGTCTCTTCCCTATCCGTTTCTGTTCTCATCCTTTCTCTTCCTAGGGGGTTGGCAAAACTTACCTCAGTTCTGTCTCCACTTCTTTCCCTGTGAGCTCCAAGAGCTTGGGAGGTCCCAGCTCCTTGGTGGCTATAGGGCACATTGGACCGAGGTTGGGGAAAAACAAATTTACCCTGCCAAGTGTATGCATGTCTCCCATGCTCTGAGACCACGGAGATCCTTGTTATCAGGGTCTTTAAACTCATAAATTGTGAGAGCCTCTACTTCATGAGGGTGGGTAGGCTTATACCTCCAAAAAGCCTCATCGGTTTCTCGGTTTAACAGCAAATCTATGCTTTTATTATCCTAGGGAATCCAATCTGGAGTCATGATTCTGGTCAAGACTGATTTACCATGGGGAGTCCTCGGCTCTCTCTCTAAATTCCCTTGCTCTATGTCACCCATGTCAGTCTTTGCGATCACATTTCCAAATTCGTCAGTCCTGTTTGGGTGATTGGTGACTACATACATAGTTCCCTCTTTGTAAAGGTAAGCGCCATTTTCAAACTTCACTGCTGGATGTTCTAGACCAATGGGTTGATCCGGGTTTTTAATATGGACTACAGACCTTCTTAGACTGTCCTCATAGATGTAAGCACCTAATCCGTTGGTCCTAAGATATTCAAGTTGAGTTTTGTAAGGACTTTCAACCTTTTGTAGGTAGGCCACACCTGAACTTCCTGTGGGCCTCTCAATACCCTAAGATATCTCAGATTCGCTAGACTTAGAGTTAGGGTGGTTTGAATAGCTGCTCAGTTACTGGGAGGATCTGAGGCTTTGTCTGTCTCGGCCTAGATGTCTTCCTCACCTAAGGTTCATATGCCTGGTTTATCTACCCCCTTGGTCCCAAGTACACTCTCGTTGCAGGTTAATTTGTACCAATCACTTTGCTCTTTTTAATTGAATATTATGTTAAGCTCTTGTTTGGAATCACGTCGTCAGGAGTATTTAAGTGAATTTTGCACTTGATAAGTGATCGATTCAAGTTTACGCTTGTCCCTTAGGGTTTTCACACTTAAGACCTACTTAATGCTTGCATTTAGGTGATTAGTTCTCTTGGACTTGATTTGTGCCTGACATTACCCTAATTAATTACCACACCTAAGTCGTACTTAGCCTAAGCTAGGTATTAACGAAGGAGGGTTGAGAGAACTTCCACCCTCAATCCTCTGGTTGCTCAGACTGCTGCACCAGCCTAGGAAGCCTTCTCCCAAGCTTGGTACTCACCCTTCATAGCTTGCTTTGAATCACCTTGATTGCACGCAATGTTCCTGCAAAGGTTCACAAGTTAATATGGCCTTAAGTTACAATGAATTGATGAACACACATCAACAAACATGAGCCCCCCTTGGAGTAGCTCACTGTACCCCCAAATTCTTATGAACCCCTAACCCTATAGAATGGCCAACTTAAGAATAAATGTTCTAAAGCTCCATATATGATTCTTACAAAAAATGAGACTAAAATCTCTTCAATCGGAGTTCGTATGGTGAAGTTATGACCAAACAGGCACTTAGTGCTCAAAACAAGCTCTCAGGGTTCGAGAAATTTTTATGATTTTCTCAGTGTGTTGCCCACTCGTAAGGCTCTAAGGTAATCCCAAGGTGTTAGAAAACAAGCCCAAAAAGTATCCCAAGTCACTCAAAAAATCATTTGATAGGTTGGTGTGTCACGATAGACAGGTGTGTCACGATAGATGGGTGTGTCGCGATAGGTGGGTGTGTCGCGATAGACAGGTGTGTCGCGATAGATGGGTGTGTCGCGATAGATGGGTGTGTCGCGATAGACGGGTATGTCGTGATAGATGGGTGTGTCGCGAAAGGTGGGTGTGTCGCGATAGACGGGTGTGTCGCGATAGATGGCTGTGTCGCGATAGATGGGTGTGTCGCGATAGACCGGTGTGTCGCGATAGATGGGTGTGTCGCGATAGGTGGGTGTGTCATGATAGACGGGTGTGTCGTGATAGATGGGTGTGTCGCGATAGGTGGGTGTGTCGCGATACCTCGGTGTGTCGCGATAGACGGGTGTGTCACGATAGATGGGTGTGTCGCAATAGGTGGGTGTGTCGCGATAGACGGGTGTGTCGCGATAGATGGGTGTGTCGCGATAGATGGGTGTGTCACGATAGATGGGTGTGTCGCGATAGGTGGGTGTGTCGCGATAGGTGGATGTGTCGTGATACTTCGGTGTGTCGCGATAGACCGGGATATGGTGAATTTTTCTGATCTGACTAGTGAGTCTAGGAGCTCTCAGCCTGCGCAGTGTCGTGGTGCACGCAGAATCGTGATAGTGTTAGTTTTTTGGTGTGTCGTGTTAGCTCGAGATCAACGCCTTGGGGCTTGTGCAGAGTATTTTCGTACCTGCTGAGCTTGTTGGAGATGGTGAGGATGCTGCAACCTGCAAGAAACATGCAAAAACACACAAAAACAACAATACACACTCGCTCTCTCTCAAACTCGCACAAAGCAAATGAGGAGAATGAATCAAAAGTGGGGAATATGAAGTGGAGAAGGAGATCAAGATGGAGATGGAGATGGAGATGAAGATGAAGATGGAGATGGAGAGAAAAAAACAAGAAATTTTACCTACTACTTACCATTCCAACGCGTCCTCTCTACGTCTTACCATCACACGCTCGTCCTCAAAGCTCGAATTCCGGCAATGGCGCCAAAATTGGTGTAGCTCAGTGATGAGTAGCACCTCCTTTAATATCAATCTAGGAAGACATGAGGATCGTATGAAGACCTCGAGCAAGTGAAGGCACAAATGTGTGAGTGAGAAGCACACCAACATGCACACACATACACACACGCGCACACACACGGCAAGAACAAAGAGAGTAAGTCAATGGAATCACTTCTATTACAACCAAGTTCTCATACAGGCTCTAAACTACAAAAGGCTAACCCCAAAAATGAGCTCTCTAGCTCTCTTTATAGTTTTTGACTAGCTTTGGCCCTGTCTAGACCTAGTATCCAGACTAGTTAAGAATTAGGTTCCAGGGCTTATTTGAGGGCTCAAACGAGGTCTAAAAAATATGAAAATTGGTAGGCAATTACTTCTAAAGCTCCTCAAGCTCAAGGACTCCTTGGCTTGCACAAAATGGAGCTACAAGAAGGTGAAACGGTATTTACAATGGTTTTTAGTGATGAGAATCACTTTTAAAATGATGTAGGGATTGGAAAATTTTTAATGGGTTGCTTGAGTGCTAGATCTGCATGTATGCCCGTACTTGCTTCTTCCCGTATGATGCCAACACATGTGTATGCATATGCATGTGTTTATGCATACACACATGCATATGCATGTGTGTATGCATATACATGTGTGTATGCATATGCATGTGTGTATGCATATGCATGTATGTGTATATGCATATGCATGTGTACGCATATGCATGTGTATGCATACACACATGCATATGCATGTGTGTATGCATATGCATGTGTGTATGCATATGCATGTGTGTATGCATATGCATGTGTGTATGCATATGCATGTGTGTATGCATATGCATGTGTGTATGCATATGCATGTATGTGTGTATGCATATGCATGTATGTGTGTATCCATATGCATGTGTATATGCATACACACATCAATATGCATGTGTATGCATATGCATGTATGTGTGTATGCATATGCATGTGTATGCATACACACATGCATATGCATATGTGTATGCATATGCATATGCATGTGCCTATGCATGTGCCTATGCATATGCATGTGTATGCATGTATGTGTGTATGCATATGCATGTGTGTATGCACATATGGTTGTATGCATGTATGTGGGTATGCATATGCATGTGCATGCATATATGTGTGTATGCATGTATGTGTGTATGCATATGCATGTGTGTCACTCTAGCACAATGGCAAGTACGAACCTGAAGAGCTTCACCTAATAAATGTCAATCCTTAGAGACATGAGGACCGGTATGAAGACCAAGAGCAAGTGAAGTGCACAAGTGTGTGAGTGAAAGCACACAAGCATGCACACACATACACACACGCACACAAGGTAAGAGCAAAGAGTGGAACAATGGAAGGACTTCGAATGCAAAAGAAAATCTATTATAGAATCTCAAATCTACAACAAGCTAACCCCTAAAAATGAGCTCTCTAGCCCTTTTTATACTTTTTTGAGTAGTTTTGACCCTGTCCAGACCTAGTGTCCGGCCTAGTTAAAAATTAGGTTCTAGGGCTTATTTGGGGGCTCCAGCGGAGTCTAAAAATTATGAAAATTGGTAGGATGATACTTCTAATACTCCTCAAGCTCAAGACCCCCTTGGCTTGAATAATATGGAGTTGTAAAATTAGAAAATTTTATTTACAATGGTTTTTAGCGATAAAAATCACTATTTTTATAGGGATTTCTGATGAAATTTTGACATGTGCTTCTTGGAGCTCCCTACATGCTCCTTCTTCTTGTGTGTCCACTTCATTGTCGTGATTCCATGCTTGTGCGTGACCTTGACTATCAACACTCTTCCCCCTCTAAAGTCTATCGTCCCTAACAGACCATTGTTGTAGTGGTTGTTTCATGGTACTTGGAGAGATAGTGTTCATCATGTATCCACAAGAGCGGTCCATCTTCCAATTGTAGCTTGGGAAATTATTTGGTTCTGCATTTTGTCCCTGCTACCTTTGTATGTACTTTGTCCTTGTATTCTCGCTTAATGGTGTCTTTGTGAGCTTTAAAAAATTATGAGCTACTCATAAATAAATATTTAATATATATTCTCTCATATGGTGCCGATTCTACGATGTTTCTAGCATCACTTAAAAATTTAGGAACTCGCAAATCAATTGTTGTTTTCACTTTATCCAGATCTAAGTCCATTCTTTAGACATGATTCCTCTTAGGTAGACAACTATGTCATTTGAAAAGAAAAATTTGATCCTTTTTTCCATACAAATTGTATTCTCTAAGTGTTTGGAAAGTTGTCTTGAGATGTAGAACATGTTCATCATTATCATTCGAGTATAAAATATATAAAATTAAAATATATAGCATCAAGAAATACCAAAATTAAGCATCCAAATAATCTTGAAAATTATTGTCTATCAAGCACATCAACTTAGCAAAATCATTTTTTGATGCAAAAGGTAAACTTGTAAACTCATAATGACCATAAGATGTTACTAGAGAAAAAATCGGACTCTACATGAGCCTTGTAAGCATTCTTTATTTTTAGAGATTAAAATGCTTAATCTACACCTTTAAGGGAGCATACAAAATCAATAGTGGTACTCTCGAATGAAATAGTATTTGATAGATTTCATTTTTGAATTACCAAATTGGAACATTTTGAGCCCTTCAATATTTGAATTCAATGGCTTAGATTAAGATGAAGGGCCTTTAGAGAGAGAAGGTAACAAAATTCATGGCAGTTTTTCCTATTCATGCAAGCTTTTTTGCACACTCTCTGCACAATCTTTGGCCTTGGAATGACATAAATTGGATGGATATCTAGATTTAAGGTTGAGCTTCACAACATTTAGGTCATGTGAGCCATCAGATCATCTTTTGATCCAAGGGGGGAGGAAAAAGGTTCCAAAGTTCATAATGGGCACCCATCTTAGCCATTGGATCAAGGCTCCATTTAAAGTCCATAAATGAAGCTACTCAAATCTCATGGGATTCAATGAGAGCCCTCAAATCTAAGCCCCATCGAAGGGCACATATCCATTCATGCCTATTTCAAGCATCATTAGATCTTAGCCACAAGATCTAAACCAAATCTAAGGGTCATAAAGAAAAGGAGCATTGACTTTTGTTCTTCAACATCTTCCTTTGGATTTTTGAGTCAATCCTAGAGCTAAAAAGCATTTCCAAGAACTTGAAAAACAGTTCAGGTGGAAAATAACATGGGTTTTAGGTGCTTTTTTGCTCTTCTTGAACACACCAAAAACAATGGATGCCTAAGCCTAGCCTATGTGATTGAGGGACTCCATTGTGGTCACCACCGTCTTCTCATTTGTCCATCACTAATCAATCCTTAATATAAAAGGCCCATCCAAGGTTCGTTTTTTCCCCTAATGTTCAGAACGTTGTGTTGGATATGTCATCAAGTTTTATTCTAATCCGGTGATGTCCAAATCTAAAGTAATTTTTTGTGAATATAGTCAACCCCTTGATTTTCTTAATAATTCATCTTTATGTGGGACTGAATAATTACTTATAATTTTTTTCATTCAATCCCCAATAAGGAATGCGTCATCTATAAGAACCTTTTTTTATCTTCTAGAGTAAAAGAAATACTCCCAATTGTGAACACTTAGTCTGAGTGAGCCTTTCTTGAAAAAGTAATCTAACTAAACATTCAGCTCCATTTAATCTTGAGGTCCATTTATTCATATATATTAAATCTATAAGGTGCTCTAGAATATCATTCATCCCACATATATAGATCTTTAGCATGCTCAACCTTGCTTAGTGGAGGTACAATAAAGTAAGTGAATGTTCCTAGTTCGAAATATACCAAGTTCCTAGGAAAGATATTTGCATATTCTTTCAAGAGGTTTCCTATGTAGTATGACAACTTTTCCTAATTAACTATTCCATTAAAATTGTTCTTGTACACAAAAAATGTCTTACCAACCTCACATATACCTTGATTCATGTGAAAGGATCAAACAAAATTTTTTTCATCACCTAGGCTATGGATAGATTCACACTCGTACTTTAAATTAATTGGTCTTTGATCAAAATCAACAGTCACAAAACTTTGAACTAGCGAATACATCCCTTTAATTACATGAAACTCTTTCCAATTGATAATATGGAAAGACCGTCAAAATCATCTAGTAGAAAACGTGAATAGAAGGTTCTCAATGTCCCCTTTTGTATAGTGTAGTTGTCCATTGGCCATCTCTACTAGCCTTGATATCTATGTATTGAAGGATATCACTTGAATCTAGACCAACTTCAGAGATAGAAAACAATGTGTGTTACCTAAATCAATCAGATATCGAAGTTTACATGTAGAAGTCATATCCAAAATCATAATTATATAAGCCCCTTGGAAAGAACTTGCCACCACGAAACATAGATAAAATTAAGGAAATTTAACTTCATCCTCCACTTGCTTAACTATCATATCTTACTTAATTATGTTTACCATGTTTCCTTGTGTAGGCCAAAAGATTGCCTTTTTGTACATTCATGATTCCAATGCCGCCATCCTCCATAGCAAAGCGATAGATTGAGTATTTTCACCCACTTATTAAAATTATGGTGCTTTTATCAATCAATATGTTGATGCTTCTTTGTGTTTTTCCTTGAGCACGATCCTTTCCTTGGTTTCTGAAAGATGGATTCTTCTTTGAATTGTTCTTATGTCTATAGCATGCCCCTTTGGTTTTTCTTTTGTCCACATGAATCTAGATTTTCTCATCTTTTTCATATAGAACTTTTTGATCTTCTTGCTGTATTTTGCCATTGCAAACGTATCTAGGAAATCTACACATCTAGATCCTTTCAAATGGTATTGGAATTCCATCCAAATTCCTTTGATCATTTTTCTCTTGAAACCATCCTTGATAACTTTATAATGAGTATCCATGAAGATAACATAAGTCCTCTTTAACTTCCTCTAGAGACAAATCAAATGGCCAATTGATAAAATCCATGGATGGATAATGAGAATTCCTCATAATAGTTGTGCTTCTTTACTAAAAGCTTTTTCAAATATTCCTATGATAATAGGTGGGATTACTTAGGCATTCCACTTCTTCTTGATCCATGTAAATTATTCTTATGATATTGTCTTAGGCCAATATTTCATATGTGCGACTAGAACGAAAACTAAAGTTATGGAATATAGGTCCACATATTCTAGGATTTTACCTTAAAATGATTTGCAATCATTCCAAGTGATATTATTAATCCAAACCATTTACAAAACTGAGAACAAATAAGAAAGTATGCTATATTATGAGAAGCGAAGGTATGTGATGATTACTTAACTCTATGTAAGTTTGGAACGTACTTTGACCAAATTTTCTCTTAGAATCCACTATTGACCGGGACAAGAATGAATAATGAATTGCTTTCTGGCAAACCCTTGTACATACTTTTGAAAGTTTTATTGTTTCTTTTCCTTCATCAAAATTGCATTTCTTTCATAACAAAAACATACCTAAAAGGTCCTTAAAAAACAAGAAAAATACTTAAAAAACAAAGGATTCATTTTACCTCAAGAACACATTGAGCATATGATTGAAAATTCATCTACGTTGTCATTAGTTGAAGAAATTTAACAATCTTTACAAGATGTGAACACGTCAAGTTTTTTGCTTCTTAACTCCATTCTTGAATATGATCTAATTTCCATTTTGTTCTTAAGAAGCACATCAATGAGGAAGCCAAAACCAATATGAAGTATAAAAAGGTTGACAAAAAGATAAAACCTATTGCTAAACCTTTACCAAAGGAAGTGATGAAAAGTTCAAGCAAGTTAAAAAAGACCCTATTTTACATGAGCGATGTCGAGGGGTAACAATGGAGACAAGCACAGATCATAATTGACTTGCGATGGCCTTAGTATGTGAGTACACATAAGGTGTTTCGTCGCATACTTTAGGAACTAAGATGTGTTTCCACTATGTGAGGATGGATTAACTATATTTTAATACACTATTTAAGTTTGGCCTATGAATCTAATATATGTAAGGTTACACAACTCTATACCTAGAAAGAGCATGTTGATCTGATTGCAAGGCTATTGATTCATCAATTATACAATCTTTAATAATTTTGTCCACTTCGTGTTCAGTTTTCTTAGGTTGGGTATTTCATTTTAGAGGTGGAGGGAACATATTCTCACTACTATCATGTTCACGTGACACAATTGAAAAGAAAGCTAAAAACCTAGATAAATAGTGATTGTATAATGGGGAGATTGAAGATTCATCAACAATACGGTCCTTAATTAATTCTTGTACTTCTATTTCTTCATTAGTTTCATTTTCTTTAGATTGGGTAATTTTATTATCTATAGATGGAGGTAATAAGGTTCTAAAATAAAATATGAATGTATGTTATTTTCTTTAGTAAATTCATTTGAAGATGAATTGCTTGTAGACATGAGAAATAAAGAGTAATGTCAAGTTTTGATTGCTAAATGAGTTGTTTTACTAATAATGCTAAGACCTTTTGATTGCTACAATTTCTTTAGAAAAATAATTCCTATTGAAATACTTTGATAAAAAACCTAATAGAATGAAGAAAATTCTATACAAATGCTTTGACATAAACAACAAATACAATGAAGAAAATCATATACAAAAACTTTTATAAAAAAACCTAATACAAGAATTTAAGTTTCAAATGTGATAAAGTTAAAATAGGAGAAGCAACATAAATGCAGCTCCAAGCTCCTAGTCAAAAGCTTGTAGGTCGCATCAATTCATCACTTCTCTTCAGTCTTCATCAACTACTCTGCAAAAGAGTCATTTAAAACATGTATGTTTTATAAAACATAAAACACACTTAGATATAATAGGCTGATACATTCTCATACATTCTTTATATTGATGCAGAGACTTACACATGTAAACTCCATCACTCATATATAAATTCATTTACTTATGCATGTATTAATCATGCATCTAACATACATATGCATTCAGACTCTCAACCATGCTAATACTCATTCATATGTTCATGCTAACATATACTTACATGCATGCTAACATGTGCCAACTCTCTTTCATAAGCTATTACATATTCATATACTTGTAATATACATATGCATTCTCATATCATATTTTAACTCATACCACACATTCATCATTTCCATATATTAATCTTATTTAGACATGCACTTCATGCATGCTTATATGTCTAATTAGGAATTCTTATGCATGCAGACACCTAATATAGTGCATACACATGCATGCATATTCCTCACACCATGCATACAAGTATACCTCATGCATACTACTCACACATACATATATGCACTCATCACACATACATACATACTTATCCATGCATATGTAAACACTACATGCATATGCATTTGTTCATCATGCATATATGCAAACATGCTTTTCCCATGCACATGAACCTAATTCATATGCATGCACACAAACATTAGCTCTAATATGCATGCTCATATACTATTACATACTTCTAGAACACTTACATTTATACTTATCATGCATTTATGCGCATGTAACCACATGCTCATACACATGCATTCATGCACACAAGCATGCTCCCAACATTTTTATACATACATGCATCATATCATTCACACCCACTCATTAATACACATGCACATGCTTCTAATAATCATATATATACATGCACTTACTCACATACATATACATATAGTTATACACACATTCATACATCATCTAAGTGCATACATGCATATCTAACTCTCTCTCTCTCTCTCTCTCCCTCTTTCTCTCTTTCTCTCTTTCTCTCTCTCTCTGTCTATATATATATATATATATATATATATATATATATATATATATATATATATATATATATATATATATATATATATATTCTCTCTCTCTCTCTCTCTCTTTCTCTCTCTCTCTCTATCCCTCTCTCTTTGTCTCTATCTCTATCTCTCTCTCTTTCCCTCTCTGTTTTTCTCTCTCTCTATTTCCCTCTTTGGTTCTCTCTCTCTCTCTCTCTCTCTCTACCTCTCTCTCTCTCTCGCTCACTCTCTCTTTCTCCCATAGTCTAGATGATTTCTATGCCAAGTCTCTCCAGTAGCTATGAATCCTCTCTCTCTACGTACTCTAAGCATCTAGCCATTGAGATCATTGATAGTGGCTGTAAATCATATGAGATCCCAAATGAATCATATGTTGTGATTGGATTGATCCTACCTCAGAGATCTTTAGCTTTCTCTTTAAGTACATGATCAACAAGATTTTTTATGTTCTTAGTTGATCTATTGTAGTTCATATAGCTCTTTATAAGATGGTTGAATGCAAAGCTCAGATGAGATAGTTCTCGAGCAAGCACTACTCAAGCTATGATTGGGTCTAATTCTTGAGCATTAGCTCATTGTGATTCTATGTTTAAACTGATCACCTCTAGCATACTTAACCATGTTTCTTGTTGTCCCATCATGAATGGCACCAACCTCTACAAATGGTCATCATAGATATATATAAATCTGAACCATTTATTGTAGATCCATAAGGGTAATACTATGGGAGTTTTCAATATTTTTGGCCAGATCCTATCCAATTTCCAATACTGATGTCTTGAGCACGTTTTGCACAATCTCTTCATGGATTACATCTTGCAATACTACTGTTTCATAACTTTGCACCTAACTGATAATTGTTGCTTCCTTATTGGAGTAGTGATTGCGTGAAATGCATTTGACTCTATGTTCATTCTCTTTGCATCTCCTCTAGAAGAGTGGAATCGCAAGTGCAAATTCCGATCATCAAAGGAACATTCAATACTTTAAAGGTTTGCAAATCAACTTGATTCATTCAAAACCATCGCAAAAGAATAAAGGTTCTTAGGATTCTTCATACAAAATTTCAGCTCTGCAACACAAGAGGCCCAAAAGCATTGGACCACAGGTGCACGAGTCATGCTATCTTGTGGAAGGATGACCTTTCATCCACAATTTGTGCTTGCCACAAGGCAACCCTCAGTAGTTGCCATGGGGACCATGTATTCTATGCCATCAAGTAAAAGAGGGCGAGCCACCCCAATAAAAAAAATTTTATGTGTCCAATTACCATCTGGTAGCACTATCCAAGAATAGATGCATAATTGAACCCTATCAATGGAAGTGAATCCAATGACCTTCCTGTCATCATTTCCACTACAAGTTTTCTAACAGAAGCTGCCCTATAACAATCAGTGAGATCCTTTTCCAAAACGTATAAAGGCACTTTACCAATGGCACCGCATGAGCAATATCCTTATTGCTATTTTCTTTGAGCATGAAACGGAGTAGAAACTAAAATTCCTCTCTTGCGCCATGTGACTTCATCTTTACTTGCACCATTTCCATCCGATCTGCCCACCCACAACAGCCGAGTGGGGGGAACATTGACCTTCACTTTCCTCTCTCTGTGCTTTACGTATCCATAGGCACCTATGAGAAAGGGCATCTCGAAGAAGAGATGTTGAGAGCAGGTCTTCACTTAGTCCCTTGAAGGAGTAGGCAATCCTCCTGGGCCAATATCACCAAATGTTTGGAAACGTGTCTGTTGAGGCCTTTTACATTATTCAACTACTAACTCTACAATCCTTGTTGCTTCTAGTATGTGATTTTGAGCACAAAGATGGTTTATGGACATTCGAGCAAGCATTCTCTTAGACAACCATGAAGTGCAAAAAAGCATCATTTGCTTTCTAGCAGAAAATATTGTTTTCACTAGAGTAGCTCTTTTAAACTCATCAACTTGTTTGACAATTCACGTAAATGGCATAAGGTAAGCTATTATTGCATCTTTAATAGCAGTCGATAGATTTCTGATAGGTGACTTACATTCTTTCTTGTTCAATAAAGATACATCAGCTCTTGTCTACTAAAGAACCTTCCTAAGATGAGGCAAAGGGGATGCTCTACTTGTCATGCATGCCATTTACTCTATCCTTGTTTAGAGTTGTGGTTACTTCTAGAGGGTGTTGAGGATGAGAAGGTTGTGCAAGTCCGGCACTGGGGGCAACCACTGCGGACCTCTTTAGAACATCTTTTGAAGGTCACGAGTCATGAAGCCCACCATAGGCGAGCTATAAGTCTTCGGGCATTGCAGAGAACCCTAAAAGAAGAGCAATCGTCAGACCTACAACACCTGGGAGGCGAGGGGGGGGGGAAGGTCTCTCACTCACTCTCTCTCTCTCTCTCTCCCTCCCTCTATCTCTCTCTATCTCTCTCTCTTCTCTCTCTCTTTCTCTCTCTCTCTCTCGTACCTACAAAAGAGGCATTAGCATAAACACACTTATTCAAACATAAACATGAAGTAAATCGAATGTTTGTAAACTCACACATTTTGCACATAATAATTTTTTATTTAATATATATTACTTTAGTTAATGCCTAGTCTAAAGTATACATTAGGTAAATCTTAAATATAGGTTAATTATCTATTAAATTAATGATTAATACACATAGACACATAATTATATATAAGAGGATAAAATATCTTCTTAGGGTTTTATTCTAAGGTGGCTAATCACATAAAATTATAATAGGGTAGAATATTTTTGGTAAAATAATTATTGGTATACTCATAATTGTAAGCACATACATACGGTTGAATCCACACATACACTATAAGTTTCTTGTTCTTACAAGCATTTAAACACATAGGGTTGAAGCTACACACTTTAGGTATAGAAACATGCCTAAACACAACTGTGCATAGATATTTAGCAACATAAAAACCACTTGGGTAAACATGCATAAGCTTACAATACAAAGAGCTTAATTAGACACACAAAGATATATGCATATCTTCACATCCACATAAAATCATACATGCATAAACACAATCATAAATACCCATAAACATCAAAATACATTCTTATCCATGCATCTACATCAATGCACATGCATACATATGGTTCATACCCATGCCTTTCACACATGAGCATGGCTATAATATACTTATGCATAAGCTTGTTTGTATTCAACTATTTAAGACTTCATAAATATAAGGATTTTAGATAAGAAGATCATTTTTTAGTCCAACTCTTCATGGTTTTGTTGCCTACAGGTACTTAAGAGTGATTAGTCAAGTCAAAGAAATGTATCCAAACGATTTGAGAGAGATAAACATTAATCATCTTAGAAACAAAATATTTTTATTTTTTTGAATGTTACTTTGGATGTGGAAATCTCTCTGAGAGCAGGAAAACATACGAAATACATTCACCAATGAAAACATTAAACAAATTTAAATAGGAAGTGATGATTCATTTCTCTTGTTGAACAATTATTTCTAAGAGTCATTAGAGAACCTGAGAAAGATTTTTCAGTTTACCCTCACGAAAAAGGTTCTATTGATCCAGAACTAGTTCCACCAATGATCATTTTTATGCTATTGCATATTCATGTAATCTTAGCCCCATATCGGTCCCAAAATCTCACTTACCTTTGTTGAGACTACTTAAAGAGAAGATGCACATGAGAATTCTAGAGCCATCCTCAGCTTCATATTCATATAGATGGTTCACCGTACCTAAAAAGAGATGAAAGTTGAGGTTCATTCAAGACTTATAGCCTGTCAATTGTCACAATTAGGAATGTTGGAACTAGCCCAATTGTAGGTCAGCTGGGTACTTTATCTACTCTATTAGTAATTTATATTTAGGATATGAAGAATTCCAATGTGCTATTGAGAGTAGAGATATACCACGATGAAGAGTTCTCTAGGCTTAGCCCATATGTGCACTTTGCCATACGGAGCTACAAAAGCAATAGCACAAATGATGAATGCTATGAATATCGTCTTTCATGATTTCATTCCAAATGTGAAAATGCCTTTCATAGATGACATTCCCATTAACAAATGTAGGAAAAAGTTAAAAAATGAAACCATAGATTCTTTAGGATAGAAACTTTTATATTGACCACATTTTTTACTTTGATTGAATTTAGAAAATTGGAGGATGTGTAGGTTTGGTAGAGGCAAATGTGAGAGACATCTCCTCTCCCTACTTTGATGAGAGATGATGCATTGATGATGAATGGAAGCTAAAGGAAGTGAAGTTCAACGTTGGAGAGGACACATCTTGGGTGTTATTCGAAGAAGAGGGCCTATGTGGATGAACCCATCCATGATGCATATTAGAGGGAAGTTCGGATACGTAGGGCATTCATATATTGAGAAGTAAAAAACAAAGCATCTATCTTGAGTTTAGCAAAAGGAAATGTTTGCCTATTCACTACGTTGTAGACAATCCCTAATAAGACACATGCTACAATCAGAAGTTTCATGGAGAACAGTGGTTTCATTAGAGAACTTCAATAAAAGGGAAGGAAATTAAGAAAGCAAGGGTTCATACATCCACTCCGATGGCGGGAGGTAAAGTTCACATGATGAGTTTTCTTCTTCTTCTTGATGAACTGTTGAAAACAATCGAAGATGTTAGTCAGTTTTGCAAAGAGAATGTTTTTTCTTGGGATGTTATGATCTATGCATCTCTCAAGCTTGGACAAAGCATGTGGTAACTTGGGATCTCAGGATATAGCAATGAAAACCCATATGCATGCTATCCAACTTGGATATGAGTCAGATGTTTTTGTCAATGCTGCTATAATTGGCACATATTGCAAGTTTGGATTATTCAACGACGCGAGAGAAATTTTAATAGCATGTGGGAATAGCAAGATATGCCTAGGAATGCATTGATTATAGCGTATTCTCATAAAGGTTGTTTACAGGTTTCTGCATTCTCTTCAAAAACATGTAAAAGGAGGGGATTCCGGTTCTCCTGGGAATACCGCATATTTATAGAGTAGTATCATATCCATGAACCTGAAGATAGCGCTATCAATATCCATATGGGAAAAAGGCGCTTGCAGAAGGATGTGGGAAACATATAGCAAGTCGATCTTCTGTGTTCAAGCATGCGTAGCCAAGTGGTTTGATGGCTTGAGTCTCTGAGAGGAAGTCTTGAGTTCAACTCTTGGTTGTACATGTATTTGAGAGTTCCTCACAGATGGGTGCCTCTACCTTATGAGGTTGGGTGTGTGTGTGTGTTTTCAATTCATTGTACTTTGAAAAAAGAAAAAAGAACAGAACAGGTGAAAATCATGGACTAAAGGAGCGGATATTCGAGCTTCTAGGAGTGAACTAGTAAAGCAAGGAAGAAAAATCCCCTTGGTGAATAAATGTACATGAAAGATAAAGAAAAGCTGTAAGATATCGAGCGAACATGATCAGTCCGTGAGGGAGGATTGGGGGGAAAGGGTTATAGGCTGAAATAAATCATATTTACAGAGGTATAGATATATTGGAGGAAGCGGTATCTGGTTTGTCATATTTGACATAAGTAGAGAAGAGTGAAGGAATCAGAGAGGAGCATTGGATGGAACTGGACTGATGAGGGTTGTTGTTTGATCCGCATGGAATGAAGAGTTTGCAATTAGTTTCAGCAAAGGCACACATGGATGACGTTTCTGAGGAGATTAACTTGAGGTTACATAGCAATTCTTGTCTCTAATTTTCATCGAACAAAGACGCGGTCTTTCACCGTTCTTATATAATTTGAGACTATAAGCTTCACCATCTCTATCATATTCGTGTTCTAGTATATCTTTGATTCCAACTCGATTCTGTATTGAAAGTAAAGTAATTCATAATCATGTGAAACGATTTCAGATTTGAAGTTGTGATTGAATTTCTGTTCTGTATTTCAAACTTGCTCTGTGTATAGAATCATTTTCGAATCTTCCCGCTATCACCTCTGTCTTCTTGAGCGCGTCCAGACTCCATTATTGCACTTGCATGCGAAGAAAATCAAATCGGATTGCCTTTAAGCTTTGGCCATTGTCATCTCGAGTGTTTGCAAGGCTGGCACCGGAGGTGTGTTCAACATCGATGAACTGTTTCCTGCAATAATCTGATTTTGTGCATAAATGCCGCTTGTGTACTCATGCATCGACCTCTTGATTCTTCTATGTCTGATTTTTGTTTCCGTTCGAGCTTCCAAGTGTAGGATTAGGTACAGAAAGGAGCTATTGCAGAGCTAACAGCGCTCATGCAGTAGCGGAGTGACCGAGAGAGAGAGAGAGAGAGAGAGAGAGAGAGAGAGAGAGAGAGAGAGAGAGAGAGAGAGAGAGAGAGAGAGAGAGAGAGAGACGAACACCTAAGAACATATATCATGTGCCTTATCTCATTAATCACAAAGGTTATATTTATACAAGAACTTAGCATTGGCATTGAATGCTGTCCGCCAAGATCGAAGGTGCACATGGTTTCTGACAAAGTGCCTTGAAAAAGGGTCACTCCCAAAAGGGTAGATGCCAACACATTTGGAGGACATTAGCTCGTGAAAAATGGTGGTTACAATTCCCCCCTCCCCCCCCCCCCCCCCCCCCCCCCCCCCTTCCCCCCTTTTCCAAGCATTGAAAGAAACTAGCTGTACATAGTTGCTTGCCATATTCGGCATGTCATGTTGGACATTTACATGGGATTTAAACATTCCATATTAGGTAACCTCTTTGAGTTTGTTATACCTTGTTATACCACATTGGATTTGATCTACCACATAGGGTGATTGAATTTCTCATTGAGTTTGTGTGAATTCATTCCTTTTTGTGCAGAAGCTAATATCTATCACATTGGATTTGTTATGATCTATTGGCTTGTATCCATGTGTGATTTTGCTTTCACCACATTAGGATTCACCATTCCAAGCTACTAGAGGGTATTTGTTTTCTACCACAGTAGATATCACCATGTTAGGTTGATGGTGGGTAGCTTGTCTTCACCTTGAATATTGTTGAGGAAAGCAACAACCACAATTGCCAAAAGGTTTGTGATGATAGTAGAGTCAATTATCTGACAAGACCAGATTTCTGATACGTACATAGTGACAAAGGTGTTACACTGAGATAGCTTAATAATTTGATATGTTCTCTTGAATTCACGATGTATGATTCCGAAAATCCATTTTTCACACGTATTTTTTGTTCGACAAAGTTGATCCATAACGATGAATTGCTGATCTCTGTGATGAATTCCATCTACATATACACTTTGAATGCTTTATTTTGAGTAAATCAAGCTTCGTAGAGTTATGCGTAATGCTTTTAACTGCGTTATAGAATACTTATGACAAAAAACATTATAAATTACTTTCCTTCAAGCTATGTTTTCAAAAACATGCGTTTTAAAACATTGGAAAAAAATTCGTTCTGAATGAAGTAATTACACTTCTTCAACATGGACATTCATGAGACTTCCAAGGACGATGCGAGAGGCTCCATGAGTTTATCGAAGAGAAATTTATTATAACTTGTTGAATTACTCTTTTTTTTAATATAAAGTCAGTTTGGCCTTAGTGTATTCTCCCTAACTTGTATTGAATAAAAGAACAACAAAAGTACAAGAGAAGGGGACTAGTGCCCGTGGGACCCCCCAAGTCCCACAGAGTAGGGAAGATCTTATAAAGTTTAGATGGCATTACAAAGAAGGTTAATCACCTTCCCATCAATCTCATGCAGGGCACAAAACCACTTTATGATACATGAAGGGTGGGGGGGGGGGGTTTCTTACAGTTGGTGATTCTTTTATCAAGGAGGAAAAGTAACTTCTCAATCGACCACTCTTTGGGGGAGTCACCAAAGTTATAAGCACATATTTCCTATGAGATCTTCCAGAGGACCTCCCCTTTGATGGCATTCTAGAGAGTCACTCAGTAGCCGATCACTTCTACTAGCAAAGCTTGTTTCTAGATCATATGCTTCTGGAGTCTAAATTTCGTTCCAATAATTTGTCAAAGCGTATTAGAATTGGGCCAAGAAAAGAAGATGTGACCAACATCTTCAATGGATCAGCAACAATGCTTGTACTAAGAGACACCCCACAAATTTTGCTAGTCTTTAGGTTCGTCCAAATTCTTCGATGAAGAATTCGCCATAAGAGGACATACTTTTTGTTTCCTATGAGAGGGTTCCAGATAGCCATGAACTTCATATCCCATTGTAGCTACGTCCACAACACACACCACTTCTTATTTAGGTTGACGTGATAATCACTATTTCCTTCGATATTCAGGATTCTTGTTAGGAAATTACCATTGTTCCATCTGAGACCAAGTGGGCATGGTGAGTCATGACCCATGTGGAGTCAAACTTTAGAGCGGTCCCAGGCAAGATGTATGCTTTGTGAAGTATTCCATTCTTCATAGGTTATGCTAACACTAGGGGCAATATCCTTGAAGTTGATCCATTGAATGGTGTCTTCTTTCCAAAGATGTTTCCATTTCTTGAAGCCCTTGTTCTAGAGCCTCTTGGCACTTTGAATGTTCCAAGATTACATGTTCTTGATTCCATGGATCAAAAGCCAGATAGAATCATTTTGCCTAATACCGGCTGCCCACTTCCAATCTTCACTGATTCTTATGAAGCTTTTGACTTTATTGCAACTCTTCCATAGTGAGCACACAAGATTTTAGCCTTTTGGGAAAACTAGGATCGGGGAAAACAAAAGGGTAAAAGGATCCAGATGCTTCTGATTTGGGAATCCCACAAAAGTCAACATGTTCTTGTTTCTAAAGATCAATTTATCCCACGAAGTCTCCCCATTGCACCAAGCCTTAATCATCCATTTTGCTGCAAGTTTGTTAGCCATGCACCCGATGTCTAGAATACCAAGGCCCCCACTATCCCTTTGGCTAGTGCAAATGGATCATTTGATTTTTGGCACCTCCCTCCTATGGTGGTTTCTTGTCTAGAGGAAGTTTCTGTAAAAACTTTCCACTTTGGACAGCTCTTGCTCTTTCGGTCTCTAAGACGAGAGGAAATACATGGTCGACAAAATCAGGAAGATATTAATAACCATTGCACAGCCTGTGAGATTGATTTTCATACCTCTCCAATAGTTTAGCTTGCTTTCCAGTCTAGCCAGGACCCAGTTCCATCGTTGTTCAGATGACATATGAAAGCCCAAGGGAATCCCAAGAAGCTTGAAGATTTTTCCTAGAGGAATAATTTGATAGCCATGTTCAAAGAGAAGGTTGGGTTGGATATGGACAATAGCTCTAAAGGCAGTCTTTGAGTGGTTGATTCTAGATCCGAAGGCTTCATAGAAAGTATCCAGGCGCATAAAAAATGTCTCCAAGCTTGTAGAGTCGTTGTGGACAAACACGTTCATATCATCTACAAAAAGTCTCATGGTGATGTGGCCTTGGTTATGGGGCAACAAAAGGCCTTTGATATTACCAACTTCCACTTGTTGTTCCACTAGTCCACTAAGCCCTTCCATGGTGATGGCAAAGAGAAGGGGAGCCAACGGGCACCCTTGTCTAATAGATCTTTTTAATTGCATCGCCTTCAAGAGATGTCCATTAACATTAATTTGAGTCGACACGTTTTCCAAAATGGTTGAGATCATCTTAGTGAATTTCTAGCTACAATTGAGGTCTTTAAGAGATTGCAAAATATAGTCCCATTCTAGCTTGGCTTTGTCAAAGTGGATCTTGATGAAAAGCACATCTTGTATGACTCATCCACAAAGTCAAGAACTTCCCAAATATCAATAATGGCTTCCAAGATTGACCTTCCTTTGACGAAACCTTTTTGGTCCTCGCTTAACGAAACTCTCAAATGGCCAAAAATGTTGTTGGCTATGCCTTTAGCAATGATCTTATATCCCATCTGAAGCATCATAATCAAATGCCTGTTCTCAATTCTATTCTTTTCCCCTTTCTTGTGGATTGATTTGATGATTCCATTGTGGAGATAGGTCAGAAGAGCACCAAACTCGAGCGCCTCTTGCTAAACCAAATGAAGAGGGGTGGCCATAACCAACTTGAAGAACGTGTTCAATTACATGAATGTATTCGACCTTGGTTGCAAGAAGTGTGAGTCAAATGCTATCCAAAAAAGTGCCAAAACACTAGAAGGAGTTCTGTTTAACAATCGGTTTTGATTCAAATTCGAAAGATTTTGTTCATAAACAGAATTACAAAGTGTTGATTTCTTTTAATAAAGTATTTTAATTATTCGTTTGATGTTAACTACGCATCTTTTTTTTGTTTCTACCCATCACTTGAACACGCTTGAAGCACTCAACAATGAGTTCTTTGAGACATTAAAGAGTCTTTTGGTGAGCCTATCATGCCTTGTTTAGCAAGAAGCCTTCGATGCTTTGTTTTTCTATCTCAATGAAGTTTTGATTAAGCTAATTCGACAAGAAAAAAATAAGTAAAAACAAGATTGAAAATTGGTAGCCTAGCATTATGCTACAAACTTGCCATAATATCTTCTTGAAGGTTCTATCTAATCATATTGCTTTCTATACCTATTCATGGGTCCTTATTGATCAAAAGGGTTTAAGATCATTTTTTATAAAGCGTATAATCATCTCGAGTGTGATGTCATTCTCCAAACCTTGAAAGATCTTACCTATGGCTCTAGATTTATCAATATAATCTCAACACATGATATGTCTCTTTGAGAATGTGCTACCAGCTGCACTTCACTTTTCTATTGCCACAAATGGCCTTAGTTTCTTGGTTAAGTATCATGCCCATCTTGAAAAGATCCATGGTCTTTTGCTTCCACATAGCGAGAGCTTGATGATAATGAGAGTCTTCATCGACAACACAATGCTTTTGTGCATAATGATCTTAAGAGTATCATCATGTTTTACCAATCTCTACAAACATTCTGCATGGGTTTTGGATTTAAATTAGATCACTCAAAAACATATTTTAATTCAATTTTTTGATCCCCTCTATAACTCCTGGCTGATAAAGAATGCTTGGAGCTCCCTAGTTGACAAATATTTTGTCTCCTGGGAATTCTAATTACTTTTGATGTTTTTATGGGTCAAAGGTGGGCATGGGATCTTATAAAAAATGATAAGAAACTTGCTTACTATAAAGGCCTCTAGTTCAAGTGGTCCGATCATGTTATAAACTATAAAATATATATATTTTAAGCATGGTGGTGACCTAAATACAAAGATTTAGCAAAGTTGGAAAAAATCTATAGAAAATTCCTGTAGATGGGAGATCCTATAAGAAAAGTTGTGAAACAAATCAAACTTCCTTCTTTCATAAATTATATATATTTTTAGCATGTTGGTGTCCAAAAGAAAAAGATCTAGCAACGCTGGAAAAACCCTATAGAAATTTCCTCTAGTTGGGAGATCTTATAAGGAAATTTGTGAACAAAATCCAATAACAATTTGTAGAAACCAAAAAGATTTTGGATGTTTGGGCATTCTGGGAGTCGCTGGAATGGCAAATAAGTTGGTACAAAGTGGATGATTAAACCATAGAGCAACACAGAAGCTTCTAGAAAAAAATGATTCTCATGGAAACAAATTCTCTTATGCTCGTGGACTCCCTAGATGGAAGTGGCTTGATTACTTACTCTGATTTGTTTCCTTTTCCAATGACCCCTAGAGGCTTGGAGCTAGTCTGATTTTCGTAGAGTAGTTGGAAAATAGATGAAACTATGCATCAAGCTTAAAAAAAATGAAAAGTGGGCAGCCCCAATCAGCCAACATGATGCTACTTTGTTTAGGATTCTTGGAATTAAAGAAAATAACTCACATAACCACCAAAGGGCAACAAACTATGGAACAAAGGGTTTTGTACATGGAAACATCACTGAAATCACAAGGGAAGACAATGCATTAGGGTGCAAAATGGTGGACAAGGGGCTGTTTGCTAAGGATGGATTAAGGAAATTGACAAATATAGTCTTTCCACATGTACAAGAGTATAACATTGCTATCTCCTTTAACTGTATGAAGAAATTCTTTTCTTAAGACAATATGTTCTGAAAGCGGCACAAAAGTGATGAATATTCTTGTCTTCAGTTTGATGCAAAAAAATATATTTTCTAGAATGCATATTTTTAAAGTTCCAAGAAGGAAATGATTATTGAGGATAGGAAATATTTTTGGCTTCACAAAATTCCATGTTCATTCGACGACATGGTTTACATCAAATCAAAATTTTCCACATGTACAAAGCATTTTTATCTATAAATACTGTCAAGGTTTGTGAATGTTGTCCTTCCAATTGTGTAACCTCATGTGAGGTTTACAATAGAAGAGAGGTTTCTTTGGAGAAACCTCTTTCTGTGAAGGTAAATGTTTTGGTTGCTATGCTTCCTAGCTATAGAGGTGCCTATAAAGTCAAGCATGCTAAAAGAGACTACACAAGAGACCATTGGAGACAACATATTCTCAGTTTCAAATTGAAGAGATGCAGTTGGTTTGCAAGAGTACAACATGTGTACAAATCTAAGGATCTTGTTCTAGAAAATCATTTGCAACTCCCTTCGTACTTTAAGTGAAGTTCTACAATGCTCTTCTACCAGTTCAATTGTTTCTGTATAAAAACATATATGTTTTTGTATTGCATATATTTTTTTTTCCAGTATTGTGGAGTGCAACATGTTCAATGTTTAATACGAACACTGAAAATACCTCATAAGGAATATGCAAAACTTATGTATGCAGAAAAATCTGTTCATTTTTTCAATAGCATAAGGCTATTTGTCCATTTTGCAGATTATCAGGTGCCATCAGGGAGGAGCTCTTATGGAAATCTTGTACATTTGCCCACTCCTTTCATCTCTTCATTATATTATAATGCTCCTGATCGTTCAAGAGTTTCAAGTTCTCTATGCAAAATGAAATTTGACATCCAAAAGGCAATGTCAGTAGGCCGAAATTTGAGAAGGATAAAGATTCAATGGTTTCTGCCTATTCGTGTTTTTGTATCATGCTTTAAAAACATGTTATTACAGAAAACAAAATCAATGTGGTTGAAGAGGAGACTCTCTATTTGTGAGATTGATGATGTTTTAGGTAGGGAATGGGATAGCAAAGAAGTTCAAAAGGTAGGTGACATCATTTTATGTAAAGTTATTCCAAATTATCTTTCAATCTCATATCAGATATCTTGACAATCTCTGCTTTTAGGATATGACTACAGAAGGTGGAAAAGAAATATTGGACTCTGGATAGCCTTGGACTGAGAGGAGAGTTGTCCAAATTTTTAGTTAGAAGTACTGA
The DNA here is from genome assembly GCA_020310875.1 of Ceratopteris richardii. Taxonomy (NCBI): domain Eukaryota; kingdom Viridiplantae; phylum Streptophyta; class Polypodiopsida; order Polypodiales; family Pteridaceae; genus Ceratopteris; species Ceratopteris richardii. The sequence continues at coordinate 82,242,714 of CM035411.1, forward strand.
TTCATCTAGATTTCCAATCTAGGAAAACAATTTTCATTTCAAATTGGAAGCTCAAAAATGTAAGGGAGCTCCTAGAATACCGTGATGAGGTATCATCATAGTTCAGATTCTCAATTGATGATGCAATAGTTAACATTAGATAAAAGAAAACATTACCTTGCATAACTTTCTTGCCACCCAACATTGTAACAAGTCTAAAAAGGTTGATTGAATAGAAACCAAGGCATTCTTACATAATATATCTCCTTCTTTAAGAAGTTCTTTTTCGTGCTTCCATTGATTTTTCTTTTCACGATGGTGGCTAAGAATGTACCTCATTACATCACTTCAATTATGTCTTTATATAGAATATATTCATATTGGAATTTTTTTGTTTAATTTCAAGATTTTGATGCGGTTTCTTCTATTGTGCAATAATTAAACAACAACTTGCGTGAGTAAATTCTAGGTGACTCAAGAATATAGACTAAGATTACATAATATATCTCTCTTTTTTAGAACCTTTTTCCATACTTCCATTGATTTTTCTTTGTAGGATGCTAACTAAGAATGTGAATCATTAAATCACTTCAATTATGGCTTTCTATGGACTATATTCATATTGGCATTGTTTGGCTTAATTTCAACATTCTGATGAGGTTTCAATGGTGCAATGATTATACAGTAACTTGCATATGAGTAAATTCTAGATGAACAATCCTTTTACTTTTCAATAACTAATTTCAATTCAAGTATTTGATTCTATCGAAAGTTCACATTAGAAATTCTCCAAGCTTGTCGTGCCTCAAGGTATGCATGTCAAGAACTATCTATCTATCTATCTAT